>CM052539.1:1600457-1788140 GCA_028533065.1 Trachops cirrhosus | reverse complement strand
CCCCGCCACCACGAATCTGCTCTCTGCTCCTGTGGTCCCGTCCGGGCTGGGCTTCTCAGACCCACGGAATCCCAGGACACCTGGCCTTTCCTGTCCGGCGGCCTTCACTGAGCATCGTGTTCTCGAGGGTCCCCCACGTTGTGGCTGGTGTCGGTGCTCTGACCCTTTTCAAGGCCGAGTAACATTCCGCCGCCTGGGCCCTGTTCTCACTTCTCTCGGGCGTGTGCCCAGGAGCGGCCTCGCTGGGTCACACGGTAGTTTGTTCAGCTTTCTGAGGGACCCCCAAACTTCTTCCCACCGAACCTGCGCCAGTTGCTTTTAAGCGCCCAGAGGCGAAGGGGCAGCAGGCTGGAAGCAGGTGGGTGGTTTTGGCAGAGCCACAGCCCACAGCGGGTTTCAAAACAGCACCTGGCTGCTCAGTGAGGGCTGACGGGGGGCAGCGGGGGAGACCCCAAGGGGCTCCCAGGCCCACGGCCCTGGCCTGCTGCACAGGGAACCCCCTCCTGTGGTCGCTGCCCGCCTGCCCCTTTCTGGAGAGAAAGTGACCAGTGTTTTTCCAGGGCGGCCAAGCGCCCTCCGCCAGCTGGGAAAGTCCCCGTGGGGCGTGAGCCCGCAGCACGTGCTGAGACCAGGACACCCGGCCGACACCCAATCCCCACCGCCGGGCCGGCCCACCCGCTAATCTGGCCGAGACCCCCCCGGGCACGGTGGGCAGAGACTCGGAGGCTGGCGTGGAGGAAGAGCCTTGGGCGGGTGGGGCTGGGAGCGGGCTGGAATCTGGGGAATTCGGCCCAGAGTAATTGTAGAGCCTCCGAAAACCGACCCGGCCCGGGGAAGTGAGACGGATGGGAACCCTGCGGGGCACCAGGCTCCGGGCCACAGGTCGGCGCCCGCCCTGGGCTCTGGACGCTGAGCGCGTGCCCCCCACGCCTGACCTCTTCCTGCAGGCAGGCTGCAAGGCCCCAGGCCTGGGGTAAGAACCCTGCTGGGTGCAGGGGTGCCGACAGATGGGGTCTGACAGGGGTCTCCAGGGGCACTTGGGGTGGACGAAACCGGTCATTTTGGCCCTGGTCCTCCGCCTCCAGGCAGGCCCCCCAGCCCGCTGCTGCCAGCACCCAGATCCGACCACGACACTCCCCTGGTCAAAGCCCATCCACAGCTTCCCTGGGTTCCTCTGCCTAGAATCAGAGGTCTCCTGGGGCCTGGCCTCCAAGGACCCTCCTCTACCCTTGTGCTGGTCCCTCTCTCTGCCCAGAGTGTCACTTGCCTCCTTTTTCTGGCCGGCAAATGCTACTTCCCTCCCGGGGCCAAGCACCAGCCCCACTGGGTTCAAGCCCATCAGCCCCAGGCACCGACCACTCACACAGGTGCACCTGTCCCTCGAGCACCGACCTCAGCCCCGGCCTGTGCCCGGCGTCCCCACCTCGGGGGCAGTGTCCAGTCCGAGCTGCATCTGGGGCCTCGGGGGCCGCCCCGGGTCGCTGCCCCTGAGTGTTTGTGAAGGGGACGCGTGAACCAAGGAATGAGCGAGCCCTCGAAGCTACGCCTTACAGAGTGTCCGCAGCTCAGTCCCAGAAAGATGATCCAATTGGAAAATGGGCAAAGGGCTTGGAGAGACAGCTCTCCCAGGAAGCCCTGCCAATGGCCACGAGCAGGTGGAAAGGTCCCCGGAACCCGCGTGCACCGCTGGCGGGGACGCAGAATGGTGCGGCCCCGGGACCGGCGCCTCCACGCCGCAGTCTTCACCCCAGAGAGCGGAAGACAGGGTTCAAACAAAAGCGTGAACGCATGTGTTGAGAAGGGCACGACTCCCCGTAACCAAGAGGGGGACACACGCCGGCACCCCCAACCCCACGTGCCCGAGTGAGCACGCCGGGCGTGGCCTGTCCTCGCAGGGGGACACGGTCCGGCCCTGAAGAGGAAGTGTGGGCACGTGCAAGGTGGACGGGCCTGGAGCACACCATGCCCAGTGAAGGGCCGTGTGGGGACCGTTTCCGTTCACGGGAAGCGTCCAGCGAAGGCAACTCCGCGCGGCGGGAAGGGAGACGGGGGCTGCCGGGGGCTGGGGGAGGGGTGGGGAGTGCCTGCTTAGTAGGTGTGGCCTTTCCGTCGTCCGGGTGATGAACAAAGTTTAGAACTAAATGGCGGTGACAGTTACACGTCACGAATGTACCAAACGCCACGCACTTGTACCCTGAAAATGGTTAAAGAGGAGAGTGTTACGTCACATGTGTTGTGACCACAATTTTTTTAAATGCTGTCTGTACACAGGAAGCCTGCGCCCCGGCCACAGGTGGGACAGGGGGAAGGAGATGGGGGCGGGTCTTGCCCAGTTGCCACCCCAGGACGAGGGGCCGCTGCACAGGGAGGACGGAGTCCCCAGCCACCCCCGGCCAGTGCCTGGGCTACAGGTGAAATACGGCATCATCGTGGGAGAGAGTCACATTTTGTGTCGGGAGCGTGAGTGATCAGATATGGCTGATAATTCAGAAAGAACTTCAAAACCGTCTTCCTTGGGGTGTGGGGCTTTGCCGCCAATGACACTAAACCTCGTTTTGAGCGCCGACCTTGACCGCAGGGCCTTAGCCACGTCTCGGTCTTCTCTGGCCAGGTTCACCTTGCCCTGTGTCGCAGTCGTGCGGACTAGAGCTCAGAGAGGTCGGGGGACCCGCCTAAGGCCACACAGCCAGGCAGAGCTGCGGCTCAGGGCACCACACGGAGGGGTGCGGCATAAACGCTAGAGGGGACACCATGCCCACTTTCCATTCTCAAAACAGCTTGCGTGCTTCCCTGGGGGGACCCTCCACTCATCCAGCTTCATGGGCACCTCCGTGCCTGGCACTTGAGGTTGGGGCCCTGTCGGCCACCCCATCAGCCCCGCCTCCAGAGCCCCCACAGCCTCCAGGAAGGCCTGGCCCTGCCACACCCCCAGACTTGCCCCCAGTCTTCCTTCCTGTGGCCTGGAAGGGAGGTGCTGCTGATAGGGGTGACCCACTTGGCCATCCTTGGGGAAGCAACACAGGGATGAAAATACAGACTAACCACATAGCTGGTGCTCAGGGGGGAGCATCCGGGATGGTGGGCGGTCTGGGTGAGGGCGGCCGCGACACTCTCCCCAGGCCGCCCACAGGGGGCTCTCACCCCGAAGTGGGAAGAGCCCTCCAGGCGCCCTCCCGGCCCGCAGCAGCCCACTCAGGTGCCCGGCGTGCGCATGGAGAAGCCAGGCAGGTGCTCCGGTTTCAGTCGCTGATTTTTCCATGGAAAACTCTCTCTGGGCTCACCCCCCGCACTGCTGAGGGGCCTGGGGACGCGGGCAAGACGCCAGGGGGAGGGGGCAGAGCTGAAAGCCTGGAAATCCTCCTCATCCCTGGCCGGGCCGGTCAGAGGAGGGGCTCGGAGAGGGGGTCCTGGGCCCTGCAGACGAGAAGCTCTCGTCCCCTGGGGACTCCAGTCTCAGACCAGAGGGCGGTGAGGCCAGCCGAGGGCCTGGCACTGGGTTCGAGCCGGGCACCATGCAAGGAGGCAGCTGCCGCCGGACAGCAGGGAGGTGGGAAGATCTGCCAGTGCAGCCCCAAGGGTCTGCTCGAGGCGGCTCCGGCGGGGTGAGGGGTGAGGTGGCAGCTGCCAGGTGACAGAGGCACAAAGCGGCCCACGGGGCAGGACCTCCGCTATGGCATTAGCCAGGCACCAGCCTACCCGAGCCCCGTGGGGCAGGGGCAGGAGCGAGGGCGCAGGTGCCGGCCCGCGTGCCCCGAAGCCCGGCTCTGCCCCTCCGCAGCCGAGAGGCCGCAGGCAGGTTCCTTCACCTTTCCGTGTCTCCGTCCCCACATCTGTGACACGGGGGGTGATGAGCCTGACAGACCCCGTGGCTGCCGAGAGGACAGGATTCGAAGGGCGCGGCCTTTGGGGCTGGCCTGCGGTCAGGGGTCATCGGTGTTGACCCTCGTGGCCTGAGCGCTCTCGTGGGGACCAGGGGCAGCCGTGCCCATGGTGGGGCTGACGCCGGCCCGGGCGGTGCTGAAGCTGGCGGGTGGCCCCCGTGGGGTCACACCCGGGTCTGCTCTCCGCCCCACGCCTGCCTCTGGGTGGCGTCTGTACACCCACGGGAAGTGAGCTCTGTGGTTCCCGGGACGTGTCCCACACGAGCTGGGGCCAGTCATCCCCGCGTCCACCCCAGGAGAAGGACAGGCACACGGGGCACATTTGCCCAGCAGGCGGCACGTCCCCGCGGGTCACTCCCCCAACACGGCGGGCAGAAGAAGCCAGACAGGCCCAGGGCTGCGGCCGAGCACAGCTGCCCCTCGAGCCGTAGTCAGACCAGTCAGACGGAGCCGCGTGGGTGGGAGGCGCTCGCTGGGAGGGGCCCTGGAAGCGCGCTCTGTCCGGAATGTTCTCTATTCCGAGCTGGGTGGCGGTGGTCACACAGGTGCCCCCCGGATGTAAAAATGCATCAGAGTGTCCTCTTGAGATTTCTGCGCTCGACTTTACATAAGTTATGCCTCAACAAAAACTAAGAGGTCCAGTGCACACACTTACAGCGCTGACAGAAGGCGGCAAGAATGACAAGGCCAAGTCTTCTCACAAAAACTAAAATAAAGAAAAGATGCTTAAGAACTACACCGTGAGCACTGAAAACCGTCGTTTGCCTTGTCTGCGTGCGCCCAGCCTGGGGCCCCAGGGTGGGCTCTCACACCCCGGGATCAAAGGCGGCTCAGCCTGGTCCTCTGCGGGCTGCCCAACCCCCACCCTCGCTCCTCTTTATAAGTGCTACAACACTTTATAAGTGTTATAAATAATCATCACCCTTTCCCGCAGAATGGTCGAGACCAGAGGACCCGAGAGGCCCAGCCGCCTGCTGAGTAGCTCAAAAGGGCGGGGCGGGGTCTGCGACCCCCACCTCCTGCCCCAGCCTAGTCAGTGCCTCATCTCCCCCGTCCCTGGCCCTCCCAAACAGTTGGGGGTGGTCACTTGTCCACCTGGAGAGCCACGCACCCCCACTGCTCCCTAGCAGGAGGCTGCACGTGGGTCCTTGATGCGTTGGGGACCCTCAGGGGGCCCTGGAGGAGGCCCAACTGTCTCCGGGCTGGAAGGAAACCCTCAGGCCAGAGGCTGAGTCACGGACCCCGAAGACAGGCCGGCTCGGAACGGCGGGTCCCTGTCCCACCGCCCACTGAGCGCTGCGCTGGGCACTGGGTCCCGTGGGAAAACTCGTGGGAACGAGGGACCCACAGTGAGCCCACAAGTGGAGCATGCGGGGACGCCCAGACCCACCGGCTGGGGCGCCTCGCGGGGACGGTCCCTGGCTCCTGCAGAGAGAGGGCGTTGCAACTGGACATTCTCCGCGGGATGCGGTTGGGGGCTGGGTGGCGGGCAGGGCCGTTTTCACTTAGGCCAGTAAAAACCAGTTTTTATTCCCACTTCACATACGGTTGAGAAAATGCCCACCTCCCCCAGAAGGCCCAGTACTTCCGGTTGTGGGGGGTGGGCAGGCGAAGGGTCGAAGGGGTCGCAGGGATGGAGCCACCCCAAGTGCCCCGGGGGGCTTTGACCCATCAGGCATGGGTTCCCGCATGGCCGTGGCGGGACAGGCTGTGCCTTTCTGTTTAGAAAGCCAGAGGGAAGAGGTGTCACTGCTGGCCCAGGACACGTGACAGAGCGACCTCCAGGCCGAGAGCTGGCGGACCTGTCCACGGGGCCTCCAAACGGGGGTCCGAGATGTGGCCGCAGCATGCCACTAGGAGGCCACGGGAGCCAGGCACCGACCCCACAGACCGCAGCCCGGGACAGATGCCCCCGCGGAGGGAGCCCCCTGGCCCGGCGCCCCCTCTGGGCTCCGTCCCCGGGCTCAGAGGCCCAGCCTGGGAGCCTGGGAGTGCTCCTGAGGCCAGGACCAGGGCGGCACTCACAGGGGACGTCACGGCCCGAGTTCTTCCTGGACTGAACCCTCTGGACCGCAAGACCCCAGGCGGACCCCTCCCCCTAGCGCCAGGAGGGGGTCCCGGGGGGATACCTGTCCCTGCCCCTGCCTCCCCACCCCCAGGGGGCATGCGCTGGGGAGACAGCCCGCCCAGCCCCCTCTGCCCTCTGGGGCCGCCCCGCCCACGCCAGCCTGCCCCGCCCCACACCAGCAGGACCGTGGCCTCAGGGCCTGAGCTGGCAGGGCTGCGATGGCGGCGGTCACGAGGTTGGCCGCGAGCACGCCCTGTGTCGCTCCCTGTCGCCCGGCATTGGTTGGCCCATCTGCGCGTGTTCCCACCGGCCCCGGGCTGATTTGTCCTCCGGACCCGCCGTCCTCCCCAGGGAGCAGGACCCTGCCCTGGACCCCTGGGCTTTTCCTCACACCACTTGGGACGGGCTGTCCACCCCCACCTCCTGTGGGCTCCCCAGGGCGGGGACCCCCAACAGCTGGGCTCCGAGCTGGCTTTGACCGGGAGCCCCCACCCCAGCCCCAGCTCCTTGGGAGGTGGGGACAAGCTGGCCAAGTTGGGCCACATCCCCGGCCCCTTCCCAGCCCACGCTCCTGGCCTGGGGAGCTTCGTAATGCTTCCTCCTTGGGTACCCTCCGGCAAAATATTTGAGGAATGTTCTAATTATCCGAGATCAGCCGGGAGGGGAGCCTGGGTCCACTTGTCCAGGAAGTACTCGGCAAATACCTGGGAGGGCGGCACCTGGCCCTCACGGCCACCCAAGGCCGCTTCCTGCCAGCCTCTCAGGTGAGCAGGGTTGGCCCAGAACTTTCCAGCCACAGGTGGGCCAGCTCTGGAGCCCGTGGGGGCTAAGGATGGCTTCGGTGCCCCCGCCTGGGGATACGAACCTCTCCCAGGCTTGGGGTCACTCTGCAGAACCCCCAGCCCTCCTCTGTGGAAAAGAACAGGACAGAAGGGAACAGACCGGGCCAAGCCAGACATGGCCGGTGCGAGGGCCTGGTGGCATTCAGGTCCCCTGTCCTTCCTCTGGTCTTCTTGAGTCTGCTCATCTCCTTCCCCTGCTGGAGTTCAAGGCCCAGCTCGGCAGGGCGCATGGGGCTTGGGGACATCCCCAGGTGCCAAGAAGGCACCCCGAGACGGTCCGAGCCTCAGTTTTCCCATGTGAACGTACAGAACCATCAGCCCTCTTTTGGCCGGTGGCCTCTCCCTGCACTGGCCCCGGGCTGGGAGAACCTGGACCCAGCAGGGCGATGGGATGGTGGGGACGAACACCCACAAGGGGGTGGTGGGGGGGTAGGGATGAGGGTGTCCCCAGAGGAGGCACAGAGAGGCCTGGAGGTGGGGAGGGGCACCGCTGAGCCATGAGGCCATCCCCCTACCCCCAACCCCAACCCACCTGGGCCTCAGTTTCCCATCTGCAAAGCAGGAGGCTGAGGTGACAACCTAGGTACCTGTAGCTACATCCTAAAGAGAATTCTCTGGGGTGGGGGCCCTGAATCCGGGCTCGGCTCAGCCGCCGACTCTCACTGGCCCCTCTGAGCCTCAGTTTGCCCACCCGTCCAATGGACAGGACAGCCCCTGCTCGCAGGTGGGCCGCTGCTCCGCTGAGCTCGTGCCCGCAGTGTCCCGGGGGAAGACAGGAGCGCGTCACCTGCTCCCTCCCGCCCTCCCCACAGAGCTGGCATTCCTCGCCTGGCGTCCTGGGGCCCCACCCCGGGGAGAAACCAGGCAGCCTGGGTGACCTCAGGCGGCCAGCAGGGCTCTGGGGCAGGGCTGAGCCTGCTGGGGGTGAGCCAAGAGGGTCCCCCGCACTCGTGAGCAGCCCCCACACCTGCTAACTCTGTGATATCAGAACCTCACCCTGTCACTGTGACCCCAAGACATTGATCCCTGACCTCAGAAACTTCCAGACGTCTGCTGGGCATTCAGGGCCCATAGTGACATGCCTGAGTTCAGGCCACACTGGTTCTGCAGTTCCCACTCCAGAGGTTCCCTGCTCCCTCCAGCAGCAAGGCGAAGTTCCAGGCCCAGCTCGATGCCTCCTCCTCCAAGAAGCCCACCTAGGTCTCCCCTGCACCCTCCCTCCCAGCACCAGTGCCTGTGTGGCAGGCTCCTGCAGAGGCTGCTGAGGGCCGAGAGGCAGCGACCTCGTCTGGCCGGGCCTCGGCCACACTTCCTGACGCTCTCGCTGTGCCCCGCACCTTCCCGAGGCCTTCCTCCTCACTCCTCAGGGTACAGAAGGGGACCCGGGTGCTCCGTGAGCTCAGGCCCTCGCAGGAATGAGACCCCAGCCCCGGCCTCGGTCTCAGTCCCGACACCCCAGATCTGCTGGACGGGGGGGGGAGCCTTGAAGGCCTGGGGGACCAGGGTGCCAGCGTGTAACCTCAGGACAGACGATGGGCAGCCAGGCGGGCGGAACAGGTGGGAAGGAGCCGGCAGGGCCCACTGGCCCATGGCCAGGCCTCAGCCCTCCTGGCTACTCTGGCCAGGGTCCGAGCGGCGGGTGTGCGGGCAGTGGACGGTGAGCAGTCACCTCTGTGCAGCCCCCACCCTCCCTGGTCTCCGGCCCCTGCACCTGCTCTCACCAAAGCTGGGAACCGCCTCTGGGCCAGGGTCTCTGGGGCGCAGCCCTCCCCACCTGCCTTGCTCTTTAAGCAGCCCACTGTGCTGGGCTTTTCCTTCTGAGAATTTCTGGGCCACCAGGGCTTCCTCAGCCAACAGTCTTCGCTTGCATGCCTTGAGGGACAGGGTGCTCACTCCCTCAGGAGTGGCCTGCTTCCCCCCTGGGCATCCGGGCCCTGGAGGCCTGCCCAGGTGCTGAATGCTTAATGAGGCCAGCACCTTCAGAACACCCCCAGCTCCCGGGACCCTGGGGCCTTGCCCGAGGGGGTGGCCTGGGGACCTGAGCACGCCCCGACTCCTGCGGCCAGCCCCCAGCTGGAGATGAGAGTATCTCGCTAAGGCCATGCAACCACCTGGCAGGGTTCGGGCATCAGAGCCAAGGGCCTGCCAGGCCCTGGCCCTTTCTCCCCACTTCCTGTTTCCTGAGCATTCTTCCCTGCTGACTGCCCTCCCGCCCCCTCCCCCCTCTTCTCCTCCCTCTGCAGGAATCTCCATGCTGGAGGGAAGGCAGGGAGGGGGAGCCCAGGGTCCTCTGGGCACACGCTCAGGCCCGGCTGCAAACCCTGGCTCTCAGCACCTCTGCGGGAGGGGCGGGAATCCAGCGCGTGGTGGTGGGCACTCTGGGGGCAGCAGGAGCCCCTGCAGTGTCCACTCGTGGGGGCAGAACTAGACAATGAGGAGGACTTCCTTACCACGGCTCGCCCCTGGAGCTGCTGGAAAGGAAATGAGGACGTACGGGGCCAGGTGTCCACCCCCGTCCACCCCCGGGGGCTGCAGCCTGGACTGCAGCCTCGCCCCGTCACAGGGCCACCAGCTGGGGGCTGATAGGGGGCAGGTGGAGCTCCCCAGCAGCTCCCGCCCGCAGCCCAGCACCAGCCCTGGACTCTAACTGACCGCAGCCCCCACCTGGCGTGTGCGGGGTCATGTCCCTGGGGTCCCCTCGCCCTGCGTGATGAGCCCGGAGGCCCTGCGTGCTCTGAGCTACTGGGGACAGGGTGAGCTTCCAGAGCCTGAGGCTGCTGACTCCCTGTCCAGTGCTCTCTCGACGCCCGTCTGCCCGGCCAACCCCCAGACATACCTCTCGGGCACCCTCCCCGGGGGGTCCCATTTCATGGGCCTGAGGTACAGGAAGGCCACCCTGGGGACCTGGGCATGTCAGGCACCGTGCTCCTCCCCGGGACAGTGCCACCAGAGGGGGTGACCTGCGAGGGCAGAACAGGGGCTTTTCCCGTGGATGTGGCCAAGCCACAACCTCAGCCCACTGCAGGCCTCGAGAGGGGCAGACGGGCACCCAGGATGGGTGGGCAAGATGGGACAGCAAGGGAATGGACCCAGCTCTTCCGCAGGGGCATGGCTGTGGCGCCTGGAAATTCCCAGTGCTCCCGACCAGCAGTGAAGTCACCCTGGGGACACCTGAGTCAGGGGAGCGGGGAAGTCACCCAGCCCCGGGCCCACCCCTAGACCCAGGCCGGACACCCCCGGTAGGGGGCACTGAGCGCGGAGCAGGGGGCCTCATGGGCCCCCGGACAGGAGCGGCCACCTGACCACTGACACGTGTTCGTCGGGCACCAACCAGGCACCAGGTGCCATGCTGGGAGCTGGGGGCAGCTGCCAACCTCGGAGAGCCTGCACGCTGACGGTCTGCCCCCCGAAGCCCGCAGATGCTGCCCAGGGGGCCCTGCCCACCCCCCGAAGCCCTTCCGTCTGAGGCTGGTGGCAGGAGCAGCCTTCTCGGCCTCCCGTCGTCCACCCCGTACCCGGATGAAGTTGCCCATCCTGCCCTCCCTCGGCCGCCAGGCCTGGGGCAGCTACCCCGCTGCTGCTCCGCCCTCACCTCCCACCACCCACCCCCTCTCATGGGGAGCCACCCACGCCCCGCCCCCGGCCATGCCCACAGTCACCCCCGCCGGCAAGGACACCCCTCCTCCAGCACACTCTTTAGCACCAGGTCAGAGGTCACCTTCCCTGGTCTACCCTCACTGAGGCTGGGTTAGGGGTTCCTGCTGAGGGTGAAACGGGAGAAGGCAGGAGGGGCACCCCGTTCCTTCTGTGCACACAGCCCATCGTGCTCTGGGGGCCGCTGTCGAGGCTGCGGGCGCAGAGGGGTGGTCGGTGGCAGGATGGGGAGCAGGGCAGAGAGCACCTAGGCCCATCACCCAGATGGAGGGACCGGGGTCCAGGAAAGTGGCGGGTGGCCTCCAAGGCTGCCCCAAGTCCACAGCCCGCAGCACCAAATGTGCTGACCCAACGGCGGTCACCACCGGCCATCGGGAGGCGCCTTCTCCCGACTCCTGGTCAGAAGACCGCTCTGACCGGCGGGAGGCACGGGTTTCGAGGCCCAGGCCAGTCACGGGCAGCAGCGTTTTCGGGAGACCCACGTCCACAGGACACATGAGAGGCCGCCCGGACCCAGGCTGGTGTCTGGGCTCAGCCCCCTGGGCCACGACACAGACAGTAACGGACCCTCGGGCACCCCACTCCGCCACTCCCGGGGATGGCCCCGCCCTGGTGGCCAGGGAGGGAAGAGTCTAAGCGAACCCCGGCTGCCGTGCACGGGTCAGTCCCGAGAGAGGCCTTCGCAGGGGCGCCTGAGTCCTCCCCAGGGGGGTACAAAGCCCTGTGTCACCCAGTCACCCAGGCGGGGGTCCAGGGTCGGGGAGTCCGCCCTAGAGGAATCCCCACTCCGTCTGGGCTGCCCCTTGGAGCAGCGAAGGCCAAAGCAGCAACACCTGCCACAGACGGTGAGCCGAGACACCGCGCACCCTGGCCCCCGCCCCTTCCCCCAGGGGCCGGAGCCGGTGGCAGGCCGCTCTAGCACCAGGGCCACCTCTGCCCCGGGAGGCACTCCCAGCAGAGTGGGGAGCAGGGGCGGCCGTGGGGGGAGGGTGGCGTCTGAGAGCGAGGGAGGCCCACAGGTGCCCTTGGATGGGAGCCAGGGGAGCCAACTCAGGCCCTTCCAGGCCACCGCTGACGCCCGGGGGCTGCTCGCTGGGCAGGGCGGCGTCCCCCCTGGCTCCACCCTGGGCGCTGGCAGGCTGAGGCTCTGCAGCGGCAGCAACGGCTACTTGGGGACTGCCGAATGACAGTGCCTTCCGCTCAAAGGCTCAGACAGGGACCTCCGTGCCACCCCCAGGACCTGAGGCCCCTGCGCCAGCCTGTCGGCGGGCAGATGACAGGCCCCTTGCTGTGCTCCACCGCGGAGGCCGTGGGGTAGCTGCCTCCGGGCCTCTGCAGCCTCATCCACGGAGTGGGCCAAGCACTCCACACAGCCGCTGGCACGGAGGACTGCTGAGGGCTGGCTGGCTTCCAGGCGAGGCCGTTCCCCAGCATCCCAGGCCCTCATTGCTGCACCTGTTTGCATGCCTCCGGGGCCAGAGAGCTCACTACCTCCCCGCCAACAGCTAGACTGGCTGGAGACTCAGGCTCCCCGCTCAGGGGTGAGGACACCGTGGGTGGGGGGCAGACCTGGGAGGGGCCTACGCCCAGCGCAGCTCTGTGACGGAGACAGGGAGACGGAGAGAGGCACCAGGGAGCGCACCTGTGCCCGCCCCCACCCGCCGGCCAGCCCAAGGGAGGCCCCAGACCCGCGCCAGGGGAAGAGGACAAACGACGGTTTTGTCCTGGGCCAGCGGGCGGCCCGCGCCACACAATGACCCTTTCATCAGGCTGAGGGAGCCCTGGGCCGGGGTTTCATCTGACAAGGGAGGGCGCCCAGCCTCCTGTCCCCTCACTGAGGGGCTGGGGGTGGGGGGGCCGAGCCCGGTCTAGGCTGGACCCAGGGCCGTGGAAATGGAGGCCTTGGGAGAGCCAGCTGAAGCCCCTCCAACTGCCCCGGCGGGAGAGGGGCTCCAAGGGCATAGGGGCCACAGGCGGCGCTGGGGGGCCCGCTGCGGGTGCCCCCCAACCCTGAGCTGACAGGAGCTCTGGGTCCCACGTTCAGGACCTGCGTCTCACCCCCCTCCCCTGCCACCACCCTCCTCCCGGAGCACTGCTCCAGACCCCCAGCTGGGGTTCTGGGCCCCCCGCCGGCTGGCTCCGAGAGGCTCTGAGGGACGGGGTCGGGAGGAGGGGCAGGACTTGTGACTTGCTGGGCCTGTGTCCGCCAGTCCCGGGGACTCAGTGAAGGGACAGACAATGCGCAGTTGAGGCCTTTTCCTCCCAGGGCACCTCCGCCAGCTCCCTGCCCCACCCCTGGGGCCCCAGAGACCACCCTAGGGAACACTTCCTCCTGGGCTCTGGGGCGCCTCAGCGGAGGGCCTCTCTTCAGGGCCCTGGTATTCAGCCCGCTCACCTCAGCAGGATGCTGTGAGCCCCCCTCGAGTGCAGCCCTGGGCGAATGAATGGGTTTGACAGTGAGTGTGGCTCCTTCTAGGGTTGTCTCTCATGTTCCTGTCCAGTCTGGGCAACTCCTATCCATCCTCCAAAACCCTGCCTAGGTGTCACCTCCTCCGGGAAGCCCTCCAAGACACCTTGAGAGTTCATCACCCTACCCTGAACAAACACACCCACGGGGCCTCCCTGCTCCTAAGGGCCGAGAAGCACCCCATCTCCTGAGCCCTGGCTGCACACCAGGGACCCAGCTGAGCGCATCTCCGCATTTTCTTGTTCAATTCACATGCCCCCTCTGAGAGACTGGAGTTCCCATGATGCCCTCTGTGCACAGGACACAACCAGGCAGTCAGAGGGAGAACGGGGATGGGATCTGGGTCACCATCGGCCCCAGCCTCTCTAGGACTCGAGGGAAACCTGGTCAGAAAGTGGGCCATTCTCCCGCAGGGCCAGCACACAGCCGCAGCCCTGAGGCAGCCCCGCCCTCCCGATCGGGAGCGCCCCGGGGACTCCTTTCGGGAACGCACCAGCCCCTCTTTCCCTGGTGGATGGAGAGCCTCACTCCCACGTCAGGGACTTCGTGGGGCTCTCTTTGATTCGTCCATTGTGAGCTGAGGGTCCCTGGCTCTCACCGCACTGTGCACACGTCCTCCCCTCTCCGGAGCTTGGCCTTTCAGCCCTGAGGGCACCTGGGCCGGACCTGAGCCCGCCCGAGTCTGCACAGGAAGGCTCTCCACCCCCAGGCGCGGATGAGGAGACCGAGGCCCAGAGAGGGCGGACTGAGGCCACACAGCAGCGCTCCTTCCAAACTGGCACAGACACAGCCTTCCCGGCTGGGGCTGCTCCACCGTTCAAGGGCGACCTGTGCACGCCGGAACCACGGCCCCACTCTGCCCCCCGGGGGCTGTGATGCCACAGCAGCGGACCTGATTCAGCTGCCCCCCCGGGGGCAAGCCCACGGGGCCTCTGGGCTGTGGTGGACACCACCAATAAAGCCACAGCAGCGGAGCCGGGAAGAGGCCCAGCCCTGGCTGGGCAGTGGTGAGTGCCCCCCACACCCCCCACAGCCAGGTGGTCGGTGAGTAACCACCCTGTCACTCATGACTCACTCAGCTCCCCAGAGCAGGCGGTCACCATGAGAGGCTGGTACCGGAAGACCTGGGGGATCATTGCCACCAACCCCCACATCTGGGAGAGAGAGGCCAAGACCGGAAGGGACCTGCCCAGCACAGGAGGCCAGCTTGGTCATGGCCTGAGGCCTCCCCAAGGCCCCCATGCCAGCTGACCTGGCACCACAGGCCACCCTTTTGGCCCGAAGCCCCCCACCTGCCCTCCCTGGGGCCCTCCCTGACCCCCGCCAGCCCTGGGAGCTTCTGCTTTGACAACAGAGGCGCAGGGGAGGGTGTGACCGGCCAGAGCTGCCTCACGCAAGCTCGGCAGGCCAGGCTCAGCCTGGGGGGCGGGGGGGGGGGCACAGGGCAGGGCCTCAGGCCCTTCCAGGCCAGCACACCCGTCGAACGCGATCAGTGGCGGGGCCCAGGCATGCGTCTGGGATTCGCTGTGCACAACGGGCCACAGCCCAGGACAGGGAGCTGGGAGAGCAGCCCAGATGCAAGGGCAGGATCAACTGTCTGCCAGTGTCTGTGATCCCAGCTACGGGATGCCTTCTGGAAAGTTCTCTGGAGCAGAAAGAAGCCTCTGCCCAGGGCGCTCCCTGCCCCGGGCATCCTCAGATCCCACAGGGCCAGCCTTCCGACTCACTCCTGCAGGGCTGGGGTGGGCTGGCCGCTGACCCCCGCTGACCCCCGCGCTTCCGAAGCGCTTCTGTAGGAGCCACCTCACCTGCTTGCAGGGAAGAGCTCAGCCCCCCAGGAGGGTCTTCTCGCCACGCCCACTTTCCTTCGCATCGCCCTGCCCCCGCCCCCACCCACTGCACCTCGGCGCCTCGAGTGTGCAGCCCGTGCCCACCAAGACAGGGCAGGGAGGCCCAGAGATGCGGGAGGCCCCCTCCCTTGCTCCTGGGAATGCTGAGCTCCTCTCCGCGCAGGAAAGGCTAGCATCAGCACTTTCTTCCCCCGGGACTTCAGGTCCCGCAGGGCGGGCTGCGGAAGGCAGGGCGGGGCAGCCTGACTTGCGCCCCCCCCCCCCCCCGATCCAGACCCCAGCACCGGCCCAGGGACGTTGGGGAAAGCTGTTGCCTCGGGAGAACTCTACCAACAAAACTGGCAGAGCGTGCCCGCGGGGAGGCCTGCGTGGGAACAGACAGCGGTCACTGATGGGCCAGACCCGAAGGAAACTTGGGCCCGAGGAGGTGTACTGGTCACCACCTGCCCCAGAGCCCCCCCACTGCTGCCTTGCACCCCCACCCCCCGCCCCCCTCACCAGCTTCTGAGCCCCCTGCCCACCTCCTCCTCTCAGAGTCTCACTGCAATTGGTCCGGGGAGCCCAGGGTTCCCACCCCCCCTACACCTCCCCAGTAACTCAGAGCTCGGCCAGCTGGCTCCAAAGTGAGTTCTAAAGCGGAGTAGCTGCGGATTCTCTAGCAAGATTTAAGATTGCGATGCCAGGGATTCTGGGGAGGGGGCCCGCTCTGGACCTCCACCTCCGACCTCTGAGAACCTTCAACCTCTGAGAACAGGAGGCTGGGATTCCACGGCCCCCTGGGCTGATCCATTTCCCGGGAGAGACCCCAGAAGCAGAACTCTCTTTCCTAGCCCCAATTCCCAGTGATCAGGCAGTCCCCACCCGCCCTGCGCCCTACCCGGGGCAGCCATCACCCCCCCACCAGCGATGCCTCCGCAGCCGGGGCTGCCCGCCGGGCCTGGAGCGCTCTCTGCGCCCGGACCTTGTAATTATGCCCCACAGCCCGGGAAACCGCGGGCCTCGCAGCATCTGGCTGTGGTTGCGAACTTTTGTTTCAAGATGCGCGACTATTTATAGAAGGAAAACTGGTAGGATAGTAATTTCCTAGGAGCTGGAGGAGAAATTGGCTGCGTCCCTATTAAAAGGGGGTGGGGGCGCGGCGATTTATTAGGACTGCGGCCGCGTGGAGGGAGGGGGTGGCGCAGGGAGCGGGAAGGCAGCGGCTGCCCCCTCTGGCCGCGTTAGGCGACCCCGGACGTGGCCCGCGTGTAAAGGAGGGGGAGGAGGGGGAGGAGGGGGAGGAGGGGGAGGGGTAGAGGGAGGGGGAGGGTGAAAGGAGGAAAGCAAGGGAGGGAGAACTGGCTCTGAGGTTTAATCAGTAGCATCCAGCTTAAATTCCCCCAAACGGCGGTTCCATAAATCAAACTTCTTTTTAAATCGGAGGCCAGAGCATATGCGTCCCATTAGGAATCCAGCGAAGCCACCGCTGCGCCAACGCGCCCCCTCGGTTCGCTGGGCCAGGCTGGGCCTTGCTTGGAGCTGCCCGGAGCCCAGCGGGCGCTGGCCCTCCCGATGCACACGCGCGCCCACGCTCCCGGCGCTGCCCTGGCCGGAACACCACGGCGCACCTCCGCCGGCCGCACGCGCAGCGCACTGTGCGCCCCCTCGCCCCCAGGTGAGGAGTCGGCGCCCGGGCCGGGGTCAGGCCTCCAGCGCTGCAGGAAGGCGGGGGAAGCCGCGGCGACCTCCTGGGACAGCCGGGGAGCGACCTGTTGGGGTGCAGCGTGCACGTGCGTGCCAGTGTTTATGCGGGGCAGGGGGTACGTGCGCGCGGCTCACTCAGATGTGGCTCGACCGTGCCGGCCGCGTGGATTTCTATTGGGAGGGGGATCCCGCTGGTCCAGGACTCGGTTTGGACACGCAGGGAATTTCCGCGCGGCCCCCGCACCCTCTGGCCTTGGTGCTGGGTATCTACAGCCTGGTCTTGGGGGTCAGTCAGGCCTCTCGGGAGCCACCTTTTCTCTAACCCCAAAGCCAGAATTCACCGCCAAAACTTTCCCCCGTCCTCCACCTCCGCGGCTTAGGTCGGCCAGGCGACCCAAAGTACCCGCACCGGGCGCCCCGCCCAGAGACCTCACTGTCTCGTTCTCTGCCCTCCCTGCTCCAGTGCTGGTGGTTGGAGAGGGAGTCCCCCTCTCCCCCGCCCGCCCGCCCCGCGCGCGGCCCGCGGCACTCACAGGTAGCTGCCGCTGGACAGGATGAGAAAGATCTGCGGGCAACAGACGGAGAGGAGCGCGCCGCGCGGCGACAGCAGGAGCATGGTGGGCCGGCGCTCCCGGCGGGGCTGGACAGGCCCCGTGGGCAGGGCGCCTGAGCCAGCTGTGGCCGGGGTCTCCACGGCCCTCCTCGAAGTAGGGCGGCGGCAGCGGGCGCTAGGAACCCTGGCGCACGGGTCCCGGCGCAGTGGTCGCCGGTGCCCCGCCGCCAGGGCCGAGCATCGCGCTGCGGCTGGAGTGCGGGGCGCGGGTAGGGTCTGCAAGGGGCAGAGGGTGCGCCTCAGCCGCCGTCTGGACCTCCGTCGGTCGATCGGTCGGAACCGGCTCTGTCACTCTCTCTGGCTCACGTCTCCAAGTCTCCAGAGGCACGCAGCTGCCATTGGCCGGGCCGCCCCTACATCCGCCTCCTCCGCGGGCGGGTTTTTTTAAAGGGGAGGCTGACCCGAGCTCGCGGCGGGAGCCGCCCCCAGGGCTTGCCCAAACTGCCTTGGCTGGGTCCCCTTCCCGCAACTTCAGCGAACCACACAGCTCTGGCCTGCGCTGGAGGGTGCACCTGGGGGGAGCACCGCAGGGTAACCGCGGGGGGGCGTGCGCTCCTCTCCAGCTGTGATGGGCCATGTGTGCTCCGGTGTGCACGCATATGCGGGCGTGTGCCTGCGGGGGCGTGGGAGTGTCAGCGAGGGCGCAGGTGTGCGCACACAGATGCACTGCGCCTGCCGTGTCTCTGCCCGCGCGCGCCCTTGGATTTTGTGAAGCTGGCTGTGGGTCGCCAGCACTCACCCACTACGGCCAACCAGGCCCAGCCTGGCAGGGCTCACCTGCGCACATGCGCACTGGCGTCCCTGCGGTCGGCCTTGGAGTCTCTTCCGAGAGGCTGACAGTGGAAACGCACCCCGGACAGGTGCACAGGAACTCATCTCTGGCTCCCCCCTCCCTTCTCTTGGTTGTTGTAAGTGTGGGACACACTTTTCTCAGCCATCCTCCTTCCAGTGATTTTTTGTAAAGCCCAGAAACACAGGCTTTGAGTCCCACCTCCTATTGTCCGCCAAGCGTGGCCACACGTCAGTGCTCCTCTGGATGCCGTGTGGCCTTACAACTGGGACAGAGGCACAAAGCAGCTGAGACGACGAGGAAAGAGAGGTGTCTGCAATGTGGCCGGAGGTCCCGGAGGAAGCGGGTTTCTGGGCTTCTAGACCGGGTGTGCAGAAATCCTGGCGTTCGGCGGGGGAGGGGGGCTGCCTCGCCGCTTTATTCCCCCAGGTCCAGGGCTGCCAGGCTGCTCTGCTCTCCCGGCTCCGAGGGCAAGAGGCAGGCTGGGAGCAGGGCTGGTCTTGGAACTTCATGCCCCCTGTTCCCGGACACAGAACGTGCCCAGAATCCAGACACTCCCCGGGCCTGGCTTGGCCTCTTCCCGGGCTGGAGCTCTGAGGCTGCTCGGTCCCCAGACGAGGGACTGTGACTCTCCAAACCCATTTGTTTTAAAATTGTGTAAAGTCCAAGACACATCTGGTTTGGGGACCTGGACCCCCATAGGGAATGTGAGGGCTGAGTTCTGCATTCCTGCTGGTCCGGGAGCCCCCCCAGGGGCCACACATCTGCCCTGGCTGCTGGGCACGTGCGTGGGGGGGGCACTGCACATGCACAGGTGTGGATGGTGGGCTGTGATCACGGAATATCCCCCCCAACACACAACCTCTGACATTCTGTTGGGACTTTGGTGGCTCTGCAATCCCGATTCCCCCTCCTTTTCTGAGGCCCCGGAATACACTACACGGAGCCATCCCCTGGGCTTCTGCGGTGGCCATGGTGCCAGGGTCGCTCACAGTCAGAAAGGTCGGACCACTGTGAACAGGTGTTTATTGCCCCCATCTCATGGCAAAGACCCCCAGGCCTAACCTTTACAGCACCCAGTAAAGCAGGCACCACTGTGACCCCATTTTCCCAGCGGGGGAAGGGGGGCTGGGAGGGCCAGAGTTCACTCAGGGCCACCCAGACCTCGTCCTCGGCGCACTGAGCTTCCAGGCCACAACCCCTTAGGCGACATCTGGGCGCAGCTTCCCTCTCCTCCCTGCCTGTGCAGCCGAGGTGGCTTTCAAAGAAAGCAGGCCGCTTACCTCTCACAAGATCGAGGGTGGGTGGGGCTGAGGTGGCGGCCGGGGCTGCCCCCTACCCCTTAGTAGACCCTGTGGTGTCTGGGTTTCCTGGGTGTGGTTCCACAGGGGTGTTTGTGGGGACCTCATTCCTCCTCTCCCCAGGAATAAGAGTGTGCTTTAGGGGCACGAGCAGGGGTGGGGGGTGCGGAGCCCCCACTCCAGGGTTCCTTGACGGAAGCAGAGGGCAGGGCCTGGGCCACCAGCCGGCTCTCAGAGGCACCCCCAGAAGACAGGCCCTCATGCCTGGGCATCGAGGGTGGGGCGCTGTCCCTACTCAAACAAGTCCAGCTCCAGTCCCAGCTCTGCCACCGACTCTTGTGGACAAGTGGCTTGGCCTGCCTTGCTGGGTATCCTAGTCCTTAAAAGGGGAAGAGAAAGGGCACTTAACTCCAGGGTCGCCAGGAGGGAACAAGGCCTCAGCACTGAGAACCAGACCACAGACAGAGCCTGGTGAGGAGCTGCCCACTACTTTGGGGGGCACAGGAAGGGTAGCTGCAGGGGCTGCTGGAGGGCCCAGAAGGCAGTGCCTCCCCCGCTCCCCCGCCCCCAGCAGCCTTGGATGCGCGCGCTCTCACCTCCCATAAACAAACAGCCAGGGACACAGCCTACACACGGCCCACAAAAGACAGCCACCAGCAGCTGCAGGCGCGCCAGCTGGGTCTGCAGAACTGAGGCCCGGGCGGAGGGCTTCCAGTCCTGCCCCCGCCGTCACCGGCCTCAGTTTCTCCACCAGTGACATGGCGGAGGGGGCAATGGACGAAATCATTCTCAGGTGGAGCTTCGATCTCTGGGCGGAGGAAGCTGCGTCTCTGCCCGCGGCACTGGCCCGGCCCGGCCCTCCCTCGCGGCTGTTCTGCGGCTTTGCCCGCGGCCAGGATCCACCTACCTCCCGTCGCTGGCGGCGCACAGTAGGCGCGCAGGGAGCGGCGGGGTGCCGGGCTGCGGGGGCCCTCCGCGAGGTGCACCTCACCCCCTCACGGTCACGCCGCCCCCCCCGCCCCCCCACTTCGAGCGAGGCCGAGACAGACTCTGTCTAAAGGAGATCGCAGCTCAACAGGTAAGGACTCGGCTGGGTTCAGGAATGTGGAAATACGACTCGGAGCAGCTACTGCTGTGAGCGCGGCCCGCCGGGCCGCGCCAGGGGGAGCGCGGCGAGAGGGGGCCGGGCCGAGAGTCCCGGGGAGGGCGGGGGCTCAGGGCCGGGACCGAGCCCGAGGCGGCCCGGCCGGCCGCGCAGCCCATCCCGAGCCAGCCGGACAAGTTGTCAAGGTAATTTCAACACGTCCGGGTGATGGATAGAGACGAAGGGCCGTGGCGGGTGCACCGGCCTGCGTGCCGGCGGCGGAGGAGCGCGCCCCCCGCCCGCTGGGGCCTCCCCGACCGCCGCCCCCCCGCCCCGGCGCGCCCTCCGGGCGGCGAGCGAACGGCCGGGCTCAGCGCCCAGCGCAGCCCGGGGAGGGAAGGCGCGTCCCACCCCCGGGGCCTGGAGCCCAAACAGGTGAAAGTACGCGCCGGGCACGCTCACCGCTACCCGCCAGTCTGCCCGCGGCCGCCTGCGCGCCCTGCTCTCCCTCCTCCAGCCCTGAGCTGGGCGCCCCTCGGGAGAACCTGCCGCTCGAGGGGCTCGACTGCGTCTTTGCCCGGCTTGAGCGAGGGTCCAACACACAGGCCAGCCCCAGATCCTCGAGAGCCGTCCATGGCCCCAACCAGTCTCCACGTTCCCGCGGGGACACCCTGAAGGTGGTTCTTGCCGGCGGCCCGACCCCCGGCGGCGGCCCCTACCCACGGTGTTACTCACCCGAGCTTCACGTAGAGGACGCCAAAGCAGAGAAACACGTAAAAAATCCACTTGCGAAAGTTTCTGTGCATGATCCAGGGAGGGGGGCTGCGCCATAGACAGCGGCGGCCGGTGGGGACGCGCGGGCGGGGCGGGGAACGGACAGGGGCGGGGGGCCTCGGCGGACCGCTTTCAGCCGGCGCTGCGGCTCGGGCGACTGGCGACGCGCGGGCACTCGGCGCGCGCTGCCACCATGGTGAGCCCGGGTCGCCGCCGCCGCCGCTTGCGCCTGGGGGAGTGACCTAGGCTGGGGGCCGCAACCTCGGAGCACGGCTGAGCGATCGCGGGGCCCCACGAGCGCGGACGGGGACCGGGCCCAAGCGCGGTGGCTGGGCAGGCGCTGCCTGTACTGGGCGCAGCCGCCTGGGGCCGTGCGCGCTTCGCCGAGCGCCGCGGCGGCCAATGTGTCCGCACTTGTCGGCCTCCCCAGGTGACTCGCGGTCCCGGCAAGCGAGCTGCAAGGGAGCGAGCGCGCCCCAGGTAGGAGGATCCGCCTCCCGCCCGCCCTCCTCGCTCGCAGCGCGCGCTCTCTCTCTCTCCCTCGCTCCACGGCTCTCCCCTCCCTTTTCTCCTCCCTCCCCCGTGACACACAGACACATCCACCCCCCGGACCCCCCTCTGCAGGCCGGCTGCCTTCCGATTGTCCTACTAGAACTGGGCTGGGGGAGGGGGAGTGGGTTCGCTGGGGGGGGGGTGGCTCGGGGGAGGGTGCAGCTTGGAAGAGACACCTGCGGAGGGGGTGGCTGCTCCTCTGCGCCGGGGCGGGGGTGGGGGGGCGGGGAATGGACAATGCAGATCGTGGTGGCCACTCGGCCTCCAGTTTCTAGTGGGGGAGGGAGAGACCACCCAGCCATATCGCCCTTCTGGCGCGCTTCCCCTCCCCCCAGCAATGATCCACACCGGGTCCTCCTGGGCCACACCCTTAGCCCAGGCTGCAGCGCCTTCCCCGAAGACCTGGATCAGAGCCCTCCCTCCAGCACCCAGGGTCGCCTCCACCTGCCAGCACTGCTAGCTCAGCGTGGGGACTGAGGAGGGACCGGCAGGCAGGCCCGGCCAGATGCAGGGGGCGGCTCGGATGACCTGCTGAAGGCCCGTGGCTAAGCGCCCTGATAGAGACAGACTGGAGGATGCTGAGGGCTCTTCCCAGACTCTGGGCAAAGCGCCTGGACCGCGAGGGTTCCCTGCCTCCCTCCCACCCCCACCCCCGCCCCTGGCCCCTGCCGTGCGTGGGGTCGGTCTCCTGTGCAGGGTCGCGCTCAGCCTTCACGTTCCGCGCCCAGAGCGCGAGGTCCAACGACCTCGGCGCCTCACACACCTGGAGCACTCTGGCTTCTCCCCGTCTGCAGTGAGGGGCCGCCGAGGGCCCTGCAGACCCTGCTTCCCTGAAGCCCTGTCGGTTCAGAGGGGGCAGGACTCGCCAGCGCCTAAGGACGGTCCTGGCTAGGCCCTCTCCGGCTGCACCGGTGCTCGGCCCTCTGGGGCAGCATCTCTTAGGGGAGTGGATGGAACTGGGGAGACCTTAGTCTGGGAGGACCAGCTGGGGCCCTGGAAGTATGGGGTGAGGGAGGGGTGTTGCTGCCAGTCACCCTTGATCCCACCTAGCCAAACTCAGGGGACCTCGAGCTCAGAGCCTAACTCCCCACCCCAGCCCCACCCCCACCCCCGCAGTCCCGCTCGGCCCCCTGCCTCTGATCCCCTCTTAATCCTTTCAATCCCCTGAACCTTTGCCATGACCCGGGCGCGGGCCTTTCCTTGGCCCCTGGATCAGAGTTGGGGGGGCGGTGGCTGGTGCAGCTGTGCGGAGTGGGGCGGATGGGCAGCGTTCCCAGATGAAAGGGACACTGGAGATAATCACAGGCAGGGAAATTGAGGCGCAGAAAGAAGTGAAATGACAATAGCAGCTTCATCTCCGAGTGTCCCCAGAGCCCCAGCGCCCGGGGTTTCGCGACAGAAAGCTGAACTCTGGAAACGGGCGGGTCAGGGCTGAGCCCTAGCGGCTAGGGCTGGAGCCCGCCGTGGGGGTGGGGAGCCTCCGCGGGAGCTCGGGCGGCGGGCCGATGCTGCCACCTGGCGGTAGGCTGCGGAGGCTCGGGTGCAGGGCTGCGGGTGCGCCCAGGGTGGGAGGGGCGGGCCACTGGGCCACGTCGGCCTGGGGGCTGCGGGGAGGGCAGTGTCCCCACCCTGACACCCCGTCCGGCGGCCACCCCGCATCCCACCACCGTCGTCTTCAGTCTCACTGTCCATTCCTGAGGCGAATCTTCAGGAGCGGTGTGTGTGTGTGGCGGGGCTTAAATAACGTGACTGCAGTGGTGACCTGCCTCCACCTCTGTCTGGGAAGCAGAGACCCGCATCACCCACCCCGTCCCCTCCAGCCAGGCTCTGAGAGGGCTGGGGGCAAGGGTGAGAGGCTTACAGTCTGCGGGCGGGAACGCCTGGGTGGGTTCCCTGACTCCTGCCGCTCAGGGCCACTCTCCGAGGACGCAGTTGCACAGCGTCCTGCTGCCCCCTGCCGGCCGCGGGTGGGGAACAGCAACGCAGAGAAAGGTCTGGGGAGTCTCCTGCCAGGTTCAAGGACAGCTCCTGTGACTGTAGCCCCCCTCACCAGGTTCATTTTCCCAGAGGCGTCTGACACAGGCACACACGCGCACGCACATGCATGCTCCGTGCGTGTACATGCACGCACGTGTGTGCATGCACGTACACATCCCCTGTACCTGCACGTGCATTCACACATGCATGCACACCTGCAGGGAGCAGAAGCAGCTGCCTGGGGCCCAAAGGGTGGCTCTGCCCGGGCTCTCCGCAGCCTGGGTTCCCGGGCTGATTCCAGGGCCCTGGGGTCTGCGGGACCCACCCCCCCTTCCTCCCGAATGGGACCGCAGCCCCAGTCTCCCTGAACAGGATGGAGCCGGGCACTGGTTCCAGGGTCCCTCATGTGCTGAAGGTGGAGGGAAGGTCGGGTGGGAGGGAGTAGGGGACCCTTCTGCCATGGGTGGGGCTCTGGTTCCCACTCAACAGGGAGACCCGTCCATGCCCAAAGAGTAGAGGTGTCCAGACTCAGGGCACCCGAGGGGCCCCGATGGGTCTTAAGCCACCTTTGGGCTCAGTGAGGTTCAGCAAGGCCCAGCCACTTCCTACCCGTGTGACCCCAGAGCTTTCTGTGTCTGCAGCCGGGGGTTCCCCAGCTCCCCACAGGGGTGACGATGGCACCTACACCGCCTGGGAGTCTTTCGATGAGTTACCCCACATGAAAGGGCTTGGACGTTCCTGGCACAGGGCTCGTTCCGCCTGGCATCTCAACCTCATCCCACACGCCTGTCCTCTCCTCTCCAGCCACACCGAGGATGTCTTTCCTTCTGTCACTCGCACCCACGGAGCTGGTTCCTGCCCCAGGGCCTTTGCACATACTGTCCCTTCGGGAGCAGGGCTCTGTCCCTGGTTCCGTGTGGCCCCAGCTCCAATGTCCCACATCAGAAGGGCCCTCGAATCCTTCCCCCAAACACCCGTGTACGGGTGTTCTCTATTGTAACAGTTTGCGGTGCCCTCTGTGACCCGAAGGCAATGTGTCATTGTTTCCTGCCGTTCACCAGTCTCATGTCCCCTTTGGTTCCTGCTCTAGCCCCAGGGTAAGATCGAATCTGGCACTGAGTAAGTGCTCAATCAGCAGTTGTTGAATGGAGGAATGGTTTTCCAGGAGACAGCTGGCATCCGTGACCCGCAGCGTGGCAGACCATGGAGACCAGGGACCTGACTGCGACTCCTTTGAACCTTCAGTTTGACCCCCACTGCCATCGCCAGCATCAAGCACACCCGATTCCTGCTGCCCTTCTCCTGCATCGTTCTTGCTTCTTGTCACTGGTGTCACCGATGGTCATTTCCTGTGCCCCCCAAATTCCCGCTCAGGTTATACTGGCCGTGTGCGGAGCCCCCCGAGATAAGGAGCACATGCTTGTCCAGTGGACCTCACACCGCCTTGTGAAGTCACGCTGCTGGACCCGCGGCTCCGACCGGGAACGGGAGGCAGAGCAGGAGCCGGGCCGCGGTCACAGCCGGCGGAGCTGGGCCCAGAGCTGGGCTTCTTTCAGCGCAGGCTCAGGCTCTAGGGAGGCGGGGCCTGCGCCAGTTCAGTGGGGTCCCTGAGTGTGGGGAGAGGCCGGGGGACAGGGGCTGGCCCAGGGCAAGCCCCACGGGTGGTGAGGCGCCTGAGGGGGGCCTGGAAAGGAAGGGGCATTGGGAGTCCAGTTCTAAATGCCCCGCCAAGATGCCCTGCCCTGATTTCAGGGACTGGGATTGTGGAGATAGCATGTCCATGATTATGTCATGTTACATGACGAAAGGTGGGAATTAGTGCCTGAGCGGTTGACTTTGAATTCCTCGAAAGGGGGCTAACCGGTGGGCCTGGCCTCATCCCAGGGGTCTTTGACAGTAGAGTTTCCCTGGCTGGCGGCAGAGGGGAGGTCCGAGAGGTGTGAAGTGCGGGGCGGTTTCGAAGGCGGGGGAGCCCAGGCAGCACCTCGGAGCTGAGAGCCAGCGAGGAAATGGGGACCTCGGTTCCGTAGCCACAAGGACCCGACTTCTGCTCCAACGAGCCGGGCTCTTCCTCGGCTCCGGGTGAGCTCCAGCCCAATCTCCACCTGGGGCCCACCTGTGAGGCCCCGAGCCGAGGACCCAGCTCCAGGATGCGCTGGACTTCAGGGCGGTGGTGTGGTGAGCGGAGGTGGCTCTGAGCTGTGAGCGGTGATGCCCCGCGCGGCGATAGAAAACCAATGCAGCAGGATTTGCACACGCAGACCACGGGGCTCTGCGTGGTCATGGGGCAGAAAGATGAGGCCAGGGAGAGGCCGAGCGCCCGGCGGGCCGGGGAGCTATGAAGATGTGAGGGAGACGGGGCCCCCATAGGGGGCCCTGGATGGAGTGTCTCAAGCTTGCCTGACCAGCTGACCCGAGGGTCCTTCCAAAGTGCCTGGGGAAGAGCCCCAGGAACGTGCTTGGTAAACGCCCCGCCGGCCCTGGAGCCAGCACGTGGGGACACGCCTCTCTTGGACAGGTGCACCCGTGGCCGGACGTTCCGAGTCCGCATCCCAGAGCCTCTTCATACTCGAGGTTTGCCCCAGCCCCTGGGGGTTCCCGGCCCTGTCCGTGGAGGAAGTGCCCTCAGGGGAAGGATGGTGTGGCTCGTGGCGCGAGGGGCAGAGCATCCTCCGAGGAGCCCACCTGGGGGAGCAGAGGCTGTGGGAGGTGGAGGAGTTCCCGAGGAGCCCGAGACAGAGCCTCCTGGGGGGGCCCTCCTGACCACCGGCTGCAGCCGCAGCTTCTCCCAGAGAAGGGCGGACAGATCTCAGCCTGCAGGGAGAAAGGGAAGCCCCACGGGGCAGCTCCCAGAGCCTGACAGGGTCCCACGGGGTGTCGGGGAGCCCCGAGGACCAGGAGTGAGCCAGAGCCAGCATCGGTGCACCAAGAATAAAATGCACAGGCTACCCTCTGACCTCCGACCTCCACAGGGTTATGAATCCAGGAGGGGAAGCATGTGACGGAGGCTCAGGGCCACTTGTGAGTGAACTTGCTGTTTGGCCCAAAGGTGCCAGGGGCTGGGTCAGCCCCCGTGGAGGGAAGGATCGCCAGGTGTCACCTTGTGACAGGGCTGCCGTCTTGTGCTCAGACTCAGGTGGGCGACGTCGCCTCCATTATCGTTGCTGGAGGGCAGCCCGCCGACCCCCGTGGACGTGTCGCGGGAGACAGAAGCCCATCTTGGCTGTGTCGTGCCGATACACCGAGATGCCGGTCACAGCAGCCGGCGCGGCCGACCCTGACCACGGCAGGCCTCCTCCGCGTGGCGGGGTGGGCTCGCGCCCACCGACGCGGGCGGCCCCTGAAGCCAGAGAACAGCAGCTCGGGCTCAGGGTGGGGAGGCTGGCCAGCACTGGCTACTGTGGGCTTCTCCCGCCGCCTGCGGATGCGCCCGCCGGAATAACAGGAGAGCCTCACACGGGGAGAGCGTGGCTCCCTGTGCCCCTTCCCCGTCCGCCTGGCAGGTGGTCTTCCTCTGGCGAGTTGGGGGGGGCCTTGCCGCCCTGAGGGGCAGGAGCGTTGGTGGGGCCCCTAGCCTTTGGTCCACAGTTCCGCCCTACCTCTGTGCCTTTTCCTTGCTCTTCCCCACCTGCAAGTCCTTTCCCTCTCCTTTCCTCTACCATTTACACCGCGACCCTGACTGCCGACCTCCGAGCCCTTAGGCTGGCCAGCGGCAAGGCGCTGAAAGCCAGACCAAGGCCTTGGGACGTGTCCTCCTACGCTAGGGCTGATGCCGTGCCTGGGGCTGCCCGGCTGAGCCGCAGCCCCCTCGGGCTGGTGGCACCGGCCGCTGGGCTGTCCCCGTGCTGGGCACCGTGACGTGTGTGGCCTCCACCCGGCCTCCACGTGCTGGTAACACGTGACAACCCAAAGTGTCCCCAGATGGTGCCTAGCGTCCCCTGGGGGCAGAACTGGCCCCGCCTGAGAACCACGGGTCTGAGCTGTTAGGACAGGACTCCTGGGTGTGCGGCAGGCAGGTTCAGCCCGTCCTCTCGCTTGGACGTCCCCGGCTGTGGCCTGGTCTGCCAGGCTCTGGTGGGGTCACAGGCACAGCAGTCCCCTTTTCAGCCTGCGGCGCAGCATCCACGGCGCTCTGCCTGCACCCCACTGATGCCGCCGCCCACGTCCCACCCACGAGGCCGGGTCTGTGGCCACGCCCCGCTGCACGGGGGCTGAGAACCCTGGGCGCAGGCTGGGCCGATGGCCAGGACCAGCTTCCAGCTTGCAGAACAGGTCGGCGCATGGACCCTGACTGGGGAGCAGGGATGATGGCTCTTGGAGGACAACTGGCAGCTCCTTGCGTCCCTTTAGACCCTAGTCCCATTCCCCCCCCGCCAGTCCCCAGTGCCTGACACCCTCCCACACCCTCGTCACACTGGTACGGGCCCCTCTAGGGCTTCGATTCCACGGCTGCTGGTCTGGAGCGGTGGCCCTGGTCCCTTAGCTTAGTCTGGAGCCCTTGCCCCTGGGGTCACCTCCCAGGCCTCCTGTCCGGGCGTCCTGCTCGGACTGCACACAGGCCCCCAAGCAGACCGTGCCTCTGGCTTTCACACAGGTTGCTGTTTTCTCTTCTTTAAGTGTTTTTTCTCAATACACTAGTTCTGATTAGGTTTGACTGTATTTATAGTAAAACTCAGAATAGCAGTTGTTAAATAAGATTCATGTGTATTTTTCTTTCCCCCTAAGGGGTGTCTAAATATAGATAAACCAGGGCTGATATGAAGGCCACAAATGCCATCTGTGACTGCCAGCTCATGGCTCTGCTTTCCAGAACGTGTGTCTCTTCACCTCAGAGTGCAAAGTGGCTGCTAGAGGTGTGCCATCACACCTGCTTTCCAGGCTGATGGGTAGAAGAAGGACCAAATAAAAGCATGCCTCTCCCCATTCCTGGACACTCCCACTTAATTCTCATTGGCCAGAACTTGGTCACATGGCCATATCTAGCTGCAAGGGAGGCTGGAACATGTACTCTGTTAGCTGAGCAGTACTATACCCAGCTAAAATTGGAGCTCTGTTACAAAGGCAGGTGAGGAGATGGATATCGGGGCATTCAGTCACCAACTTCTCCACACCCCATGATCTGCTCAGGTATCCCCATCCTAGATCCGCCCAGCCTGTGGGCAACTGATTGTTCGGACCTCTTCTCTGGGGTCTCAGCTGGGCACCAGCCTGCAGCCAGGCCCAGAAAGGCTGGGCCGAAGGAATAAAGGTAGACACTCCCAACTCCCCGCCGTCAGCCAGCCCTGTTTGTAGAAAGTGTGTTGAGTAAGACCCCCTCCAGGCTGATCTGACGCAGGGCCCGGGTGGTGCAGGAGAGAGGGTAGTTATGTAATGCAAGCGCTTTCACTTTCTCATCGTGGCTCTGCCCTGCATTTAGCTTCATGCATTTTTCACGCCTCTTAAGCCAAGTGTATTCTTTAGAAAACAGGGCTGAGTCATTCGCTCTCCAGCCTCCCAGGGAATGGCTGGCCAGTGAGTTGGAGGAGGGGAAGCTCATTTCTGAGCCAGGTACATGGTCTTAAGAACTTGGATTAACTGTCTGAAACGTAATTGCATCTGTGGCTATAATCCTATTGGCCCCAGACCAGTCTTCTAAAAGTAGTGGGGTGTTTGTTCTCTGTCTGGGACACCAAGGCCCATGAGCCCAGGGCTGACAGTGACAATGGCGAGGCCTGGGAAGCTGCATTCTGACCCCACGCCCACGTGACCCGTGAACAACAAAGACTGACTCCGGGTCAGAGTACCTGCTGCGAGCCCCCTGCTGTAGGGGCGGGGAGCTGGCGGCTCGGAGCAGCAGGCCTGTCAGGGCCACCCCGGGCCAGGCAAGGGTCGGAAGCCAAGCGTGCTGGCCCCAGCTTCCAGGGGCGTCATCCCTCCGGGTTCTTGCCCTGAACCCCCTTCCGCAGCTACAGCAGCCAACCCCGCCCCCGATGCTTGGCCTTCGGTGCCCACTCTGGCCACGGAGACTTCCTGGCCGGTAGCCGTCCCCCAGTGCCGGGCCCCAGGGAGCTGGGCTGAGTGACCCGGACTCCTCAGGACCCCTCCGTGGGGCTCCTCATCCGGGCCTGAGGCACACCGGCCACCAGAGGGCGGCCGCCGAGTGTCAGGGCAGGCTCCAGTCCTGGCCCAGGAAACGCCTCTGTGGGACACCCACTCGGGGCCTCGGTTTGCTCAGCTGTGAAATGGGAGGTTGTCAGCCACACTGAGGCTTTGGCCAGCCCTGGTGAGGTGTCCGCTCCTCTGGGCAGCACCCCTGTGGTGGGGAGGGAAGGGGTAAGGGGCCGAGTGAATGAAGGAGGTTGTGGACTCACCTTGGCCCGGGGCACCCCTGTTGCCCACCCCTTCACTCCAGGTTCAATGGAGGGAGCAAAGGCTGGTTGGACCAGGGTGCCCAAGGGACGTAGTGGACTCCAGGCCCTCAGAGCTGGTTTGAACCGGCCCTCTTCTCATGCTCCCTGTGGGACTCCGGGGGCCTTTCCTCCCCAGGAACCTCAGCTTGGGGGTGAGGGGAGGCGCTGGGAGGCTTAAGAAGACATGGTCTGGTACCATGTGCTGGGGTGGGGGGGACAGCTCCACAGGAGCCGTCCCAGCTGGCTCCTGGGGGGTTTTCCTGGAGAATCGGGGGGCAGGACTGTTGAGCATCATGGTGGCTCTGTGACTCTGAGCCTCAGTTTCCCTGCTGGTGAAACTCCAGCCTCCTCCTGCATTGCTGGAAGTATGACACCCTAGCTAGGGCCTGGCATGCACTCGGTGCCGGCCAGTGACAACTGCCAACACTAGGACATTTCTGGGCGCTTGTAACACAGGAGCCGCTCCGCACGAGGACCCCCCTTCAGAGGAGCTGTGCCTGAGGGGGGCGGCCGGTGGCACGTGGGGGTCAGCTGGGCCCTGTGGGGAGGGACCAGGTGGATGCTGAAGGCAGAGCCTGGCCTCTGGGAGGGTGGGTCCTGCTGACATACTCCGCCCCCTGCCCCGCCCACCCCGACCAGGGGGGACGCACGGCAGCGTCTGAACACCCACTGTGTTCACCCCATGCATCCTCCACGCCGCCTGAGCCACTCCTGGGTCCTCTCAGAGCCCCCTGCCCTCCCTGCCTGGTGGGTGCCGGAGAGAACAGGATGCAAAGGTGCCAGCTTGGGAGGCCAAGTTCCACCCCCGCCCCCTTCCTTCCCTTTGTGTGGGGCGGTGCTCCCACAGCACTCTCCCCAGACACTGCAGACGACGTGGGAAAGACTTCGGGGCTGGAAATCAGCCCGGTGCGAACAAGCGAGCCTCACACAGGCACACCAGCCGCTGTCCTGGCCGGGGGAAGCCTGCTGCCCTCCCAGCGCTGGGCCAGAGGAAACCGGGCCTGACCCCGGAGCTCCAAGCACGGGAGGGGGCCCGCCCGCACGCTGAGCACTGGAAGGGAATGTCTGAATTATGTGGGCTCTTGTCCTGCCCAGGAGGACCCCCGGGCTGCTGTCCTGGGGTGTTACAGCCCCCCCTCCCCCCACCCCCACGGAGAGTTCCAGCCTCTAATCACGTGGTTCGCTCTTCCGGTGACCAACCCCCACCCTTTGGTGCTTTCCAAGTCACCCCATTAACATGACAGAAGACACTTCAGCTTTCTCAGCAGTTAGGAAATTCCAAGGCTGTAAGAGCTCCGTGCCAGAAACCAGGACAAAGACCAAATATGTTTCTTACGATAAATCACACAATCCCAGCCTCCCAGCCCCGCCCCCCCGTGCAGGCTGGGGCCTCTGTGGCGTGGTGGAGTCAAGAGGTCAGTATCGGGGTTGCGCCAGGCAGGAGAGTGAGGGAGGCCTGGCCCCCCGCCCCCACCCGCCCCGCCCCCACCTTGTCCTGAGTCTGCATGCCACATGGGGCCCTGGCCCGGGCTGGAAGCACACAGGGCCCACGAAGGATGGCTGCAGCCTGGGGGCGGGGGGCGGGGCGCGCAGAAACGGGAGGGAGGAAGTGAAGCCCAAAGGGATGAAGACCCGTTCTGGGGTGAGGGGCCGGGGATACCTCCCTTCCTGGCCTTACGGTCCCAGCTGCACTGTGGAGAGAGCAACACCACTCACTCCTGAGAAGTCAGAGGTCCGATTTGCTCCTCACCCCACGCACCCCACGCACCCCACTCAGTGGGCAGGTCTCAGTCCCTAGGCAGCCCCTGGCCTCTGGCCCTTGACCTTGTGGACCTGCCTGTCCAGTTCCCAGCTTCTCCCCTGAGTCCTGGAAAACTCCCAATGTAACCACCAGAGGGCGCTCGGCTGCCAGGAAAGATGTGGCCATGGGACCTGCCGTGTGTCGGGAAGGACGCTGGAGGGACAGACACTGAGCCCTGTGTAACCCTGATCCCCTCACCTCTGCATACCTGGGGGGCTGCAAGGAGGTCATGGTGAGGGCAGGGGGCGTGGCTGGCCACTGCACGCGGAGGGGCTGAGGCCGGACGGGCAGGAGCAGGGTCCCGATGTGCCGACTCGGGGACGCACGGATGGACCACGTTCTGTGAGTCCGCCCACGCACGGGTGGCCACTGCGGCAGTGCTTCTGGGAACACGGGGAAGGTCCCCGCTCAAGTCCCCGCTTTCAGTTCTGGGACACATACACCGTGGCGGGGGTGGGGCTGCGTTTAGCTTCTCAAAGCACCTCCACCCACATTCCCACCCTAGGTTCCCATCCCCCACCTCCTCCCTCGCTATTCTCCAGTGTGTGTGATCGCTGCGGTCCCGGTTCTAGTTTCAGCCTCCTGGTGTGGGAGGTGCATCTCAGCGTCCTGAATAATACCATGAGCTCACGGTCAGGAGCCAACCTAAACCCCGAGTGGTCAGCGCGGCCCTAGGGGTGGCGGCGGCTCGGGGAGAAATCAGTACCTCAGGGAGCTGCCAGGGCAGGGGGCACCCAGCGAGCTGGCGGGCAGGGCAGGCGTGCAGCTCTCACGCTCGGGGCTGGGGACGCCCCGTGGTGGGCATGTGGACCTGATGTGGCGGGGCGTGGGGGGAGGTAGGGGTGTGAGCTTCACACAGACCCCCACCCCTGCACACACGTGACACATGCAGACAGGTGTGCGCACACACACGGAGACAGGCATGCACACAGAGACACTCGAGCGCACACGCCATGCTGACACACGTGTGTGCACGTACACACATACCTCCACTGGCTCTGAGGACCGGGGTCAGTGGTGCATCACAGCTCACTCAGCAGTGTGTCAACCAACGAGGGTTTTTTTTACAGCCGACTGTGCTCCAGGTTTTGCACTAAGAGGTGTTGGAGGTACCAAGATAAGGAAAAAATTGAACAACTTCCCCTCGAAGAACAAGCAACGGAGCCGAGTGCAGCAGGAGAGACAGGCCCAGTCTGAGGTGGACACCCGCCCCCCCTGTGCTGGGCGGGGAGGTTGAAGGTGCCGCAGAGCAGCAGACAGATCCCGGGGGCTTCCTGGAAGCAGCGGGGAGGAGCTGGGGGCAGCGTGCGTGGCTGGCACAGGGCGTGGGCCACGAAAGGCACCAGGTGTGACGCCTGGGCAGAGAGGAGGCCAAGGGGCTGGGCCGGGGGCCTGGGTGAGTGCCGAGGGCTGACGGGGGCAGTGGCCAGGGGGCAGGCCCTGAGGCCGGGAAGCAGGGAGGGGGCAGCCTGTCCACGGCACAGGCCCAGGGCTGGTGCTCGGTTAGCCAGGCCCAGGAGGGCCGCCCCACGCCGTGGACCTCTGTTCTCTGTGTGGACGTGTCGGCCCGGCTCCCCCGACGAGCTCAGCGGGCACCTCGTCTTCCACGGGCCAGCCCTGGGGTCACTGCAGAAGGGGCCGTCAGTGCTTTAACCGCCAATGGCCGTCCCCAGAGTGCCTGGCTCCCGCCCCCAGCCACGCGGGGAGCATGGCGTGGTCTGTGGTGAGGAGCCAGAGGCCCGGGTCGTGGGCGGCCTCCAGGCCACTCTGCAGGGAGCTTGCCCACTCCCCCGGCCCAGGCTGGGACGCGCGTGGGCTCCCGCAGTGACCCTGCCCTTCCGAGGTTCTCCAGGGCAGGGGCCTGCCCAGCAGGCAGCACTCTGGCATACGGCGTGTGCAGAAATGCGGGTGGCCGAGGGCTGGGGCAGGAAAGGCCGCAGGGGCGGGCCCTGAGAGCTGAGCCCCACTGGGCGGAGGGCAGGCAGCCGGGGGACGGGCTGGACAGGGGAGGCCAGAGGAGGTGATGAGGGGAGCCCATTACCACTGGACGCAGCAGGGGCCCAGACAGGCAGGTCCCGGCTTGCGTTGGGGGGACAATGGCACACAGCAGCGCCGGACAGGGAGGCGCCTACTGCCAGGACCTGGAGGAGGCCCTGGGGGACGCAGGTGGGGGCGCGTGGGGGCAGAGGAGACGCCAAGGTCGGCGACGCACGAGGGCGGGGGCTGCGGGAGAGGCACGGGCGCAGGCTGAGGTTTTCCCAAGTCCCCCCGCACCCCGCCAAGCAGGGTCCTAGGGCCCCTCATTATTTTAAGGCTGCAAGAGCGTTAATGAGTTTGGTTCCACTGGAGGAGAACTCGGCGTCCCAAATGGCAGCGCCTGCGGCGGGTTCACTCCAGGACACGCCGTCTTCCTGTGTGGCTGGGATGGGGGGGCCTGGCCCTGGGCCACCCCTCCCGCCGGCCCATTGTCCGCCCTGCAGCCGGAAGCCGCTCCTGCCCGGGCGGGCGGGGTGTGGGGAAGGAACCAGGGCCCCAAGGCTGCGGTGCAGGGGCCGCCCGGGTGGCACAGCCCACCACCCGCCTGGACTTCAGGGCTTGGGGAGGGCCCCCCAGGGCTGCCCCGAATGGCAAGCGAGGAGCCTGGCTGTGGCACGGGCGGGCCCGGCCTGCCTGCACAGCCACTCAGGCCAGGATCCCATCCCTGTCCTTCCGTCCCCCCAAGACCCCTCAGTCACCCAGCAGGGGTGCGGGTGGGGTGACCAGCCCCCCATGGCCCCTACTGCCAACAGCAGCTACCTCCCAGCCATGACCCAAGGCCGAGGGGAGAAGAGCCGAGACCCGGCTGACCAGTGAAATGGCCCAGGACTGGGCAGTGCCTTCCCACAGGAAACCAGCCCTTGCTCAAGTTCAGCCGAGGCAAGGTCTCAGGAGTTCAGCCCTGGGCCTGGGGCTTGCATTGGGGTGGGGGAGGGGATGCGTCCGCCTTGGGCTGGGACACCCCCACCTGACTCCTTCCCACCCAGCCTCAGGGTCACGGAGTCATTCCCCCACCTCCCCCGAGCAGCCCCCAGGAACCGTGGCTGCGTGCGGCTCTGGGACAGGGGCCTCACTCGGTCACAGCTGCATGGGTGCCCAGGTTCCCGGCTCTAGCAGACCCTGGTCAGCCACTCAGGGTTCTCGTCCTCCGGGGGCATCCGACTCCGACAGCGTCCCCGCCCAGGGCCTGGCCCAGGGCACCATCCGTCTGGCCAGTGTCTTCCAGGGTCCTCCTTCCAGCGGCCCCCACCTGTGTCCTTTTGTAAAATGTTCCTCAGATGACCCAGACGAGGGTGCTGTCTGCTCCCTGTGCCCAGGGGCCTTGCCCGGCACGGAAGCCACAGAGACCAGGAGGTGTGTGCCCCGCGAGGACAGCCCCGGGGTCAACGCCCTGTCCCCACGGGGCCCAGCCCTCCACTGCGTGGCTTCCCCTGAAGCCTCCCACAGAGGAGCCCCCCTCGGAGAAGTCGCTGCCCGTGCGGGGACGGGGCATTGAACCCCGGAAACACGGGCCCCAGCGGGGGCGCTGGCGCCAACTCCGACAGCTGAGTAAACAGCCGGGGCTGGGTTCGCAGGCCCCCCGTAGCCTGGCCTCCCTGCTCGGGGCTGCTGGAGGCCGAGAGAGGGGCCTCCGTGGAGGTGGCAGCAGCACCCCGGGCAGGGGCCCCGTCTGGTGGGCAGCAGGAGGGAGGAGGAGGGCTCGGCTGCCCCGGATGGGGCACTCGGACCCAGCGAAGAGCATCGCAGGCTCAGCTCTGCCACTTTGCCCGGGACCTTCTGAGCAGGCCTGTCCCGCCCTGGGGGAAGGGACAGAAACGCCGAGTGTGGTCAGCAGACAAGGTCGTGGGTGTCGTGTGGAAGGCAATGGGACTGGGGGTGGGACATGGGGGTGGGGGCCAGGCTGGAAAGCCTTGAAGGCCATGGTGAAGACCTGACCTGTCCCCAGGGGCGTGGAGCCCTGGCCGGGCCGGAGCAGGGCCCACCGGGAATGTTAACAGAACAGCTCCAACAGCCTCCGGTGGGAGGAGGGGCGGGGGGGAGGTGGTACAGCCTGGGCCTGGGGGGCGGCCTGAGCTGCGGTTCGGAAGCTGGGGTGCACAGAGCCCTGGCCGGTGCCGTGTGTCCTCACCCCCAGTTCTGGCCGAGCCAGACCGAGTAGGCGTCCTTTTGCCTCACACCCTGGAACTTGGGGACCCCACTTCCCAGGGCCCACGGGGTTCCGTCAGGAGAACAGGCCCTTGAGGAGCCCTGGCTGTCCCCTTGGGGAGATGAGTTGCAACTTAACCCCCTAGACAGTCAGGTCTCGGCTTTCCCCACGGCATCTAGCGGGGCAGGGCCCAGGCCTGGTGACGGAGGCCCTCCTGCCCTGGTCCCGGCGTGGACCTAGGCCGAAGACTCGGGGAGCAGAGTGACGGGGGCCCCGTGGGGGCAAAGCTCCCTTGGCCCAGCCCACGGGGGCGTCGCGGCCATCCGAGGAGGGGACAAACGGGTGACCTGTCCAGCTATCGGCCTGAGGGCCACTCGCGGTGCAAGCTCTGACCTTCTAGAGTCTGCCCTCCGAGTGTGATGATGGGCTTCACACCCGCGCCCTCTGCCCGTGATGATGCCACCTCCTCAGGGCTGAGCCCCACGTGCCCAGCCATGAGTCCCTCCGTCCGGCTCCCGGGGCACAGACATCAGGCTGGGGGGCCCCCGAGAGCAGGGGGTGCTGGGAGGCCCCCGAGCGCAGGGGCTATGAGAGCAGGGCCACACCTGTCCCCTCCAAGCCCCGGCCTTGGTCCTTTGTTCAGGAACGACAGCACGACCTGGGACCTGCTCCGCGCTGCCGGGGCGCCCGTGTGCTCGGTCACGGCGCCCTGCCCGGGGCCGGGGGCCTTGGACTGGACGTTGCCCCACGGCCTCCCCTGCACCCGGGGCCCTGTCCCCAAGAACTGGCCCCTCTCCTCCCCAGTTTTCCTCAGTTGGGTCACCATCCCACCCCACCCCACCCCCAAGAATAGGGAGCCCCACCTCCCCGTCTCCCTGTCTCCTCGCCAAGGTCCCCCATCTGGCCCGCTGCCCCTCCAACCAGCCACGACGGCCCTGCCAATGGGCGGACCAGAAAACCCAGTGAAATGACGCAGGTGATGCTCAGCCCAGGTCCCCAGGGACCTTGCGGATGCCCGTATGTGTGGGTGCCCCGGCCCCAGGGGCGGGTGCCCGGGGTTTTACAGATTGGGTAGCCATGTGTCACTGTAGCCACCAGGGGGCAGCAGAGGGGAGCGGTTCTGCCCGGGAGCCCGCGTCTCTCCCTCCCAGAGCCCATGCTTTTGTGCAGGAAAAGCTGGAGGGGGTGGAGGCGGCCCAGCGGGGTCACTCGGGGCCGGCGGAGGAGTCTGGGCTCGGATCGGGCCCTGCGCTAACTCCCCCACGACTCGGGCCGGCCTGCCCGCCCCCGGAGCACGGGCGCTGCACTGCGGTCCCTGGGTCTTTTCCAGCGTGGACGAAGGGAGGCTGAGAGAGGCTTCCCCCACACAGCTGCAGCCTTGGCCCGCAGGCCACGGGCTCCTGGCGTCCGGCACAGGCCCACCCCCACCCCTGCGCCTCCCGTCTGCAGATGGGGAAATTGAGGCCCCGCCAGGAGCAGGGTTTGGCCTGTGTCCCACCGCAAATTCAAGGCAGGAGCTGGATGGGCCTGCAGGCCCCGAGGCCTACTCTGCTGCCTTTGCCCCCGGTGTCCCCCCAAGTTCCACCGTGAGCAGGGGTCCTGCTGGGCCCGTCCCGGGGAGGTGACCCTCCTGCAGCTCCCAGGGCCCCACGCTGCCCCGTGGCTCAGCTGCCCACCCCAGCCCTCCCTCCCAGGGCAGCTCCAGCTCTGAGTCTGTCCGTCCTTCCACCCCGTGAGTTGGGAGCTGCAGGGCCCTGCCAGTCCCCGTGTCCCTGAGGGGCCTGGCAGGGAGTAGGAGAGCCGAGAACAGGGAGGTGAGTCACCCTTGGGGTGCTTCCTGCTGAGTTCCTGACTCTCACCAGCTTCCCTGGGCAGGTCGCTCCTGCAGGGGAGCCTGGCGGGGAGCCCGGGAAGGCAGAGGTGCGGGACTTTCCGGGATTGTTGTAAGGCCACGAGGGGACCTGCGGGACCCTGGGGCGGACAGTCTGCAGGCGCTTCCCCCTGGCCAGCGTACAGGATGGTGGCGCCCGGAGCCCTCTCTCTGTGGCTGGAAGAGACTCGTGTTCCAGGAATACACAGCTTGGTGGGTCACAGTGCATGCTGGCGTGGCCCCTGACCTGTGCACGCCCGGGGCTGCCCTCCCCTCCGGGAGTCCCCATTCCTGCTGACACTGGGTGCAGCATGCCCTCTCTGGGCCCTGTCTCTGTGGGGCGGCGACACAGTCACAGGGCAGGGGCCTGAGGGTCAGTGTGATGAATAACTGCCCCGGGTCCCCCAGCTGCAGGGGAGGCCAAGCCCTGCTCCCCACCTGGCCCCCTGGCCTCCACATCAGCAGCCTGGGGCGGGCAGGGCGGGAGGCCACGCGGATCCTGGCCGAGCTGGGGCCCGGCCAGAGCGCTTCCCAGCGGCCTCCTCCCTGGCTCAGAGCGCATTACCTCATCGGGAAGCCATTCCGGAAAGGAGCCGCAGAGCCCCTGGGAGCGCAGGGGCGCGGAGCGGTCCAAGGGCCCTCCTGGCAGCCGCCTGTGCCAGACGAGGGCGGGCGTCACGCCTCCGGGCGTCTGCCTGCCCAGCGACCGCTGGGCAGGCAGCTGGCTTTTGTCAGCTTTTCGGGGTGACCAGGCTGCGCTGGAGCGGGCCAGCGGCATGGCGCTGCCCACGGCCGGCTGGCTACCAGGTGGGCAGGGGATTTATTTCAAGTGCCAGAACCGAATAGCTGGGCGGGCGGGGAAGCCAGGTGCAAGCTAACAGCAGAAACCAAGCCCTCCCCCGGTTCTGGGCCTCAGTTTCCCCTCAGTCCAGCTCCCCTCCCCCCTTAGTGCCTGCCCTCCCCCCTGCGGCCACAAGGAGCAGTGGACAAGAGTGAGCACGTGACCGCACCCCTGCTGTGTGCTGATGTGAACCAGAGGCCCGGCTGCCTGCAGCTGGCTCTGAATGGGCCTCTCCGGCCATGTGGTCAGGGCCGAGAGGGGCGGGGGCTGCAGGGGTCGCCGGGGTGCGGGGTGGGAGGAGCTTCCACCCCGGTCTGCCTGCGCGGGTGCTGGGGACAAGGACGGGGGCCAAGGGGGGAGCTCCCAGCGCCCCCAACCCCGCACCCGGCTTGGATTCCAGAGAAACCTCTCTGAGCCTCCGTTTCCTCCGGCACACAGTGGGACTGACAGCGTGCCCCGCCCCAGGGAACAGTTGAAAGGGCCCTTGAAATCATGTGGAAAAGAGAACAGGAGACACAGGCGGATGGCGTTTTTGTCAAGGGGGCCCCGTGACCCAGGTCTGTTGGGTGCACTTTCTGCTAAAAACCCCGCTGGCCCAACGGGAGTGAAACTCTGCTGCGCCCCCCCCCGGACCGCACTGCACCGCGCCCGGCTCCCCGCACCTCTCCCGGACTCTGTCTGCCTGGAGAACTCCTACTCACGCTGCAGAGCTCCAGGCAAGATGGCACCTCCTCCAAGCTGTCTCCCGGGGCTGCTTTGGAACCCAAGAGAACGGACACACGGGTGTGGTTTTTGCATGAGAAGTGTGACCTTGTAGGAATTAGAAAGAGGTCATGGCCAAGGGCACACGGGTGAGCCAAAAGTGGTGCTGGGGGCAGCAGTTGGCAGGGAGGTTTTCCAGCTGGGGATTGAAGCCCAGCCTTGGGGGATGGTAGACTTTTCAAAGGGGGGAGGAGGAAACTCGAGGCTAGGAACGGCCAGTAATGCATCCATTTGCAATACGCGAGCCCCTGGTCCTCCCCACACCGGGAGGCAGGGCTCTGTCCTCTGCCCGGGGATCTGGGCAGGTTCGCGACCACTTCGGCCGATGGAGTGTGACCTCGGCACTGCCAGGCTCCTTCCGCGGTGGAGTCTTTTTTTTAAAGGTTTTATTTATTTATTTTTAGAGGGAGGAAGAGAGAGAAAACACCAATGTGAGAGAGAGAGACACGGATCAGCTGCTCCCCGGCCGGGACCACACCGCAGCCAGGCGTGTGCCCTGACCGGGACTCAAACCGGCGACCTTTGGCTTTGTGGGACGACGCCTGGCCCACGCAGCCACGCCGGTCAGGGCTAAGGTGGAGTCTTAAGGGCCACGCGGCCTCGGCCCTGGAGTCCTGAGTCGCCCTGTAAGAAGGACGCTCAAGTGCCCTGAGACCTCCAGGCCCGGAGGCGCCCACGTGACCCGAGAGGCCCCGGGAGGCGGGCCGGTTGAGAGTTTCCGCCTCCGGGTCAGCCCAGCCCAGGCGCCAGGCCGGTGAGAGAAGGAGGCATCTCAGAAGTGGTTCTACCAGCGTCCGGCCTGCGGCCCCCGCCGTGGGGGCCGTCCCCGGCCGTCGCAGAGTGGAGGAGACTGCCCCTCTGTGCCCTGGGCCCCCGGGCCCGCAGAATGTGTGAGTGGAATACAGTGTAGTCTCACATGGTTTGCAGGTGGCGGTCACGGCGGTCACAGCGCTCGCTCACGACAGGTGAGGCTCAGAGCTCCGTGGCCCTTCCAGCCAGCCACGTGGCCCCGGAAGCAAGACGGCCCATCCCTGGAATTCAGTCCCACGGACAGATTCTCCCCAAACACTCTCGGGTCCGCGGCCTGATGGGCCACCTGTCCTTGGGGAAGGGTCGTTGAATGAATGCGTGATGTCCAGTCTCACTGAAGCCTCATCAATGAACTGTCCCCGAGTCACTCCCCAAGCCGGGAAGGGGTCGCCCCTCCTCAGAACTCCCGTGGGCCTTTGCAGCTGGAATGATCACGGACCCAGATCCCTGGGGGTTATCCTGGTGCTGTGTGGCCTGTCTGTCCCCTTGTGCCTCAATTTCCCCACCCATGGAATAGGATACTGGGCTTCTAGTTTGCCTGAGTGGGGGAGTTACCCACTCATGCACGCGTCTGCCCCCATCTTCTTCACCCCCTGCTAAGGCAGGGATCTTGACTGTAACCCCACTACCCCATGCTTAGCACCTGGCTCTGGCATCGCCCAAAAGACGGGCACCGTGGGTGTCTGGGGCGAATGGATGAGACCATGAACTCTCCTTGCGCTCATTCTTCTAATCCATCAATTTTACGCACACACAGCAAGGATCCCTTATAGCAACTCTGGCTGCCTACTCTTGCATGTCTCACGTGACGGGGAGCTCACCACCTTTCAAGATAGGCTGTCTCTTTCCCTGAGCTGGCCTTTTCCCTGGACCCCAGGTGGAGTGGCTGGGGGAGGAGAGAGGGGGCGTGCGGCAGAGGAAGGGACCCTCCGTACCCACAGTCCTCAGAGACAGCATCCGATGGGCGCTGGGAGCAGGTGAGGGGACCCCAGAGTGCCGGAAGCCCCTTGGCCCTCTCTGCCCCGGCCCAGCTGAGGTCCCAGGGTGGGGAGGGGAGGAGGGCAGCGAGCAGTGTCCTCCCCTGGACCCAGCTGGGGCAGGGCCAGCGCAGCAGGAGGTCTGCAGGGGCTGAGAGAGCAGCTGGGCAGAGAGGAGCGCCGGGCGGGACGGGCAGTCTGTGTTGTTTCCACGGCTTCCGGCTTCCCTGCGTCCGCCCGCCCGGCCTGGCCTGGGAAAAACAAGCCGGGCCCGAGCGAGCGGGGCCTGTGACCGCCTGCCCGGGACAAAGGCTGGGCGGTCCAGGCGCTCGGGGCAGCCAACCGCCCGCCCGGCGGAGCATCGGTTTGGACGAGGCCAGCGGGGGCTGAGCCCCCAGCCCGCAGCCGGTCCCTGGGGCCCAGGAGGAGCTGGGGCTAAGGGCCGGGGGTGGGGGAAGGAGGGCCGGGGCAGCTCCACCCTCAGCTCCGCACTCCGGGCCCACAGTCCTCTGCTGGGCCCCTGGCAGACAGGAGACAACAGGGGCTCTTTGGGGGGAAAGGGTGGGGTCTCTCTCCCCATCTCTGGGCGAGCTAGCACGCTAGGTGGGCGTCCCCTTCCCAGGGGCGCCCCAGAGAGTGACAGACATAGGCCCACATGTCAGGTTTGTTTGGGCCAGGCAAAGCCGCACCGCCAGGGTCCCGGTGCCCGGAAGCAGGCCTGAGCCCAAGGGTGGGTGGGGCCGGCAGATGAAGCTGCCCTCAGCACCCGCCCGGGACCGAGCCCTGTGTCCTCAGAGGTCACACTGGCTTGATGACACAGGCTGCGGCTGGCTGGGCCCCTCCCTGGTCCCCTTCACTCCTTCCTCGTGCCTCCTGGGATTTCCTCCCAAACCAGCCTCTCAAACCGAGGCTGCCGCCTGCTGCTGGGGCCCCTGCCTTCCTGGAACTTGGAGACCAAGGAAGTGGGGCACTGTGTCGTCCCAGGAGCTGCGACCCTGGGGGCACTGAGGCCAGACAGACCAGGAGGGTGTACACCAAGGGGTGCTGGGCTGTGCCTGTAGGGAAGGGGAGCTGGGTTCCAGGAACGAGGGAGGCGCCCAGAGCCAGGGCTCCGCCCACATCGCAGCGCTCAGGCCTCCAGAAGCCCCTCACCCATCATCTGCACCTCGGTGGGGGCGGGGGAGCTGCCTGCTCCTCTCGACTGCCCTCCCCGCTTGGGGCTGGACGGCCTGCCTGCTGGGATCTTGGCCCTACAGCTGAGAAGGGGCGTGTGCTCAGCTTGCCCTGTGCAAGGGAGGGGCTGGGGTCAGCGCTGCGGCCAGGAGGGGAAGGAGGCCTGTGGGGGCAGGGGCCTGGCCCCGCAGGAGCTCTGGAACTGGACGGGCCACCAGGACTGTCCTGAGCCGAGTCGGGGGAGGTCAGCAAGGCCTTATACTACCAGCGGCGTCCATCACTGGGTGTGGCTGGCCCAGAGAGGCCATGGCCTGGGCCCGTCCAGTCTCTGCAGCCTGAGACCGACTCTGGAGGGGCTAGAGCCACGGGCATGCGCTCTGGAGGGAGCCCTGCAGCAGGAAGGGGAGGCTCAGAGCTCCCCCAGGCAGGCGCAGCCTTGGGCCCTCGGGCCGTCCCAGTCAGCCTCCCGCAGGGAGCTCAGCGCCTTCCCCAGGCTCCTCCTGCCTCCTGCTGTGGGTCTGGGTGAAGCTGCGCTCCCACAGCGCCAGCCTGGCCACCCCCACCCCCTCCCCCTTACCTGGGGGCCTGACCTCACAGGTCCCTGGCCTCCGTGCCTCAGCCACAGTGACCTTTCCCACCACAGCCCCTGCCCCCGGCCACCTCCACTCACACCCGTTCCACCCGCCCGCACAGCCTGTGGCCCTGGCCCCCGCATCCCACTTGCCCCAGCTTTGCCCCCGCCAACACCCCCCGAAGTCCTTCGCTGGGTCTCGGGAGGCCTCTCTGGCCCTGGGCCAGCTCATGGTTCTCGGCCCTTGACTGGTTTTGCCGCCGCAGTGCCACCCACTCGGGCTCAGGGACACCCAGTCCTGTCCCCTTCACGTGGCAGCCTGGGCCCCGCACAGGGCCTGGGGCCCAGCGGGTCCTGAGTGAACACGGGGAGAGAACGGATGGACGGACAGACGGATGAGTGAATGTGTGAACCAGGGAGAGTGAACACGTGAACATGTGAACATGTGGGTGAGTAAACATGTGAACGAGTGGACATGTGAACATGTGAATGTGAACATGTGGGTGGGTGAACGTGTGAACGAGCGGACATGTGAGCATGTGAGTGAGTGGGTGAACGTGTGGACGAGCGGACACACAAACATGTGAGTGAGTGAGCGTGCGAGTGTGCTCCCAGGGCGGCTGTGCACACGCCTCGTCCCGTTGAAGGTGGCGCAGGGATCCTGGAGCGGGAGCGGGAGCCCTGAGCTCAGAGGCAGGGACCCGCTCAGAAAGTGTGTTTGAACTCTGGGAGGAGGAAAGAAGCCACCCTTCACTCAGGACTGAGGCGCATTCTGGAACTTTCCCAGGGACAGGGCTGAGCAGCTTTGGGGCGCCGGCAGGCCCCTCGGGCCCCTTCAGCGCCCCAGGGGCACCGCCTGCTGAGTCAGGGCCGCCACCTCCCACCTGCGTCCCCAGGGGGCCCTGCCCGCCCCGGGGGCCCCGCAGCCCGCGCCCAGGCCCGGCAGGGCTCCGTGCCGGGACGCGCCCGTGTCTGAACTCAGATGTCCCTCCAGCCGCCTTCCTTCCCACGGTGCTGCCGCAGCCCATCCGACTGTCACACAGAGAAGTCACCCTTCCAGGTGCTGGGCGGGCTGGTGGTGGGGTGATGGAAAAGGGCGGTCCCTCGACCTCGGGGCAAGTTGCTGCCTCGCCCGCCGCTTCTGGCTGGCGTTCCCTCACCTCCCTCCCAGCAAACCTGGCTGTGCAGGAGTCCACACCCTGCCCTCCGCGTCCCCACCTGCTCGCCCAGGCCCCGGCCCGTCCCGGCCTCCTTGGCAAGCTCCCCCTATCTCTGCAGCATCTGCCACCACTCCCTTCCTTCCAGCACCCAGCGTGTGCAGGTCTCTCCCTTTTCGGGGAGAAACACCCTCCACACCACACCTACCTCCAGACCCCACTGCCCCTCCCTCCCACCGCCAAGCCCCCCACTCTCCTCACCCACTTCAGTTGGGCGCTGTCGCCACCCTCCACTGAAATGCCCTTTATCGGGGTGCGCGGCGAGCTCCACCTTGCCAAAGCCAGGGTCCCCTCTGACTCCACCCAGGCTTGTGTTGTTGGTGACACACCCCTCCCAGATGGGAGGGCCCTCGCCCTCGGGCCTGACGCTTCCCACCCTCGGTGTGCACCCCTTCCCCGGGCTGTGACTGTCCTCCTTGACCTTGATCACTCCCAGACTTCAAAGACCAAGCATGGGGAGGCTTCCCACATCCCTGTCTTCAGCCCTGCCCCAGCCCCGGACCCCAAGTCCCCACCTTCAATGTTTCTGCAATGCCAGCTGCAGGTAGAGTGGGGCGGGGCTGAGGCCTGTGGGGGGCAGGGGGGGGGCTTGGACCAGAGTTCCCTTTGCAGGTGGGCAGCTCTGCATGGCGTGGCTGCTTTCTGCAGGCCTTCCCGCTTCCAGCCTCCCGTGCCCCTGTCATCTCCAGAGGCACAGGACACCGGGCGCCCTGCTGGGGTAGCAGACACCTCCCCAGGTGTCCTAACGCACCCACCCCATCACCGGCTGCTTCTGGACCAGGAGCCCCTCCCCTCCTGTGACTTCTGACCTCTGGCCCACTCTGTGGCAGGACTGAACTTTTCCTGCAGCTCCCAGGGCGCAGGCAGAGGTCAGTCCCCAGGGGTGTCACTCCCAGACCCCAGCCGAAGGCCCCAAGCCATCTGCACTTCTCAGGGCACTAGCTCTGCTCCCACCCGGGGCCTGAGCCTGTGCCATCCCCCCCCACCCCTCCGCGGCAGCCCGACCCCGAGGACACACACGAGTGAATCTGCCCCTGCCAGCCCCGCCCGGCCCCAGGCCCCTCCCCCAACAATGACCACGATTTCAGGCTGGTGGACACCACCTGAGTGAAAAACGATAAATCGTTGTTTTGATTTTACTTTCTCTGATTACTAATTCGCTCGTTTTTCTTTTTTCTTTTTTTGTGTTTTAGGGTTTTTTATGCAGAGGAGCTCCTTTTGTACTGGTATGTCACATGTTATAAATTCAAACTCTTGTTAAAAATAATTCTTAAAGAAGTTAAATCATACTTCTCACGAAGATAGAAAATGGACCCACCTAAGATCTTCCCGAATTTTACCGAACTCATTCGTGAGGGAACCAACGAGAAGTGCGGAGCAGCTGGAAGGAGAAGCTGAGGACAGAGGTGCGGGCGGGCGGGCAAGGCCGGGAGGAGACTGCCCGCGGCGCAGAAGCATCCTCGGGGCGGCCGAGTGCGCGGCGCGGGGCCGGCTTCGCCCCCGGACAGCAGCCGGTTCCGGTTTGCGGTACCAATCCGCTCGCGTGCCTTCGGACAGGTACCGTTAGCCTTGCGGTCGGTTTTCAGCAGCTTCTGCTTTCGCGGAGCCGTCCCTTAGACACTCTCATGGGTACTCGTGGCGCTGTATTCCACTTCGTTACATTTTTATAATTATAAAAACCTGGTAGTACAGAAATGTATAACTTTCCATCATTGTAGACGTTTTCTCTCTCTCTCTCCTGGACGTCCTGCAATTCCACTGTTCGGTGCCGCGGTGTGAAATGTCGAGGGTCTTCTTTTCGCTCTCTCCCTTCCCCGGCGAGCGGGTGGGCGGTTCCCACCTGAGCCCTGCGTCTCCCCCAGGCCGGGGACCTCCTCCGCAGTACGTGCTGACGCATCGGTCCCCTCTCTCCTCGCTAGGGTCTGCTCTCGGCCCTTGGACAACCTCCGGATTCGCCTCTGTTTCCTGATGAGAGGTCAGTCGCGCATCCCATCACAGCTCCCCTTCCCAGAACAAGGCTTTGGTTTTTGGGTTTCCCCCTCCCCCTCCAAACCTCCCAAGAGCTTCCCTCTTCCTCTGGCTTTCAGAAGTCTGACCATGACTTACCTAAACGTGGTTTTGCCTGGGTTTACCCTGCTTGGGGTTTGTCGAGCTTCTTGGGCTTGTAACTTAATGGTTTCCATGAATATTGGGACGTTTCCGACTGTGTGCTCGGATTTTTTGCGTCCCTGCATCTCCCGGATCTCCGCCTGGGGCGCCTGTGCACGCCCTGCCGCCCTCTGGGGGTCTCTGAAGCTCTGCTCGTTCACCCTGCGGTCCCGTTTCTCCCTTTCCTTCGGGTTGGATACTCTGCCGACTCACCTCCAGGGAGGGGCGCTCGGCCTCCCGGCCACCACCCGGAAACGCAGCCCATCCAGTGAGTCTGTAACCTTCCAGGGACTGTCCTCTCCGCTCTAAGATGCCCGTGAACAGTTCCCATCTGTCCACAGAGGTTCCCTGTGTGTGCACGCGTGGGTGCCACCTTTTCTTTGTTTTTAAAAATTTGTATTTGCTTATTTTTAGAGAGAGGGAAAGGGAGGGAGAAAGACATCAATCTGTGGTCTCTCGCACGCCCCCAACCAGGGGCTCGGCCCAAAACCCGGCGTGCGCCCCGACCAGGCAGGGAACCAGCGACCGTCCACTGACCCACAGCAGCCAGGGCGACACCATATTTCCACGTAACTCCGTGAGCATATTTTCCTCTGAACGTAATTTTCTTTAGTTCTTCGAACATGTTTCTAGCAGCTGCCTGAGCACGGAACCACCGAATCTGAAGGCTGGGCCCACTCAGAGTTCCTGTCTCTGGACTGACTTTGTGAGACGCACTTTCGTCTTTGTTTTTCTTTTTAATTTTTGGAATTTTATTCGTTTTTAGATAGAGGGGAAGGGAGAAGGGAGAAGGAGAGAAACACCTATCGGCACTGGGGCATTGGTTGCCTCTCAGATGCGCCTGGACCGGGGACCGAACCCACAACCTGGGTCTGTGGCCTGGCCGGGACTGGAACCAGCGACTTCCGTTTTGCGGGGGGATGCCCAGCCCGCTGACCCACACGGGTAAGGGTCTACTACTTTTTGTTTGAACACTGGCTGTTGAAGAACACATTGCAGCGGCTCTGAAATCGCAAGCTCGGCCCCGGGGAACACACCGGGCGTCGCGGGCTCGGGGGGCAGACCCCGGATTCATCCGAACTGTCACGTTGCCGTTTCTGCCTGCCCGGAACAATTTCCTCACTGCCCTTCTCACTCGATCCTCCTCCTCCTGCCGGATTCGGTTTCAGACTCACCCCCCTGCCCCAAGGAAGGTCTCCCCGATCACCCTGCCCAGGTCGGAACCCCTTTTTGAACACATGTATAAGTGCTTTCTGCAACTGCGGTTTCTTCCTCCGTGTCTGCCTCCCCGGCCACACTAGCCGGGCGGTGGGAGCCAGGCGCGGGGACCAGAGCTGTGTGGTTACCACGTGCCTGGCACGAAGGGCGTTCCGTAAATATTTGTTTAATGAGCAAACTCGAGGCCCCCTCGCCTCCAGGACGTTTTCCTGACCTGTCTCAGCAGCAACGCCAGAGTGCTCTCTGCCCGGGCTCTCACTGGTACTTGTAATCTTTCATAAGCACTTTCTTTAATCTTTCTATGAGCTTTTCCAGCTTAATAGTTTAGAGTCTTATCTTTGATGACTTTGCATCCTTTGAAATTAAACCTTTTCCATGAACATGCTGGAAATTTGAACTTTGTCATCTGTAAGTTTCCACCCCATTTCCTTTGCAAATATTTTGCCTTGTTGATTTGCAAGGGGATGTCGGTGTATTGCGTCAGAACCGCAGTTGACCCTTGAACCATGTGCGGCCACTGACCACCCCCATGGTTGAAAATCCACGTCTGACTTTTGACTCCCCTGGAACTTAATTGTCCCTTGGTGTCCACGGGGAAGTGGTTCAGGACCCCCCACCCACCGATGCCGAAACCCACGGATGCTCAAGTGCCCCCCGTGCCACGGCGCCGACCAGCACTCAGAGTCTCAGTGTGGATTCTCGGTGTGGACTCCCAGCCGTGCATCGGAGACAGCAGAGGGATTTCCTGAAGAACACCCACGTGTGAGTGGACCATGCAGCTGAACCGTGTCATTCAGGGGTCAGCTGTACCTTGTCTGGCACACATTTTCCCCTGCTTGTTGTTTGCCTTGCATCTCTGTTTATGCTGTTCCTCTCCAAGTGGAAAAATTTTTTTGTCCCCACGTGGGGACCTGGCCCACGACCCAGGCCTGTGGCCTGACTGGGAATCGAACCGGCGACCTTTTCGTTCTCAGGCCAGCGCTCAACCCACTTTGCCCCACCAGACAGGGCTCCATGTGGAAACCTTCATTTTTACACAGCAAAGCCCTCCGCTATTTAAAAAATCCTGCTGATGTGGGTATCATTGCTTAGGAAGACTGTTATTCACCTGAAATGATGTCAATATTTATATTTTCTCCCAGTGTGTTTATGGTCTCATTTTCTTACCTTAAGATTCTTAATCCATCTCAAGTTTATTCTGGTTCAAGAAGAGAAACACGGGTCTAATGTCATGTCATTTTTCAGAATAGTTGTCAGTTTCTTCATCCCTGATTAAAAGAAGATAGTTTAAAGCCTGAGCAGGGAACTTAGGCTCCACCCCTTCATTCCTTTCTAGATTCTCTGTTCTGTTTACCGATCCACTCATCCCAGCGACAGTGTTTTTAAAAAATTTTAAATTACATTTTATTGATTGTGCTGTTATAGTAGTCCCAGTGTTCACCTTTCCCCTCTCACGCAGCACCCCCCACTCCCTCAGGCATCCCCCCACCATCGTCCATGTCCACGGGCCATGAGCAAGTTCTTCGGCTGCTCCGTGTCCTAGGCGGTGCTTTCCACCCCAGGGCTGTTCTGTGACTGTCAGTTTGCACTTCTCACCGCCCTCACCTCCTCCCCCGTTCTCCCCCAGACCCCCTTCCATCTGGCAACCATCAAAACACTCTCCCGTATCCGTGATTCTGTCCATTCTTCTTGTTTGCTCAGCTTTTCAGGTTCAATTGTTGATAGATACGTATTTACTGCCAATTTATTGTTCATAGTTTTGATCTCCTTTTTGTTAAACACATTTCTTTAACATTTCATATAATAATGGTTTGGCGATGATGAGCTCCTTTAGTTTTTTTTGTCTGGGAAGTTCATTCTCTGCCCTTCGATTCTAAATGAAAGCTTTGCTGGGTAGAGCACTCTTGGCTGTAGGTCCCTGCTTTTCATGACTTTGAATGTTTCTTGCCAGTCCCTTCTGGCCTGCAAAGTTTCTTTTGAGAAACCAGCTGACAGTCTTAGGGGACTCCCCTGTAGGTAACTAATTACTTTTCTCTTGCTGCTTTAAGAGTCTCTCTTTATCTTTCGCCTCAGCATTTTAATTGTGATGTGTCTTGGAGTGGGCCTCTTTGCATCCATCTTGTTTGAGAGTCTGTGTTTCCTGGACTTGCATGTCTATTTCCTTCAACAAATTAGGGAGGTTTTCTTTCATTATCCTCCTTTTCTGGATTCTTTCTTCTTATTCTGATTGGTTGTTTTTTGCTTCCTTATGTTCCAAATCATTGATTTGATTCTCGGCTACATTGACTCTACTGTTGTTTCCCTGTAAATTGTTCTTTATTTCAATTAGTGTGTCCTTCGTTTCTGACTGGATCTTTTTATGCTGCTGAGATCCCCACTGAGTTCCCCGAACATCCTTATAACCAGTGTTTTGAACTCTGCATCTGATAGGTTGCTTATCTCCATTGCATGTAGCTCTTTTTCTGGAGTTTTGACCTGTTCTCTCCTTTGGGCCGTGTTTCTTTGTCTGCTCACTTTGGCAGCCTCCCTGTGTGTGTTTCTGTGTTAGGCGGAGCTGCCATGCTCCATGCCTTGGTAGCGTGGCCTGATACAGTGGGTGTCCTGTAGGGCCCGGTGGCACAGCCCCCCTGCCACCCAAGCTGGGTACTCGAGGTGTGCTCCTTGTGTGGGCTCAGTACACCCTCCTCTTGTACTTGATCCCTGATTGCTGTTGGCTGGTCACTGGGAGGGGTTTACCCAGGCCTGTCAGCTGTAAGGATTGGCTGTGACCACTGACCACCACCCTCCACCCTCCGTGGAGGATCCGCTGTGCAGGGGCTGGGTGGTGGTGCTCTGACAGGGTCTGTAGCTGTTCACGGGGGGTGCAGGCTCTCAGGTTTCCCGGGTGGTGCACCCCAAGGTCAGCCCCAACCTGTGTTCTGCCCGGGGCCACCCTGCCTGAGCTATAGAGCAATCTGAGATGGCCGCTGCTGGTGCTGGGCTTGGAGATGCTCAGGCGAAGCCCAGCTGTGAATCTAAGTCTGGCTGCTGCTGGTGCCAGGCCAGCATCCCGGCAGGGTAGCTGAGCTGCTCCTCCAGAGGAGCTGGGCTCGGGGGGAAGGTAGGAGCCCGGGGATTCGCTGGACGCCTCTCGTTGCCCCCGAGGCGGTGATGCCACGAGCAGGCAGCGGCGGTCACCACCGCCCAGCCAGGGCCACGCCGCGAAGGGACCCGAGGCGCCCCGGCCTGGGTCCCTCACCGGCCGGGCCACCTAACCAGCCGCGGTGCTCACAGGCAGCGGACGCGCAGTGGCGGGCGGAGATGACGGGCCACGCCCTCAGCCGCACACCCGCCAGGGTGCTGGAAACCGCTGCCCGCTCCGCCGACGACCTGGTTCCCGAGCCTGGCGGCTTGAAGGGAGCCGTGGGGCACGTCGGGATCCCTCGCGGGCAGCAGCAGGGGCGAGCAACGCCAGGGGTGACTGCGCGGGGCACCTGTCGCGCACCCTCCCAGAGTCCCCCAGCCCCACCTCTCACTCCGACCACCGCTGCTGCCCGTCTCACCGTGGCTGCCGCCAGCTCCGCGCGGGTGCAGCCAGACCGAGGCTTGCCTTGGGCCCTTGCTTCCCGCCCCGGTGCCTCTCCGAGGATGTGACTCTCTGAGGATGTGACTGAGGACCCCCGGGGGTGCCCGTCCTGCGCTCTCACGCTCACAACCCAGGCGTGCCCGGAAGCCAAGGTCCACGGAGCCCTGTTTGACCAGCGGTGCTCAGGAGCCGCCCGGCAAATGCCCCCCCGAGCCCCCTGGCAGACAGCTCGGAGCTACATCTCCTCAGTGCCCCGGAAGTGCCCGTAGTGGGACCCAGCACCGGCCCCGGTGGCCGTGACCACCTGGATAAAGCATCTTCCGTTGGTTTCCCCACGATCTCACTCCCGGCGGAACTGTCTGCAGCCACGTCCCGTCTCAGGCTCTGCTTTCAGGGACACCAGACAGGACAGATGTAGGCCATTGTAGAGAGAGAGAGAGATTACCCCAAACAGGCTCACGAGTCTGCAGAAACGTCATAAATGCTACGGATGCTTATTAACACGAAGTGGTGACCCGAGGTTGTAACTGGGTGGGCGGTCCGGCGTGGAACTGTTTACATCACATCTGAATGGATTAAAGTGAAATAGCATTTAAAATTCAGCTCCATGGCTCCACTGAATGCAGTTCAAATGCTCAACAAGCCACGTGCGGCCAGTGGCTGCCGGACCGGGCGGGTGGGCTGGAGGACGCCCCCACCGTCACCCAGGGCCCCGCACGGTGCTGCTCTGGGCTGTTGGCTCACCGCCCGCTGCCCCGCCAGCAGGAACGACAGTCGGGGCCCCTGGGTTTCCTCTGTCTCCGGCACCTACTACGGGGACCAGCCCGGAGGCAGACACAGAGGGTTCAGAGAGAACGAGACGAAGGGAGGGAGAAGACCGGCTTAGCCCTGGGTACTGGGGGCGACTTCCTGCCGGCCGAAGGGACCAACGCCCTTCCTCGCCACCTCCCACGGAGCCCTCAGGCCGCCCTCGAGGCTGTGGGCTTCAGCGTCTGAGCCCTCCTGTCCCCGGCGGGTCGGGCAGAGCAGCCCCGCCCAGCAGGCCTTGTGGGGACCCCCTGACGGGTCTCAGAGACCCAGGCCCCTTCTCTCCAGCTCCCAGCTCATTCCACCTGGAGCAGTTTGGGACCTCCGGCCTCGGGGCCCTGCAGAGACAGGGAAGAAAGGACAGAGCTGACAGGCGTCCATGGCAGCGCAGGCCTGAGGGAGCGTGTGATGAGCCCAGGACGGGCAGCCAGTGGAAGCTGGCATCGACCGAGGGCAGACCGCGCGCCCGGCACCCAGCTGCGGTTGCTGTCTGATCTCACAGGGGAGGAAACCGAGGCCTGGGCAGGAGAAGCAGCTGCCCACGGGCCCAGGACCAGTGAGCAGCGGGCCGGGCCGCACCCAGGCCCCCGTGCCAGCTTCCCGGCCTTCACCCTGCCCGGGACAGGAGCAGAGTATGCTGCGGGGCCGGAGCCGTGTGGTGGCACCTCCTTCCTGCTCTCCCGCGCCTCTGAGACCTTGCTGTCACCCTCGGGCCACCAGTCCCCTGATCCCGCCCCTCTGCTGCAGGACCTTAACAGCCAAGAGGAGGTCAGGGCCACCGCCAGCTGGTGGCCTCCGGTGCTGATTTCACACCAGAGCCCGCCCGTGATGTCAGCACAGCCAGAGTGTCTTCCTTAACTGTCCCCCCGAGGGGACATAACCCAGCTCCTCCGCACAGTCCCGGGCGGGGGACTCACCAGGTCCCAGGTGCTCGCAGGAGCCCGGATGGAAAACATGACTCACTCCTTCCCCTAGCGTGGGATCGCTTTTCCATTGCTAATTCCCGAGGAATCCGGTGAAGTAGTGGAAAGACCAGGAGGGCGGGAGGCCTGGTTCTCTCCCTGGGCCTCTTGCCTTAGACCAGGGCCCCTGGGGCCTGAGTCTCCCCAGCAGTGGGTCCGGAGCCAGGGGCCGTGGGCCCGGGGCGGGCCCCTCTGACTCACCTAGGCGCCGGGGTGTTGGTGAGGCGCAGGAGGGGAGGACAGCGGCAGCGGACACGCGGGGCTTGCGGCCTTCCTGGGTTTTGTCTGTTTTCAAAACATGTCTTTGGAAGTGAAGGCCAGTCAACCGTGACTTCCCAATTTTATTAAAATCGTATTTTACTGTTACGAGTACAAAGAACTTGAGAACTCAAAGTAGCCCCCCTCTGTTCTCCCCAGCCTTCCTCCGGATGTCGCGGCTCGGTCCCTGGAGCGGCCAGGTGCTGCACACGCTGAGGACGGGGAGGGTGGGCCTTTGGCCCCTGGGGCTCCCTGTGCTTGGCTGTTCCATCCTCACCCACCCTGGGAGCTTTGCACCATTGTCACTGCCGTTTTGCGGCCGTTCTGCCAGAATCAGATGGACCCTTTGCCATCGCTTCCTCCAGGAAGCCTTCCCTGACCCCCTAAGTCCTGCCCAGGACATCTGCCAGGCGCCCTCCAGCCTCTTGCACTGTGCCCACCCACCCAGCCTCCTGGTGGTGCCCATGCTGAGGGCACCGGAGCCCTGGCACCCGGCCTGGTGCCTGTGAGGCCTGCAGACCCCCACAGGGACCTGGAGGCCGGGGCTGAGAAGCGGCCTTTGCCCTGAGGGCGGCAGGGGCCCCGCCTGCCGGAGACTGCAGCTCTCGGCAAACAGCTCTTTACTCCCCCGGCCCTCCCCAGCCCTGACCTCTGCCTCAGCCAGACTGGCTCCTGTCTTCCACTTTTCCTTTGCTGTTTCTAGTCCAGCTGCCCCTGGCCCGGGACGTGGCAGCGCGGAGAAATGCCAAGCAGCAGCAAAACTGCCTGAGGAAGGGCTTTTCCCAGAGCGCGTGCTCCGTGTCCTTTGCCTTTGAGAATATTCCCTCCGCCTTGAGTGCTCCCTGCCCCGGAGTGCTCCCTCTGCCCGGAGTGCTCGCTGTGTCCTGAGAGCTCCCTCTGTCCCCACAGCGGTCCCTCTGCCCGGAGTGCTCAGCAGCCCCTCCGGAGAGCCTCCCTGGGGCCCCCCATCATCTCATCTGCTCCCCCGAGGCACCCTGCCCACTGCCTGCCCGGAGTTCTCCCTCACACCCTCACCACCTGTCCCTTACCTGTCCCTGCCCACCCTCCACCTCCAGCCAGGCTCTGAATCCCCCACCCCAGGACAGTGATATGGTCTCGTGCCCTTTGGGGACTCTGTCCCAGTGTTCTGCCCAAAGCAATCCTCAGTGGGTGAGGTAGCTGCTGGGACGCAGTGAAGGCAGCTCAGGCACCGAGCGCTCTAGTCCCACCTTTGGAGAGCGGTTCCACGGAGTCATTCCACAGCCCCCCGTTCGACCCCTGGGGAAACCGAGGCCTAGCAAGGGAGGGCCTTGCCCAAGGTCACCTCCTCAGAACCTCAGGTGCCTGTCCTGGGCCCTGTCCAGGGCAGAGCGGGGCCGCAGCACCTGGGTGGGAGCGGACACATGTGTGTGCTCCCCGCCCGCCCACACACACTCATGCACACACATGCAGCACACACATGCACACATGCATGCATGCACACACGCACACAGGGGCCTCCTCACACTGGGCGTGTCCTATGCCTCCATGAGATGGGCAAGCAGGTGCCAGACCCCGTTACCAGACGAGGATGCTGAGTCCCAGGGGGGCAAGTGACCTCAGTCAACAGCCAGTTTCAGGGTGGGGACACCTGACTCTGCACTGGGGCTCCGTCTCCCATTTTGAATGTGTCCGATTCAGATGGCGGAAGGTGCTGGAACCCCTCGGTCACACACATGTGCAGAAAAACCGGTCTAAGCTTCCTCGGTGGCACGCGGGCTTTCTGGCGTGCCGCGCTGACCTGCTTGGTCACACGGTGGAGACGGTGCTCGGTGGCCACGGACGCCCTCCTACCCGCCCACGGTTTGGCCCAGCACAACCTTTCTGGGCTCAATGTAGCAACTTCCAATTGAGCGACTTGGAGAGGTCCCTCATCTCTTTCCTCCTTGTAAGGTGACAAGGTGACTTATGGGGCTGAGGGGATGCTGTTGACAAGCTGGTGTCCCTGTGGTGGGGACACCGGAGAAAGCAGGGACTAGGCTCAGCCAAGGAGAACAATACCAGAAGCCTTTTAAAGGGACATTGGTGATCGGTGTCAGTGACAAAAGGAGATGCTTATGCCCAGTGACAAAGGCAAGATGCTCAACTGCGGGGAGAAGGAATGTGCCCCTCGAAGGAGAAGGGGACAGCCCCCTCCCCCAATGCGCAGGTTCTCTCGGTGGTGAGGCTGTTATTGGGGCGACATTTATTTTGTTACCGGTCAATTACAGGATTTAAAAAATATAAAACGAATCAAAGAAAGGACAGCGGTCACCTAAAAGAACCTGAGATCAGGGGCGCCGGCAGAGTCGCCTCCTGGCCTCACCGCAGCCCCGCCCGTGGGCCCGCGCGGGGGAGCCCGCATTGGCATTCCGCGCCGCGCCGCCGGTGCGTGCCCGCGCCGTTCCCCTCCCGCGGCGCGGCGCGGGGACAGTGGCGCATTGTTCCCCCGGACACCCCGGGCGGCGCAGCGCCCTCGGGGCTTGGCGCGGCCCAGCCGTGATTTGCATTCGCTCCAGTCACAAAGGTTCAAGGTCAGGAGCGCCGGGCCGCCGAGCCCCTCCTGGCCCAGGCGCTATTCTTCGCCCCGGCGGCGGGAATTCCTCGCCGCCTGCGCCTGGGCCGCCCCTGCGCGTGAATGGCCGAGCGCCGCCGCCGTCTGAGGCGCTTTGTGTCTCGGCCCGGCCAGCTGGGCCCGGGAGGGACGTGCCAGCTCGGTCGGCGGCGCCCCCGCGCCAGCGCCCCTCGCCCATGTTAATCAGCCTGGCAGCGCGTCTGGGCCGGCGGCCCGGCTGGGAGCCCCCCACGTTCCCTGCCAGGAGCCCCCTAACGTACCCGCGAGGCCCAGAGTCCCCTGCCAGGCCCCCGCCCCCACTCTCCAACCCTCTCTGCCAGGTGCCTTCCACCCCTCCTACTAGGAGTCCCCCCGCTGCTGCCAGGAGCCCCCCGCCTGTGGGAGAGTGGTTGGCCGGGGAGCCAAGCCTAGGACCCGGCTCCTGCTCTGGCTGGAACCGCTGACCGCTCCTCCCTTCTCCATCCGCTCCGCACCCACTGACTAGCTCCACCTGTGAGGCTTGGTTCAGACGTACCTCCTGCAGGAAGCTGCCCCTGACCCTGCCTCCTCTCCCCCTCCCACCTGCCTGGATAAGGTCTTTGGTTCCAGCTGGAGGGCAATGGGGAGCCACGGCAGGTTTTGGTGGGCGCTCCAGGGGCCTCAGCGTGGAGCCAGCGTGCAGGGAAGGGTCCTCAGACATCTGGAATCCACAGCCTGGTCAAATTTCAAAGGGAATATTGCAGACCTACTGAAAATTGCCAACTTTCTGTTTTTCCATGTTGGAACCTTTAGAATAATTATAATTTCCCTTTTTTGAAAGGATGTGTTTAAACCTACTTTTTTAGGAGGAAGACAATCCCAAGATAAAGGCCATTTCTTCGTGCCAAGCAAACGTGGTGTCCTGCCTGACTGTCATTTCCCCCCAGCAGCTGCGACAGGCCGCCCGGGAGAGGGGTCCCCCCGTGGCATCCCCGCCTTGTCACACCGCAGCTTTTCTGACCCCGCTGGACCATGTGGGTCCCCTGCCAGGTCCCCTGGCTCCACGGCGCCTCTCCGACCTGGTAGCTGCCCGAGGCCGACCCGGGGTACTGTGTCACTAGCAGTGAGCGAACCATGAGAACAGGCCTCGGGGTGCCTTGCAGCTGTGACAGAGTTCTCTCCGGCCACAGTGGGGACAGAGCGCAGATGCCCTTGTGTCTGTCTGTCCCAGTGTGTCAGACGTGGAAGGAGCAGATGGGGGAACATGCAGCGTCCGGGCGTTAGCCCCGTCCTGCCACAGGCCGGCGAGTTCCCAGCACTGGACTCAGAGGGCGACGCAGGTGCCCAGGCCCGGCGAGGAGTCTGAGGCCGAGGCTCGTCCGCCGCCCCAGCGGCAGGCCGCGCCGTGCACATTTTGCCGACTGGAGGACGGCGCCAGCGGTAACCATCGTTAAAATTCTGCACCCAGCCTCGGAGCCGGGGGTCCCTTGGTGATTACTGAAGGCGGCGTGGCCCTGAAGAGGCCTGAGGCCCAGAGAGGGAGGATGCTGTCCAAGGTCACACGGCAGGGGGACACTGGACAAACAACTGCTGTCCTAGGTAGCGGGAAGGTGAATATTATTGTTGGTTTTCCTTTCCTTTTAACCACCCTCCCTCAAGAGCAAATTTCAAGCTTTTCTTGATTCCAGATGATCGCACACTTGAGACTGGGTGGTCTGAACTAATCTCTAGCCAGCACTCCTCTTCATGTCGGTGCCGGCTGCTGGCTCCAACCGGGCTGTGCTGTCCTGGACTTGCTCCCCCGAACGAGACAGACTTCCCACTGGCGGAGGGCCCTGTGCTGGGCTCTGAGGACCCCAGAGACTCAGGTCCTTGCTTTCTGGAAGCTCACAGTCCAGTGGGGCTGCGATGCAAGACTTGTTACCAAGGCTGGAACGGTTGGGTGCTGCAGGGGTGGCTTGTCATTGCCACAGGATCAATCCTGGAGAGCTTCTTGGAGGCGGTGGTAGCTGAGCTGAGACTTGTGCAGGTACTTGCACAATAACATTAGCTACTTTGTTATTACAGTAGGAGGAAGGGCAGAAGCTGAGAAGCCAATGTGGGTGGGAAGAACATCCCTTCCGAGGGAACAGCGTGTGGTGGGAGAAATGGGAGGCAGTGATGTGGAACGAGTGGGAGAAGAGGCGTGAGAGATAAGCAGGCACATGGGGCAGAGGAGCATCAGAGAGTTTTCAGAAGGGGAGGGACTGGCAGCAGTTGGGAGGCGAGTCTCCGGCTGAGGGAGGCTGTGGCCCAGGACAGGGGGGATGGGCTGGTTATGAGTACGGGGCCCTGGAGGAAGGACGGCCAGGACTTTGTGTCTCTGATGTCCCTGGTGGCTTTGCTCGTAGCCAAGATGCGCGAATGCGGAGAGGGTGCCCCAAGTGGGCCTCAGGTTTTTGGCTGAGCCCCTCTGTGACTAGGCCAAGAGCAGTGGCCGTGGGAAGGTCACACAAGACACCCCGTGCTGGCGTGACGGGGTCCTGATGGAGGAGGCTTGTGGGCTTGGGGTGGGCCCGGGGGGCGGGGGAGGGCTCGATGGAGGGGCCCTGCTTCACAGCGGGGAAGTGACCCTAGGACGGTGGACCGCCCTCCAAGCCCCAGTGAAGAGCCGGGTGGGCCTGGGGGAAAGTCAGAAGGCTTTGCCCACCCTGCCCCGGAGATGGTCCGGACAGCCCCGACAGCACCAGCAAACAAGCATGAAAAGAACTCAGCGGCCTCCAGGGGCAAGTAGCCATCAGCCTCCCCAGGGTCAGGGGCCATGGGGCCAGGGCCACAGAGCTCAGAGCCAGGCCTCCCCTGCCCCTGGCTCCTTCGGCTTGTTGAGCAAAGGCGAAGACAGTCTGTCTCCAGTGGGGCCCCAGGGACAGTGGGGTCCCTGCTGTGACAGGCCTCCTGCTGGGCGGAGCTGAGAGTCTCTGCGTAAAAACCACACCTGCACACACACATCATGGCTGCTGGTGCTGGAATGAGGCTCTCACCCTCCCTGGAGAGCCAGCTGGTAGCACGTCCCAGAGCCTTTCAAAAGCAAGCACTCTGCATCGCAGTCACTCTCCCCGGGGCTCCTGGAGGGAATCACCGGAGCCGGGCTGCGGGTGCTCACAGCAGCACATCGGAAATAACCCAGACAGCCAGCAATGGGGAGCGAGGAAAGGCTACCTAGGGGACACCGGCGCCACAGATGTGCCTGCAGTTGTTAAAAAGTGGGCTCTGGCCGGGTGGCTCTGTTGGTTACAGGAGCATCGTCCTGTAACGAGAAGGTTGCGGGTTGGATTCCCGGTCAGGTCACGTACCCAGGTGTTGGGTTCGATCCCCCGTCCCAGGGTCAGGGCTCACAATGCCCCGTCACCACTGTCTGGAGGTGTACGGTCGATCCCCGGTCCTCCCCAGTCCGGCGCATACAGGAGGCAAACAACTGATGCTTCTCTCTTGTATCAGGTGAATTGTTCATTGCATAGCCGTGAACATGCAGATACAAAACGTGATGTGTGGCCACAGAATTTAAGGAAGTAGTATGAGTAGAGGAGAAAGGCTGGACAATAACAACGTGTATCTCCGAATGTGGGCTGCGGCTGCTCTGAGCTGGGATTCCCTGTATTTATTTTCTCGTGGGCGCCTTTCTGTATTGGCAACATCGTTGACAATGAACGCCTATTGTGTTTGCAGTTAAGGAAAAGAGAGTCGTGTGTGTGTGTGTGTGTGTGTGTGTGTGTGTGTGTGTGTGTTTCAGTGGCCCAGAAAGAAAAAACCAAGTTCAGATAAAAGATCCGCAGTGACTCACTGCTTCCTCGAAGCAGGTTTCCCTCTCGCAGCTTGGAAATTATTATGGAAAATGCTGGATGTGTAAGGTCTGGCTTGGCCCCTGTTCCCTCCGAGCAGGGCCCCCAAGAAGGGCTGACCCTGACTGCCTGGGCAGGGTCACCCCCAGAGCTTGTTACGTGTGCAGGCTTTTTCTCACCCTATGGGCATGGAGGGAAATCTTTCCTCCGACAGAGATGTCGTTTTGTGAGCGTGGTATCCATAACATGAAGTTTACCGCTTACTATTTCAGCAGCATTAAATACGGATAAATACATTCACATATTTGTGATCATCACCACTCTGTTCCCCAACTTTTCCGTCATCTCAAACTGAAGCTCTGTACCCACTAAACTCTAACTCCCCATTCTTTGTTTAGATGAGATTTTGTTCGTTTTAGAGAGAGGGAATGAAGGGAGAAAAAGAGGGAGACGGACATGCACCAGTTGCCTCTCGCACGCCCCCAACCGGGGACCTGGACTGCGACCCAGGCATGGGACCAGACCAGGATTTGAACCAGTGGTCTTTTGGTTTGAGGGCCAGTGCTCAATCCACTGAGCCACACCAGCCAGGGGTAACTCCTCATTCTTTCCTCCCTCCTACTCCTGGGAACCACCAATCTACTGTTGGCCTCTATGAATTTGAACTGGACTAATCTAGGTACTTCATGTAAGTGGAATCATTTGGTATTTATCTTTTTGTGTCCAGTTTATCTCACTTTGCATAATGTTTTCGGGATCCATCCATGTTGTGGCAAGGAATTTAGTTCCTTTTAAAGGCTGAATAATATTCCATGTTATGTATAGGCCACATTTTGGTTACTCGTCTGTTGATGGACGTTTGTGTTGTTCCCACCCTTTGTCCACTGTGAATAACTGTACTCTGACCATGGATGCGTAACTCTCCGTTAAAGTTCACGCTTTCATCCTTTTGGATGCTCAGCTAGGAGTGGAGTTGTTGAGTTATGTGATAATTCTATGTTTAATTTTCCGAGGAACTGTGTCCTGTTTTCCACAGCAGCTGCACCACTTTACATACCCGCTAGCAATGCGCCGGGGTTCTCATTTCTTTACATCCCCAACAATGCTTATTATTTTGTGTATTGTTAATAGCCTTCTTAGTGGGCATGAGGTGGTATTTCATTGTGGTTTTGATTTGCATTTTCTTAATGATCAGTGATGTTGAGCATCTTTTCATGTGTTTATTGGCCATTTGTATACCGTCTTTGGAGAAATGTCTATTTGAGTCCTTTGCCCTCTTTTTAATTGGGTTTCTCATTAAGCTGAGTTCTTTTTATAATTTGATTACGAGATAATTTTTTGTGTTCTTGGGTCACATCATTTGTTAAAGCATTTATTTATTTTTATGTTTGGGAAACATAAAAAAGAGGAGACAGGAAGTGTTAGTGATTATATTCTTTGACTCAGCAACTCCACACCGACGGATTCATAAGGGATTTTCATGAATGCGCACAAGTATTTAGCTACAAGGATGTGCATCATGAAAGGACAGAAAAGATGGAAATTGTGACCATCCACGTCCAATCATAGAAAATAGGTTAAATAAGACGCGGACAGACCAACGCGGGGCTGTGTGATTACAAGTAACATTGTAGGCGATTGCTTGGCGATGTGGGGACATTTGTAACAGAGCCATACAGAAAAGCAGAATGTTGCAAAACACTATGTATAGTACGACACCATTTTTGTTTCAAAGATACAATTGTGTTAAAAAAGGAAAATGTATGGCATTGCAGTCATGTTTTTAAAGCATTAAGTGTATGTACAGTGTTAATTAAAAATCTATCTAGTTACAAAACAAGACTCAAGACCAGAGCCCACTCTGAGCGGACGGCTGTAAGATTCTGAAAGATTCTGAAAGATTTCTCATTTTTATTTGTCCACTCCTACGTTTTCCAAATTGTCCACTGCCTGGTTATCTGGTTGGGGAGGAGGAAAAAATAATTATCAAACTTTAAAAAACATGACGGTCTAAAGCAACAAAAATGTGAATTAGATAAAATTTAACTCAGATATCTCTAGTACACGAGCAAAGGCCACACAGGTCAAGACACAGAGGCCGGCACACGGAAACAAGTCAACTAGACGGTCCTGCCCAGGCCCCGCCCGCAGCACCGCATTGCCATCGCGAAGCTCCTGGGCGACCTTCCGGGGAGGGGGCGGGGGGCGCCTACGGCCGCTAAGGCTCCGCCCAGATCCCGCCCCTTGGACTGCGACATCACGTCCGCACAGTCCGCCGCCCAGGCATTGGAGACCACTGCCAGAGGCCCCGCCCCTAGGGAGGATAGGCCGCGCCCAGAGTCACGCCACGCCCCGCTTCCCTCTCGGGCTCCGGCTCTGCGCTCCGGCGGCTTGCCCAGGCTTCCGGAGCCCACAGCACAGAGGCCCCGCCCCGGGGCACGTAAGTCCTCTCCCAGCCCCGCCCCCCGGCCGCCACGCTGCGTCCGCGCCGCCTGGCTTCCGGAGCGGGACGGAAGGGCGGGCGGCCTGCAAGGTCAAGGCTACCGATCTCTGCCGCGGAAGGGCGCGGCTCCAGGAGGAGGTCCTGCACGCACTTCCTCCTGTCTTCCTCATTCCTGTCCCCCCCCCACTCCTGCCCCCAGGTGCGCGGGACGTGGAGGCAGCCTTGGAGATCTCACAGGCGGGGGCGGGGGGAGGGTTCAGAAATCCAAGAGGGAAGGGCCATTGGGGAGCCCGGGACGCGCGCCTTAGTCCCGGAAAGAAGACGGGCGGATCAAAGCGCGCTGTGCGGGACCGGCCCTTCCCAGTGGCAGGCAGGACGCGAGGCTCCCTTTCTGCCTTGGTGTCCGCTGTCGTCTTCTTTACAGTGAGGAAGCCAGGCCCAGTGAGCCAGGCCTGTCCTGGCTCCTTCCGCCTTTGGCAGTGACTGGGGCCTAAGCTGCAAGTTAGAGTCCCGCCTCAAAGAAGTTTGAAGTCCCAGAAATCGTTTATTGAAAACCAGTGCCAGGCAGGCCTGGGACGCATATCCTGTGGTCATCTCATTACTCTCTAGAGCAGCTCCATTAAGTCACCTCTCGCGGTGCGAGGCCTGAGATTGGCGCCAGCTTGCCCAAGGCCACTCAAGAGAAGGGGCACAGCCTGCGCTTGGACCCAGATCCCCGGTTCTGCGCATCAGCTTTTACACTCAGTGCTGACCTGGTGACGTGATGCTAATTTCCTTTCAGTGGGCCAGCTGGCCGCCAGCTCTGTTACTTACTTACCTTATAGCGCTGCTGCTTCATCCTCCCCCCAGCCAGTGTCAAACCCCTCTGCTCACTCTCAAGGTGCCCAGCATCCATGAGCTCTACCCCCAGGAGCCTGGAAATCGGTGCCCAGTTAGCACCCACCTTTCCGTTACCCAGGGTCCCTTTGTTCCAGTTATGGGAAAAGACACCCTGCATGCAGCATCTGACAAGAGGGGAAGGTTCTTAACCTGTCTGAGCCTTTGGGTTCCCATCTGTAAAACGGGGATACCAGTGTTTGGTGTTGAGGGTTAACCGAGGTACAGGAGGAGCCAGTGAGTGAGAGAATGCAATCAAACTCCCTCTCCTTCAACACTGACAGTATGGCTCCTTTGCTGGACCAAGGGGGCCATGCGGTGCGCAGGGCCAGGAAGTGCGTGCGAGCACCCCAGGGCATCACACACAAAGACACGCACAGATCCTGCTGAAGAAACCAAACCCCGGCCGCCCGGAGTCCCCCTGCCTCTCCCGTCTCCACCCACTGCCTCCCTGGGAGGCACCCGGGGGGCATTTTGGCTCTCCACGTGGCTTTCCAGGTTGGTATGCAAAGGTCAGGTGATGCTGGACGCTGGCAGCAGACAGGGCTCGAGGCCTTGACCAGGCCAGCTCACGGCCAGCACAGTGCGCCCACAGCAGTCCAGATTTTCCAGCGTCCGATGTACCTCAGAGAGGAAGCTGCACATTTGATTTTTTTTTTTCTTGGCTCCGTATTAAAGAACAAAGCATGGGAACTGGATAGGCCCCTCTGTAAACAGAAAACACATGTTTTCTGCAAGAACGGGCTCTTCCTCTCCTGGTTTCTTCTTGCGTGGACAAAGGCCTCCTTAGGCCTCCTGGCTTCAAGAGCAGGGAGGCCTGAGACCCAGGACTGAGAGGAGGCGATTCTTCTTAGGTCCAACTCGGGACAACACCGCTTTCTTAAATGAGGGAAGGAACAGACTGGACTCTCAACGGGGCCGCTCAGTCGTGGGGTGGGGCTGGGGTGCGGTCCCGGGAAGGAAGCCCCTCAGGGACCTGGCAGGACTGGAGAATCATCCTGTGTCCCCCCTGAGCTGGCGGGCTTCCTCGGGACCTGCTGACCACACACAGGGCACAGACCTCTCTAGCGTCTGCGAAGGGCTGTGTGGCCTCAGGCAGGTTCTTAACCTGTCTGAGCCTTTGGGTTCCCATCTGTAAAACGGGGATACCAGTGTTTGGTGTTGAGGGTTAACCGAGGTACGGGAGGAGCCAGGGAGTGAGAGAATGCAATCAAATGTCCTTTCCTTCAACGCTGAGCTATTTTCACAGCCCCAGAGGGGCCTCAGAGATGGCTACAAACACCTAGGCCCCCCGCACTCGGAGGAGCAGGTCTGCATCCCCCGTCGTCCTCTGGTGCTGGACGAGTGCCGGGGCTCAGCGCCCCCAGACTGGCTGCAGCTCTTCTCTGAGAGCAGCTGAGCCGGGCGGATGACCACAGCACAGCCAGGCGGATTAACACGAGGCCGCCCTTCGTCTGCCGGCCCACGGCTTGATTTTCGCGGGAGTCTTTGTGGGGAAATTCGGAGTGTTTCCGGTAGAGGCAGGTGAGCGAGGGTGCGGCAGGAAGCTGTCCCGGGAGAGGCCGGGCCTCCTCCTACCTGCCCTTCCTCAGCATCTGTGCGGCCCCGGCTGCTCACTGCGGCCCTTGGCCTTCCCACCTGCACAGCAGGCGCCGCGGCGCTCACCCGCCCTCACGGGAGGGGCAGGTGCAGAAGAGTGGGCCCGGACATACCCAGACGTCCTGGCCCCGCGTGGCAAGGGCCCTACCGACACGGACACCCTTTGACCTGGCGTTTCTGCCTCTGGGAGTGCGTCCTCAGGAAAGCAGCTTGGCCGCTCAGAGGGGCGTCGGCGTGAAGACAGTCCGGGTGGCGTCACGCGTAACAGCAAAACCTTGGAAGGGACTGTGTGTGCCACGCCAGTGACAGGCGCTCTAACCCACCCGTGGGATGGGCTGCTCTGTGGCTTTTGGGGCTCCAGGCCCACGATCACAGGCCACGCCCACTGGGTGGCCGGGCCTCAGCCTGGGTCAGTGACGATGCTGGTTAAAATTTTTTTAAAAATTGGCATTCACAAACCTCTATTCACCATAGCCAAACCACCAGAAACAACGCAGTTGTCCGCCGACAGAAGCAGGTAAAGTGAGCTAGGCATGGCACGGGACACCAGCAATCAGCACCCAAGGCAGCATGGATCGGCTCAGCCACGGGATGAACGTCCGTTCTGCGGAGCGGGAGTTCGTGCTCGGACCCATGTCACACAGGTGAGACTGTGGCAGAGATGGGGTTCGGGTCTCGGGGCCCTGGGGCCTGGGAGGGCGTGGGGGAGGTGGATGCTTTCTTTCTTGATTGTGAGGGTGGTTACAGGGTGTGTACATTTGTCACAACTCACCCGACAGCACCAGGGAAAGGGACCTTACTAGGAAATTATTCCTCAATAAAGTCGATCTGAACACTTAATTGGTGTTTACATTTTATTTTTCAAATCCTGTAGGGAATACTATGTAATGACGTGAAATGCTCACAAGGCACCAGGAAGACTCTGAAGTAACCGAGACTGCGGTCACCCACACACAGCACCTCCACGGATGCGATTCGGAGACTGTACCAGAGGGACTTCCAGCCAAACGTACCCAGTAATTATCTCGTGGCTAATTTTTTCTTTTTTTGTGCTTTTCTGTACTTCCAAATTTTCTATAGCAAACACTGTTCTTTTTATAAACAGATGAAATAAAGACAAACACATCCCTTTTCCTTCTAGCCAGCCAGAGACGCGAGGCTGGGCTCCTGGACGGGGTGGCCAGGACACCGGGTCCAGCGAGAGGGACCTGCCCCACAGGTGGCAGCAGGCAGTGCGGGGTGGGTGGGGCAGGCTCCTTCCAGGCTGTTTCTGTGGTTTCTGCGTGGGGTCAGTCTGAGGGGCTGCCGTGCCCACTGGGCCAGCTCGGGGGTCCCACTTGGAGTGATGCGACCTTGGGCTCCATGCGTGCCTCCCGAGGGTGCCAGCCTCCCGCCTGCCCCGGTGGAGGGGTGGGGTGCAGGGTCTTTCCCTACCAGAGGAGACCCCCTTGGTGAGACTTGCTGGGACTGGGGGTCTTGGGGCGTGGGCAGACCCCATGCACTTCTGAGCTATAGCTCACCATGGCCCTATGAGGTTGGGGTCACCGTTACCATCACCACCCTCTCCAAATCGGGGGAAACTGAGAGAAGTGACTTGCTCAGAGCCACTCAGCCGGCAGCCACGGAAGCTCCGACTCGCCCCCAGGCCTGGGTTGTCCCACCTGCAGGCCTCAGTTCCGGGAGTGCGGAGCTCAAAAGGCTCATCAAGGCCGTGTGGGTGGGGGGCTCCCGGGCTGCATCTCCCCCACCTGCCGTCTGCTCCCGGTTCTGGCGCGACTGAGAACCTGCTGCACACCCAGGGCGCCCGTCCGCTGGGGTCAGCAGGCACGCGGAGTGAGCTTCTCTGAGGACAGGGCTCTGCCCGCGCCATCCGGAGCCGCTGGGAGCCCAGCGTCCGCCCCTGCCCTGCCGCTGGCCCCTTCTCTCCAGCCAGTCGGCCTCGAGACGCCAGTGTGCAGGAGACCTGAGAGGTGCGGTCTCTTACCCCCGTCCCTGACCGAGCAGATTCTACAACAGACAGTGGAAATTAAAAAGAAGAGCTCCAAACCGTTAAAAGTACATTTTTTAAGCCAAGACATAAACGGGAAGGATCAGGCGGCAGCAGGGTAAGGAGATCGGCGATGTGGGGTTTCGTCACGGCACTTCCACGATGGTGGGGTGTCGTGCGTGTGTGGTCCTTGCAAACAGGTGGCTCAGGCCGGAGGTTCATACCTGTGTGCGATGCTGCTGGCCAGGTGTGGCCGCTTGGAATTGGTTCACGACCCAGGGGTCACTAGTCCTGCTGGGAGTCTCCAGCGGGCCTCACCAGCATTTCCATTTCAAAATAAGTCGATGATGTAAAAGAAGAAAATTTTTAAAATGTAACATATTCGCATGCCTATTTATGTCGCTGCAAACAAGCCAGGCTGTAGTGGGACTGGCCAAAGGCTTTGAAGTGAGGGGACTAAGAGGGAAATGCTTGCTTTGCCCCTCCCTCCCTCGGTATGCCCGGATTTTCTGTAACAGGCTGCATCACTTGCATAATTAGAAGAGATAAAATGCACTGATATTAAAAGTAGTCAGTCTGTCCCTGAGCCCCCCTCACGTCAAATGACAACCGTGACGATCGAGGGGACGTCGACTGAGCACCTGGTGTGTGCCAGGACTGCCCCACTCTCCTGCCGTCCTGGCTCCTCAGAGGACCCCACAGATGGGAGCTGTCCCCCTGCACCCGGGAACGGAGCCCCTGTGACGGCCGGCACTGGGGCAGCGCGCGGCGGAGGTGGGGGCCGGGCGCGGTGCCTCCGACTCAGAACGTGCTCTCTCCGGAGCAACGCCCACCTCTTTGCGGTGCGCATTTCCCCCAAGAGCAGTGATCTTCGATTAAAACATTTTCATCTTGTTTATACTGAATCTGGAATTATTTTTGTGAACAGAATTCAGTAAATAGTATACATATCAATCATTTTCTTAAACATCACAATCCTGTCAACCAATGGCCAAAGTGAGTTCCAGCTACACAATTTTCAGGGCCCAGGGCAAAATGAAAAACCAGGCCCCCTGGGTGGGGAAGGGTTAGAAATTTTGAGACAGGGACAGCAGGGACACCGGTGACCGGGGGCCAGAAGCACAAGGATGCGAACTTCCGGAAGAGGTGCGGTCCCCAAGCGCCTTCCAGTCCCAAAAATAAAGCGGAGGCAGCTCGGGCATGGAGGCCTGGTGAGCACACCATGGGAGTGAGCAGGCAGGCCTCCCTTCCTGGGAAAGGGCCAGGCCCCCGTGACGAGCTTCCCTCTGCAAAGAGGGACACTTACCGCACATGCTCACCCCCGACACCCAGAATCTCGGAGCTGCAGTGGCTTTGCCGGGGCAGGCATGGCTGACCAGTCCCGGCCTTGGGAGAAAGGTGAGCTGACGCCCGAGCTTTCTCCTGTGGAGGCATGGTCAGACCCCTCGTCCCACCCCCTGTGGGAGAGCACCCACTGGCAAGGGGACTGTCCCCCAGACGAGGCCCACGGTGGGCACCGGGGATGCCGGCCTCCGCAGGTCAGCTGACCAGCATCCGAGGCTTCGAACACCAGCTCCGTGTGCCACTCCTGCCAGTCCGGACCCGGCCTGCCCGCCTCCATCTCTTGGTCCTAACGCCAGGTTCCAGGGGCCTCTGGGTGGACAAGCAGTCCCGCCGGGACCCCCATGGCTGCAGCCTCTTCCACGGACCCACAGCAGGCGGGGTCTCACCGGAGACATGGTTGGAAGGGAAATGCACTCCCACTCAGGCAGCTTCCCCAGCGCTCTGAGGCATCACCCCCCCTTTTTGGAACAAGAACCAACATAGTCCCCGCTTCCCCCCACCCACTGCATCCCTCACCCTGGCCTCCCCAGCCCCCTTGCTTTTTTCTTTAAAAAACAAACAGCCCCACCCCCCAGCCTGAAACAGCCCCCAGAGTCAGGCCTGGGACCCGGTGTTCTCTCCATCAACACGTCCTGCAGGGAAGCGCGGCTGGACCAACACACCCACAGGCCAGTGCGGGGCCTCCCCAGGCCGCCGGGCAGCCAGGCACCCTGCACCCCTCAGCTCCCGTTCCAGAGCTGGGAGTGCCCTCACAGTGTCTGCCCTGGACTCTGCCACCACTCAGATGCCCCTGGCTTGTCCCCAGGACCTGGACACTGGGGGTGCCACTGTCCCTGCCTCTGGAACAGGAACCCAGGGTCATCGCTCCTGTGCCGAGCAGTGAGACCAGAGGAAGCCCCGGGCCTGCCCCACCCCGAGGTGGGGATCTGCCCTGAGCATCAGCCACCTTTCAGGGAGCAGCTTGTGCCCACCTTCCCGTCTGCACCCCGAAACTGCCCAAGCGCTTTGGTGTGGGCTGTAATTCAGGCAGGTGCCAGAGGAATGTGCCTCGGCAAGGGCAGAGCCCCAGGACTGCAGGTCCCAGTGGGGTGGCGGTTTGCCCCTTAAGAAAAGACAAGCCCCAAAGCTTCTGGCTGGAATTCCCCGTCCTCGGGACGCCTGAGCGGCCGCCCTGGCTACACCGTCTGTCTTCCTCCGCTCCCCTCTCCCAGCCGCGCTCCCTCTTTGTTGCCAAGCTCAGACGTCGCCGCTGAAACCCAGCCCAGCGCCCGCGAAGCCCGGAAACTTCCAGCTCCGCGACTGTGCGGAAAGTTGGGGTCGCGAGGCCGGGGTGACCACGGCGCCGCCGAGCGGGGCGGGCTGGGCTGGGCCGGGCGCGGCGGTGACCCGGGGCGCGACCCCTCGTGGCCCGGCCCGGCCACCCCCGGACCTCGGACAGTCCGAGGGCCGGACGTGAACTTGACTGCGCTGCCACCGCCGGCCGAGGGGACCGGGACGACCTGGTAAGTGGCACTCGCTCTCCCGCCCTCGCGCGGGGCAGCGGCACAGCCGGCGGGGTCGGGCCCTGGCCAGGCTGGGGTGCGGGGCTCGGGCCAGGAGGGGGCGCCCCGGGGCGAGCGCGCCGGCCTCCTCGGAACAAAGACTCGGGAAGTTCGGGAGGGCGTCTGCCCCACGTTCTCCCTCCCCCGGGCTGCCGGGTCTGGGCGGCGGCCATCAGGGCTCTTAAAGGGGAACGAAGCTCTCTCTGGCTTTCTTCTTTCCCCTTGTCCGGCGCGCACCCCCTTTGGCTGGAGGGAAGGATGGGGCACCGGTGCCAATGTGCTTTCAGCTGGTAACCACCGAGGCCTCGAGACATCACCCGAGGTTCAGAGCCTGCCAGAGCGTGGGGCCCCCACCTGCCCGGCCAGGCCCTCACCTGCTGCCAGGGGAGCGGGTCCTGAGGATTTCCGGCTGCCTGGGTGGCTTCCTTGAAGTCCTGGGTGACCCTCCTGAGCAGGACCCCTGGCACCCTCCACCCCATCACTCTGCCTGGGGCGAGTGTGCCAGGGAGCCATGCCGCCACGCCACCGCACCTGGAGCTTGGGGACACAACAGGGCAGCCGTGAGCAGTGCCTGGGGCAGACAGACAGCCCAGCACCAGGGGCCCCCCGCCCTGGAGAGCAGGGACAGGGACACCCCGTTGCTTCTGCCCACAGGCCCAGGCTCAGCCTGCACCCCCAGCTGATTTCTCTCCACCCACCTCCCTCCCTCTGCTGCGGTGCATGGCCTGGTCCCTGGGGGACACCCCTGGGGTAGGGAAACCCCCCGACAAGGGTGGGGGCAGAGCCTCGGAAGCTCCCACAGTGCTTGCTGCCCTGGGCTTGGGCCTGGGGATCTGAGTTTAACTGGATGGTCCCCAAACACAGCAGGGACCACCTGGCCGGCAGTGGCTGGCTCCCCAACCTTCCAGAGCCTGCCCCTAACCTCCTCCATGGCCCTGCACTCAAAGTCCTGCTCAGTGGGAGGCCGCGGGGTGGGGGCGGGAGTGCCCACGTGGCAGCGAGAGGGTGCGGGCAGCCAGGGCCTGGGCGGGTCACCCCCTCTGCGCCTTGGCCACTGCAGCAGGGACCTCAAACAGGCAGTCCGCCGGGGCCAGGTGGGCCAGGCGGGGCTCGGCGGAGAGTTTGCAGGACGGTGGGAAGGGAGAGCCCAGTCCCTCAAGGGAGCCCGCGTGTCAGCTCCCCCCAGTTGCCGCTGAGAACGTGAATGTCTAAGGTCCCAGCGCTTCTGACTCTGCAGGGCAGGGCAACCCAGGTTTGTGCCCAGGAGGTCCGAGAACAGGAAACACCACGAGGCCCAAGGGGGTCGAGCCCAGCCCGTGGCCCCCCAGGCCACGACGCCTCGTGCACATGAGCTGGTTCATGTCAAAAGAGAGGCGAGTTTCGGAGTGCCCCTGTTCCCGCCCAAGCTTGAGAAGGAAGCCCCACAGATCTGGGCCCGGTGAGAGCGGAGTTTGCACCTCCCGTACCCACATCTCACATCTCGGGGATGTGTTGGCTTCCGCGCCCTGCGTCCTCCAGGTGGCTGAGGCCGGCTTGCCTCTTCCAGGCCAGGACTGCTTACCTAAGCTGATGGGAAGGTAGAATCTCCCCAAATGAGGGGTCCCGTTGCCCCGTCTGCAGACCCTCTGGGAAGCCCCCATGCCCGCTCCGGCTGTGCCCGGTGCTGGTGTGGGCCACAGGAGAGGTGGGATGCAGAAAGTGAACCTGAACTTAACCTTTCTCCGCCTCCCAGGGGGTAGAGTGGCTGCAAGTCACGAAAGCCTGGGCGTTGTGCTGCGGGGCCGCCGTGCGGGGAGCCAGGCCTGCCCCCCAACCCTCTCACTGCCTCCTGCCTGCGGGGTGGCCCTGGGGAAGTGACCTCCCCTCTCTGAGGTCTCGACTGCCTCTCTCCGGGCAAATGTTGGGAGAACCGGGAGACCTGTGCGAACGCTCCGTGTGGCACTGGCACGCAGCGGGCACTCGGTATCGGTTAGCCGCTGCTCTCTCGCTGCAGTCGGGGTGGGCCCTGGGCCCTGGCCTCTCTCATCCATCACCTGCTTCTGGGGCGGCTCAGGAATCGCCCCCTCGCATCTCCCATCAACGTGCAGTGGCTTGCCCGTCCCCACTCTTGTGGTTCCTTTCTTATCCTAAAAGGAAGTCGCCGAGCCTCTCCCTTTTGCCTGTAGCTCCATGCCAGGCGCTGCAGATGGAGTGTTAAGTATGACAAAGGCCCTTCCTCGAGGAGCTGCCGGGTGCCCTGTGACCTTATAACACCAGGACGAGGCTCTCTGGATTAACTTTCTATTGGGAGATGGTGTTTTCCGCACAGTGCTCCTGCTGCTGGGCGTGCAGCCTCTGTTGAATGCCCCCAGAGATGAGCAGCTCACCACCTCTCTGGCAGGGTTGCCGCAGAAGCTGTAGGAGGAAGCTTCCCAGGAATGCCCAGGTCTTTACTGGTAGGACCGGATGTGGGACAGGTCCACAGCGGTGGCGTCTGGTTTTGCCGGTGAAAACACACACGTGGTGAGAAGGTCCTGAAAACGTGACGAGGGGCTGAGTTCAGACCCCAGGGAAAGGGCTGCGTGCAATCAAAGTGTGTTTTTACGAACCACCCTCGTTCCCTGCTTTTGCCAACGGCGCGTGTCGCAAGGAGAAGAGAGGGAATCTCTGAGCGGGAGGTGAAGCACACGCAGCACCAAAAGCTGGCGTTGCGTTTAGGAAGCTGGAAAGGAAGGTCCTGCGGGCAGGGCCCAGGGCTCTGGGCCTGGACCCGCTCCGTCATTTGCAGGGCTCAGTGCAAACTAACACTGTGGGACTCTTTTGCTTCTGAATCAAAAGTGACCCAGGGTGTCAAGACGGTTACACCAGGGTGGTGGACCAAGCTCGGGCGCTTCTCAGTGCAGGGCCTCGCTGCGGGCGGCCCGTGTGGCTGCCTGGCCCCAAACCAGCATGCTGGCCCTGTCCCTCGCACGGGTCCGAGCCGCGTGCCCAGGCCCGGGACCCCTGTGGGCAGCTCCAGGGAGGAGGCATGACCTTTTTTTTTTTTTTGCAAGGACTGTGTTGTGCCATTACTGATGTCACATGCTAATTTTAGAACATTTTCAATCCGCATAAAGGGAGGAAAAAGCTGTCAGTCACCTGTGTAACCGCCCTCAGAAACAGCCATTGGGAACCCTCCACCCAGCCTCTATGAAAAGCACAATTTGAAGCAAAAATGACCATCTTAGCATCTCATTTTATGTATCATTTTATCTTCTGCTGGCTCCACTAAATGGTTGATCTCGACTCGCTCTGTAAGTGGGAAGATACTGTTCTACGAGTTGATTTTTAATGACGACTTAATATTCCACTTGGTGGATTTCCCTCACTGGCTGCTTATGCTTGGACACAGGGCGTTTCCAACGACTTCCCGTTCTCCCTGTTACAAGCAACACTTTGGGGAATGTCTGTGTGCACATTTCTGCTTATTTCCTAAGGGAAGGAAGGCTGTTCGGGAGACCTTTAGGTTACAGAAGCTTCTTAGGTTAGTTCTGAATTCCCCCTGGACAGTGGCTGAAAGAATAGCCTGGCATCTTTTCTCTTTTTTTAATCCTCACCCAAGGATGTGTTTCCTGATCTTAGAGGGAAGAGAAACATTGATGTGAAAGAGAAACATCGATCGGTTGCCTCTCCTTCGTGCCCTGACTGGGAATCGAACCCATGGCCTTTCCATTCAAGGGCTGATGCTCCAACCAACTGAGCCATACCTGCCAGGACTGCCTGACTATCTTTTCAGTTTTAGAGGAAAACCCAAGCCTCCCCAGAGCTGACTTGACTGGGAAGTAGTGAGTCCTCACTGCACACAGCGCTTGGCCAGCCCTGCCCCACGGAGCCCCGTGAGGGGCTGTCTCCGGCCCCCTTATAGACCAGTGGGCGGAGACACTGGCTCAGGACCTCCCGCCCGTCCTGCTGTGGGAAGGACGCGTTTGTGATGATGAGGCAGACAATGGCCCCACGTCCTCCCACACTATGGGCAGGATTTGGGGGTCGGGCTGCCTCAACTATCAGTCTAGGGATGGGAGAGATACTCCTTAGCACGATGCCATTCACAGGGGACACCCCATACTGGTGGCAAGGAGAGCGGGGGGAGGAGAGGGAGAAAGGGTGGAAACTGGGGTCCCCTTGGGAGAGGAGGGCTCTGCGGGGGATCTGGCCACTACCTGAAGGGTGCCGAGGGTGAGGGTGAGGGCTGCTGACCCCGCCCAGGGGCACCCACCACAGACGGGCAGCGCGGCTGGGGTCCAGAGGTGGCAGGCCAGGCCGAGCCCTGCGGCCTCCTTCAGAGGCCTCTGGGTCGTGGGGGACGGGAGCTGGTCTGCCAGTTCGCTCTCACCGCCTTTACACGGTTCGCCGACATGGTGGCTCCGAAGTGCAAGTTTATGGTCGCACAGTCACAGAGGCCGAGAGTCTGAAACAGCTCACAGCTAAAACCAAGGTGCTGGCTGACCCCTTCTGGAGGCTCCAGGGCGGAATCGCGTTCTGGCCCTTCCCAGCTTCCAGGGGCGCCCCGTTCCGAGGCTCCCGGCCCCTCCCTCCATCCTCAGAGAGGTGTGGCGTGACTCCAGCTGCGGACGAGCTAGGGCCCCGAGTGGTAAGGAAGCACCGGACTGGATGAGATTAGATTAGATTGGGTGTGATTAGATTAGATTGGGTGTGATTAGATTAGGCTGGGTGTGGTTAGATTGCTCCCACCTGGGTAATCCAGGTGCGTCTCGGCGCCCGGGCCCGTAACTCCGACCACCTGCCGAGTGAGCTCTGACTGTTCTGAGGGACTTCCTGCCAGAGGCCCGTAGCCCCACCCTCTGCTCCCCTTCAGGGTAGAGGTTCTGGGAACCCGGCAGGCTCTCTGCCCAACCAGGAGTGCTGTTCCTCACCTCAACCCCCTGGGGTAGGCGCAGCGGGCACTGTCACCCCCATTTTCCAGGTGGGCAAACCGAGGCCCAGAAAGGCCGGATAACTTGCTCAAGGCCACAGTGGGCAGGGCCTGGCCTTGGTGGTGGCTCTAAATCCAGGGCTCCACGGGGCTGCTGCCTCCCTCTAGCAGTGCTGCCCTGCTCAGCTCTCCCTGGGCCGCAGCCCGTGACTCTTTCCAGAAGCGTGGCAGGCCTTCAGCCCCGTTCCCAGAGCAGGCCTGGTGATCCCAGGGACAGAGGGCCGTGGGGCAGCCCTCGGCAGGGGCTGGCGTGAGTGCGGAGGAGTCTGGACCCCCCGCCCCAGAGCAGGGCCTCGTGGCGGCTCGCACACTGGGGCTGTGCGAAGGGGAGGTGCAGGGACGGTCTGTCCCGGCTGGCGCGGGGGTCGTTTTCCCAGCCCCGCACGGCACACTTGAGTAGCTCCAAATAAGAAAACCAGGACAAGAGCTTTCTTGGGTGGCACCGGACACACAAAGGCCCGTGAGGGTGTGCACCCCAAGGCTGGGCTCGGCAGGGGCAAGGTTGGTGCTCCCTCCAAACCTCCCCCCCGGAGCCCCCGTGCCCAGCAGGGGAGGAGTTAGGCTTCAGTGGGCACCTTGGCGCGTTGCGCTGCCCAGAACATCCGGCTTTCCACCCCCACCACTTCTCTTCCTTTTTGCCTTTTTCCTCCTTAATTAATCATATGCTGCTGCCCAATTTAAATATGGAAATGCCCAGGCCGGGAGTCACGGTTCCCCGTGCGCCCAGCCACTCCCCAGGCTCCGGAGGTGGGAGCACCGTGGCACCCCTCCTCTCTGGTGTGTGTGAAATTATGTGCACAAAGGCGGCTCCTTATCTGAGTGTGTGAACTAAATAAATAAATAAGGGCTTTTGTTGGGGCTCCGGCTCCTGAACAGGGCTGTTTTGACTGAACCGCCCGTGTTGTCTGTGCCTTTATGGGACTCAGGAGACGGGAGGCAGGGGGAGGCCCTGTGGGCCGGCCGGGCATCTGGGCCTCTCCCTCCCCTGGCACTGCCGCACCCCTCCCCCCCGCCCGGGCCAGGCTCCCAGGCAGCCTGGCACCACGCCAGGCTCGCCGCCGCACTCGGGCAGCAGGGTGGGGCGAGCGGCGGCAGCGCCGAGGACGTGGCCGGGCGCCCTGGGCTCACGCAGCGCCCCGGCCCGGAGGCCAGGGCCCAAAAGGTGAGGGCACCCCGGCGGGTGCAGGGTGGGCGCAGGGTGGGCACTGGGCGGGCAGCAGGTGGTGGGGCGGGTCGGACGGGCCTGCGGGGGGAGAGCGGCTGCGCGGAGCGGGCACAAAGCAGGGCAATGCCAGGCCTGGCTGCTACCTCCCGGCTGGCCTCTCTCCTTCCCTCCCTCCCCCTCCCTCTGGACCAGCCGAGGGGAGGCCCAGGGAGCATGCAAGGGGCCCAGGCAGGAACGCAGACACGGAGCTGTGGCCGTGGGCGGAGGAAGGCCCAGCGAGGCGGGGCCCAGGGCTGTCAAGGAGAAAAACATCCCAAGGCCTGCAAATTGCTGCTCTCAGCTTTTTTTTTTTTTTTTTTTTTAACTCCTCCTGCTTGGGAGGAAAAAAAAGCAGTGCTTCCTCTAGAGGCGGATGTAAAAAGGATGCAGAATTTTAACCATCTCCTGCACCGAGGTTTTCCCGGGCAGGGCCTGGGCCCAGGGCTGGCACGGTGGCACCACGAGAGGGCACTGACCAGAGCTCCCGAAGCCTGTTTCTGGGACGGGCCAGGCAGCCAAGCCTCCTTGGCAGCCCCGTCCAGAGGCTGGGCCGGGTGCAGGGGTGTGAGGGCTGGAGGTCGGGGTGCCTGGGGCCTGCACAGAGTGGCACGTGCTGGGCCACTAGGCACTGTAACATCACCTCTCATGTCACGGTCACGGTGCTTGGCAGGCTTGTCTTTCGGTGTTGAGTGTGGTGACTTGGTCTCTGGTTGGGGACCCCAGCTGTGCTTGCGGGGCCCTGATCCTCGCTGACTCAGAGCCCTCAGCCCTGCTGGGGTCCCGCGCCTCTCTCGTGATGGATTTCAGCATTTAAAAAATAATACGGGAAGCTTTTTGGCATCTGGTGGAGGCTTCACACAAGGCACGTTCAGGGCAGGACTTAAGGAATGCATTCTGGGGGGAGGGGCGTCTGGTCAGTGGAGGAGGGGCAGGTGCCTCCCGAAGGCGGAGGAGGGGCTGGATGCCTCCTGGGTCAGGATGCAGAGCAGGCCGCGGCGGGGGTGCTGGGCGGGACCGTCCGGCCAGGCATGGGGCCCAGGGCTCCTGAGTATGTTTTAATTTTAGTGTCTCTCAAAATCAGAATCAAAAACGGCTATCATCATAATGAACATGCAACGAGGGACTCAGCCTGGATTGTTTTCCTCTGCACACCAGCGCGGCCAGAGGCATTTCTGACATTTCTTGGGGGAGCAGTGACAACAGCAGAAGTTCTCGGCCACAAAGGCTGTGATGAGGCCTCTGCCAGGCTGGCCTGTCCCAGACCTGGCTCCAGGGGTCCTCTGGGGGCCCCCTGGGGGCCCTGAGAATGTGGCTTCTCCAAAGGCCAGCCAGGACAGGCCCACGCAGGGCTCTGGCCTCTGTGTGTTCCTGCGCACACACATGCTTTCCAAAGGGCTCCTAGACACGTGGGTGTGCAAGGCTCAATTTCCACGACCAGGCTGAGGCTGCGTCTGGCCGTGAGGGCCTCATATTCCTGGCCCTCGGGTGTGGGTTGTCACCGGGCAGGATATGCGGTGGCCTCCCCCGGCCACCGTCTCCCCGGGAGAAAGCTGGTCAAGGGCTCGTGCACAGCCTCCCCCGCCCAGTCCGACGCAGCTGTGTGCGGTACAGACACGCACGGCCGCCTCTGCGGTGTTTTAAAAGATTTTATTTCTTTTTAGAGAGAGGGCAAGGGAGGGAGAAGGAGAGCGAAATGTTGATGTGAGAGAGAAACATTGATTCATTGCCTCTCGTATGCGCCCCAACCAGGGACCGAGCCCGCAACCCAGGCATGTGCCCCGACCAGGAGTCGAACTGGCGACCTTCCCTCGGCGTGTGATGCCCGACCCACCTGAGCCACACCGGGCAGGGCCGGCGCCTGCGATTTAACACGTGCCAGCAGCCACGGTTTCTAAAAAGTGACAATAGGTGACAGTCACTGCCATAGTACCATTTATTTAATCGGAGATATATATATATATATTTCAGTGTGTAATTAACACAACATTATTGATGAGATACTTCACATTTTTTTCCTGCTGCGCCTTTGAAATCCAGAGCGTGTTTCAGACCTGCATCTCGGCCGCTCACACACTCCGCATTTCAAAGGCTCAGGGGCCTCGTGCGGCTGGTGAAGAGGCTGGTGTGCGGGGCAGTGCAGGCTCAGCGGTGCCCCCGGCCCCCCGGGTTGGGGAGACTGCTTTTTATGCGGCCTTTTTCGCTGGATGCTTCCCCTCCGCCCCCTGGCCAGGAGGGCCCCCCCACACCCCCGCAGCCCTCCCCGGGAGCTGCAGAAATGGGTGTAGAGGCTGCAGGTTTCCAGGGCGAGGGGCCACTGCTGCACAGGCCTCTCCACCGCGCTCCAGATGCCAGGGGGACGGGCACAAAGGGCCGGCTTCAGGGTACAATAGCGGGGCGGTTAGTCACAGTGCCGGGCAGCGGGCAGGCAGGCAGACAGAGCTCCCTGTGTCTGCGCCTGGCCGGGCCGGGCCCCGCAGCCCGGCTTCCCCTGCCGGCTTCCCATCCCTGCCCGGCTGTTCGTCTGGGCCCCTCCCCACTGGCCGATTAACCCCCTGCTGCCCACTGCCTACCTGGCACCCCTGCCAGGCTCTGGTTTCCATCAGCCGTGCTGGCAAGAGGCGGGCTCCTTCTAGAAGCCGGGACGGTGCCTGCAAGGTTTCTCTCACTCGCTCCTCTCGGGGAGCAGGCGTTTGCCCCGGGTCGTCACCGGGGCTGTTTCTGCAGCTTGAGGAAGGGCTTTCGGATGAGCCGAGGCCGAGCCGAGTCTGCCGGGCTCCCCGAGCTCAGGTCTCCTCAGCGTTCACCAAGCGAGGGCTGTGCGTTTCTGGAAACAATGAAAAGCCCAAACTGTGAAAATTAAGGAGGGGCCCTGAAGCCGGTGCCCGCACCGCCTGTTTTAAAGCGAACAGACTGATATAAATATTTTAATCCTGTGCCTAGATAGACGGAGAAGATAAAATAAATTAGTCATGTCCCAGCCCCGTCTGGGGACACTTTGAAAGCCGGGCTCCTGTCGGCATTTGCTATCTAGCAGTTACGATTAAAATCTCCCCTTCTGGGTCGCAATCCAGAGGCGGAATGAGCTGTTTGTTGTGTTCTGACAGTTAAATTATTAACACGTGGAGAAGGTAACTGCCCCCCAAAAGGCATAAAACACAGCTAACCGACTCCTTAGTTTAAGAATTATCTGCGCAGAGATTCGGCAACTCCGGCCCTTCCGCGCTGCCGTGGAGAGGCGTGTGTTTCTGTTTTAGGAGGCGGGGGCCCTGCCGTGCCCTGCGTGAGCAGGGCGAGTGAAGAGGGGGTCTTTTTAAAAAGTGCCCAGCGATTTACGGCTTAAAACCTCCGAGGGCCAGACGGTTTTCTCGGAGGGAATAAATGTCTCCAATTTATTTATCTTACCTGTTGATTACATTCTAGAATTCTTTAGTTTATAAATTTACTCCTTGTCTAAAACTGAAGCTGTCTCGGGAATCTAAAAAGCTGAGGTCTGTTTGCCGCCTGGGCCCTGTGCCTCTCCGTTCCGAATCCTCGGCCGCGAGCCGGGGGCCCGTCCCCCACCCCCTGCTCTTGGCGGAACGCGGGCTGCGTGCAGCGTCCCACGGCCGTCTGCAGACGGCGGGTGATGGGAGACATATGCTCAGTTCTCATCGTTTTGTTCTGATTTATTTTAAACCGGTTAAGATGATTTCAGCACAAAGAGTGGGGTATGGTGCTCGCATTCTGAGAGCCCTTGGATTTTCAAGCTGGAGGACAAATTTTTTTTTTCTTTCTTCCCCCCTCAAAAACCAAATTTAGAAATTGCCTTTTACAGTAGAAAACTGCCGGCTGGCTCGCCTTTTCACTCACTTTTAAAGAAAGAGACTTCAGATCAAACGCATTTGCTTTGTAGATTTGTTCCCATCTGTTGTTACCGAGGGGCTGTAAATGGCCCACCGTAAAAAATAAATAAATAAATAAGATAAGGAAAGGCCTGTTCCCGCCCCAGCAGATGCTTTCCTCCGCGGGGCTGGAGCCGAGAGGTTCCACAGGCCCGTGCACGGGTCGCCGTCCTCGGCGTGCTGGTGGCCTCCCAGGAAGAGTGCGGCATTTGCCTCTAATGTCATCCTGTGGAAAAGACATCCCCCCTCAGCCGGGCCGCTTCCCAGGGCCCCCCGAACTTGGGAGCACCCCTCTCGAGGGACACCTGGACCCTGTGCAATGAGCATTATTTCAAAGCAAACCCAACAAAATTTTCACTCGTTGCCATCCCACCCTGGATGCATGCACCCCCCTCCAGGAACGGAAAAAATATTTCTAGAATGCCAGGAAATAAGCTCGCTCCCTGGGGAAACGTCTCCCGGCAGGAGGGTGCCAGGATCGAGGGGCCAGATGCTGCCGTGGGGATGCCGGAGACTCAAAGCCTCCGTGATCCAGGTCCCCAGATTCCACAGGAGAAGACTCGTGTCCGTCCCTGGCCCAGCACGGAGGGCTGTGGCGGGGACCTGAGCTCAGCGGCCAGAATGCGCCTGGCGAGGCCGCTCAGTTTCATTTTCTGTTCGAAAGTGTTTTCCTTAAGGGGAAGTGCTAGACGCACGGGAACGACCATCATCGTCTTTATGACTTTCCCAGAAATATGTGATTATAACTATTCATGTAAACTCATGAGCAGTAACTCATTTTATTCTTATAATGAATTAGATCGATTTGACGTGCAAGAAAGACAGTTGCATCACCAACAGGACCGTTTTCTAATGATCAGAGCAGTAGGAACTTGCTGTAGAAAATTTGGAAAATGCAGGAAAACACCTGGGAGGGAAGAATCGTTCCTCCTCCTCCCAGTGAAGCTGTGGCCACATGTGCGCGTGTGGCTGTCCCCCTCGGCCCTGCCGATTCTCGGAGCGGTGTCTCCTCTCGGGTGACTGTGTGATGCCTGCGGCTGGGTCCCCCTGCTCCTCACGGGGGACGCTCCTCCTCGGCCCACAGGCCACCTCCTTCAGGCAGGCAGGCAGGCGGGCGCAGGCACTGGTGTGTGCGGGGAAGACCTTGGGCTGGGGGCACCAGACGGACTGCCGGCCCGGCCCCACGGCAGAGCCCGGCCTGCGGGCTGATCGGGGCGTGGGGAGAAGGGCGTGCATGGCAGGGCCTAAGCGTGGAGACGGAGAAGGGCCCCCCAGGCCTCCACACAGGCCCGGCGGGGAGGCAGGGGGACAGCAGGGCCCCTGCAGCCCAGTGATAAGTGAGTCTGAGGTCAGAAGTCTCAGCAAAGAGGACCGCTCGGACCAAATCAAAGGTGCCACTTCTCAGCCGGGCAAAGTTTCATCCAACTGTTGAGATAATGTTTCCAAGGTGTTCCGCCTTCTCGGCTGCGGCTGGTGCTACGTGACCTGGAGGCAGAGGTCAGCCTGCACAGCCCCCAAAGGCCTGCGGAAATCAGGCGGGGCGTGCTCGGGCCGCAGCGGGTCCCGCAAATCTGTCAGACAGAGGTTCCCCATCCCGGGGCCCCTGGCGGGGGAGGAACTGACTTCCAGGTTGCCCTTCTGGAGCACATGTGAGCCGGGGGGGATTCTAGAATTTCCGAGCTCGTGTCTGACAGGAGAAGGGGAATCTGCGGGGTCTGCCTGAACCCCCTTAGAATACGCAGTGGCTTCAGTGCCCTCAACGACAGATGTCCCTGCAGACGAAGTTCGCAGGCAAGACCGCTGGCTGCCGTGCTCGTCACAGCATAGAAATAGTTCCCAGAAAAGGAAGCTGGAATAATAGGGAACCCTGCGGTAATTTTCATGTAACAAAATAATGGGATATTGTGCCGCTGTGCAAACGCTGTTGACAAAGCATTTGTAACGACAAGGGGATACGTTTCAGACACAGGAAATGCGCATGCAAATTATGTGATTGCAGGCCCGCGTGGACTGTTGCGAAGGAAGTACCGAGAGAATGTTATTTCTGGAGAATGGCATCTAGGTGAATTTTTCTCTTTCTGTGTATTTCATACTCACATTATTTCTATTTTACACTGACTATTTAAATGGTCTGTCTTTTAAATTTCCATCTTTACATTTTACTCCTAAATGACTTACACTTTAGACTTAGCTGTGCCTTCTCTAAACACATGGCATTTTTATAAGCAGGGGGGAAATCCTCTTTAGAGGCTTGTGAGTAGAAATATAGATAAATGGCATATGTTGCTTCAGTGGATGTGGGTAGACGGCACGCAGCAGAAATATCCGTCAGGATAACAAATATGTATAGTGAGTAAATATTATTTGTTCTTTTATGAAAGATTTGCACGTCGGTAGCTTATTAATAAACACTACATGAATTCCTTACCCGAACGTGCGTACTTGCACAATCCTGGCAGAAAAATCTCAAGATTTATTGTGAATCTAAGGAAAAGCGTTTTTTGTCCTCTGAACAGTAACCTTGAGAAAGGAAAGAAAGTCATTGGCCGTAGGTGCTGGGTCGGACGACCACCCTCCCCTGGTCAGGCCCTGTGCTGGAATCGTGACTCTGTTGTCCGCGTCGACTGCTTGGTATTTAAGGGCAATTTAAAAGATTCTGCAAGTTTCTACTGGAGACGTATATAGATCTTGAATTCATAATGCCAGATGATAAACTGTGGTCTTTGGGTGGAAATCTTAGTGATTTATTGATATGCATCGTTTGCTGTTGAGAGAGAGACAGAGAAAGAAAGAAAAAGAAAGAAAGAAAGAAAGAAAGAAAGAAAGAAAGAAAGAAAGAAAGAAAGAAAGAAAAAGAAAGACCATTTTCTCTCTTAGCAGCACTTCTCAGGACTTCTGTACACAACTTATTATTCTGCACCTTTAAGTCTCCTGCTGATTCACAGGGGTGCACGGCTTGTGTCAAGTAAAAGGCGGGAATTTTCTTTTTTCACCATAATGCTAGAAGGTTTGGGAATATGGAAAAATCTGTCTGTGTTCTCACGTAAAGTATTTTAGCCTTCAAGCAAGTGGCGTTTGCTTTCCTGTAAAGTGAGTTCCCAGGGCCGGCAGCGTCAGGAAGGGTACAGTCTTGCGAACAGGAGGAGTCGGGAAGTACCAGCGCGTCCCCGTCGGCTTTCGCGGCCGGCGGAGGCGGCGGGAGGCGCTTGGAGTAGCCGGGCTCGCCGCCACGCGGCGCAGGTGAGCCGCTCGGGGCCCTCCGCTTCCCGGCCCCCCTGAGGCGCAGGGTTCGCCCGGCAGGCCAGGCCGCCCGGGAGGCCCGTCTGGGAGGTCCCGAGGCCTCCGGGGCGCGACCCTCTAATCCGCTTTAGTCACTATATTGTGCGCTTCGTTCGGCAAAGTAAACAGTGCAGCGAACAAAGCGGCGGCCGCCGGCCCGCGACTCCCTGACCCAGGGTCGTGCCCTTTGTTCGCCCTCAATGGGGCCGCCCGCCTGCGGCTAATTGGGGCGCGTGCCGCCCGCCACCTAGGACTTGGACCCAGGCGGGGCCTGGAACCTGGGCTCGGACGCGGAAGCGGACGCGGAGGCGGAGGCGGACTCGGACTCGGATGCGGACTCGGGCGCGGACGCGGACGCGGAGGCGGAGGCGGAGGCGGACGCGGAGGCGGACGCGGACCGGGACACGGACCGCAGATCCACCCGGGACACGGACACGGACGCGGACACAGTGTCGGACTCGGACCGCCGCCACGGACACGGACCCCACGCGTGGACCGTGGCTCACTGCGGCGCGCGCCGCCGCCGCGGACCTGGCCACGGCCACGGGTCGTGGCTTGGACCGTGGCTCTGCCCCGGACACGGACACGGATTCGAAGCGGACGTGGACTTGGCTTTGGACTCGGACACGGACGCCGGCGCGGGCCCGAGCGCGGCCCGCGGCTGATCGCTGAGATGCCGCCGCCGCCGCCGCGGCTGCCGCCGCGGACTCGGCAGGAGACCGCACTGGTACTCGGCCGCCGCTCCTCCCTGACTCGGTGTCGGACCCAGACCACGGCTCATACAGGGCCACGGACACGAACCCGGTCACAGCCCCAACCCCGGTCCGCCACCCAGCTCCGGATTTGGGCGTGTCAGGGCTCGGAGCGCGGCCGATCGGGACGCGTGCCGCCGCCGCTGCCGCGCACCCGGGCGCGCACTCGGATCCCAAGCCTGGGCCGCGCTTGGACTCGGACTCCGAAACGGACCGCAGCTCCGACCCGGGTTCCACCCCGAACCAAGACCCAGAGGCGGACGCATCCCGAACCCGGGCTGCAGCTCGGCTCGGGGTTCGGACTCGGATGCGGAACCCCGGCTCGCACCGCGATCTCTGCCTGACGCGCCCCGGCTGCAGCCCCCAGACCGCGGCTCTCTCGGGGCCCAACCAGCTGCCCTGCAGATGGGACCCTGGACACGGACTGGGACCCGGGACTCCTGCCCCGGACTGAGGGTCCGCCCAAACACGGACTGGGACTCTGAGCCCGAAACGGCCCGCAGCTCGGACCCGGCTCTTCCTCGGACTCTCACGGGGCCTCCTATCTCGTATCCCGGCTCTGCCCGAACGCGGACTCGGATTCTAAGCCTGGACTGCGGCCTCGGTCTTCGACTACGGAACGGACCGCAGCTCGGACCCCAGTTCCACCCCTGACTCGGGCTCAGACCCTGACTCGATCGCAGACGCATCCCGAGCCTGGACCGCCGCGCAGCTCCGGGTTCGGATTGGGACGCGCCCCCGGCTCGCGCTGCAGTCGCCGCCTGATGCGCCCCGGCCTCAGCCCCCGGATCGCGGTTCTCTCAGGCCCCAGCCAGCCGCCGGCAGATGGGACCCCGGACACGGGCTGGGACCCAGGCCTCCTGCCCCGGACCACGGGTCCGCCAGAACACGAACTCGGACTGCGAGTCCGAAACGGCCCGCGGCTCGTACCCTGGCTCTTCCTCGGACTCGGACTCAAACCCGGCCTCGTACCGGAACCACGGCTGCACCCAGGACACGGATTCAGACACGGACCCAGACCCCAAGCTCAGACCGTGGCTCAGACCCAGGCCCGGATGCGGACTCACATCCGACCCTGGATGCGGGCTCGCTCCGGACTGAGTCGATCTCGAGCCCCCGCCTGGCTCTGCTGCAGACGCGGCGCAGGCCCACGTGGGCCCGGCCACGCACTCGGACTTCGGACCCCACCGCGTACAGACCCCAGACCTGATACCCGCCAGACCGCCGTTTCCCGCCTCGGCCTCGGCTCGCTCGGCGGACCCGCTCCGGCCGTGCGCGGCGAGCCCGGCGCGGTCTGCAGCAGACGTGCGCAGGCCTCCCGGCTCCGCGGCTGGGGCAGCCGCATTGTGTGTGTCTCCGGCGCCAGCGGAGGTGCAGACAGGAGAGACTTACCGTGTCCTGTTTTTCTTTCTCTGCTTTTCACTTCTGCTGGGAATCCTGCATTTGGGAAAGGAGCGCAGAACCCAGAGCTCCCTGGGAGGGAAACCTGGAAGGCTCCCCGCTTCTGCAGTGGGCTCTCTTCCTCAGGCTTCTCTGCACCCGGAGCACCACCTCTCCAGAATCCGGGGCAGATCCGGGTGCCGCTGGGTGCGCAGGTGTGATGAGGACGGCCCCCACGAAATCAGGCCTTGATCAGTCCGTGTCCTCTGGTCCTTGTTTCTTCCTCAAACACTAGACAAGGTGGTTGTAATTTTTACCCCAAGAAGCTTTGGAGATCTAGGGTCTTGTAACTTATTTTATTTTAAAGGTTTTTGTCTGTTTTTTTTTTTTTCAACAAAACACTTTCTCTTGTGATTCTGTTCAAAGAGGAAAAGAAAAGAGCCTGGCCTTGGAGGGACAGAGTGGCTTCTCGTCCTCGGCCAAGCCTGGCAATCCCTCTGGTCCGCTCCTCGCTCATGTCGTAGTTTCGTTCACCTGGCTTTGCCAGGGAGACTTTTAATTTTTACTTATGTTTTGATTTTTTGATTTTTTGATTTTAGAGAAAGAGAGATGCACCAATTTGTTGTCCCGCCTAATCCTTGTACGTGCCCTCACCGGGGATCTAACCTGCAACCTTGGCAAATCAGGAGGACGCTCTAACCAACTGAGCCACCTGGCCAGAGCCTGCCAGGGAGACTTTTTAAAAATGTGAAGTTTGTTTCTGAGCTCTGTGGGGTGGAACATTCTGATGTAGAATTTGGCCTGGGGAAGACTTGGTGTTCTGGGGGGTGGGGCTGCGCCTTGCTGTAATGAGGACAGCGCTGGGGTCCTGCCAGTGCCGTGGGGGGAGCCAGATGCTCGGCGGGTTTCTGGGTTGCCTTGCAGACTTCCTCTGCTGGAGAGGAAAGCCCTGCGGAGCCTTGCTCTTACTGTCCACCCCAGAACTGTTTCCCAAACAACCCAGCTCCATCTCCCTGCGTCCCCTCCTTCAGCAGCCACGGCGCCCGCCCGCCCTCCCCCTCTGTGGAGGATTCATAACTTGATCTGATGGCACGTCTTTGCCCCTGCGGAGTGCTGATGTCCAGGCCTGGCACCCTGGCCACCCCTCCGGGAGGGGAGCCCCACAGTGAGCCTCTGCCCGGGGGCCGTCATCAGGCGTCCTTGCTGATGGCCGAGGAGCATTTCTGCAGGCCCTCCTGCTTACCTGCCTGGCCTTTCCTATTGAGACCGACAGACAGGAGCCTGCCGGGCTCCCAGAGGGGCCATAAGCAGGGGACAAGCTCTGGGTGCCAGCACCCAGCAGAAAGGGCAGCGTGCGGAGTGCGCTGTGACCCCTCAGCGCGAGGCGAGGCGGCTTTGTGGGGAGGATTCTGGCAGGCCCAGCGGGGAGCCTGGGCCTGTGATTTCACACCGGAGGTCCATTCTTCCCAGCCCAACGTGTGGGAGTGACCAGGATGCACCTGGCAGGGGGGTGCACGCCTCAGATGACTGAAGCCGGCTGTGGGGGAGGGGTGGGGGAGGGGGTCACACAAGCCGGCCAGCGTTAGGCCCTTCTGGGACCCAGATTTCAATGAGGCTCTGTTTTTCCTGGGAACTGTTCTTACCTATAAAACAAGCCTATGTGTGTAGGAGTGCGAGGAGGGGGAGGGTGATGTTTTTCTTTTAAAAAAAGCAAAATTAAAAAAAATAACCAAGCGGCGTGTGTGGACGCAGTGGCTGGAGGCCCCGGGTCTGCGCAGTGTCAGCCAAGCCCCCGCCGCGCCTGCGTGGGCCTCCGCTGCCTGGTCTTTCGGGCGGCCCAACAGTTCCTGTTCTGTCTTCCCCTCGGGTTGTGAGGGCCCGTGAGGGGGTGAGCAGCACTAGCTGTGGATACCGAGGTGCTAGCCTCACCGCCTGGGAAGAAGTCTCTGCGGCGAGGGGGGTTTGTGACAAAAACCTTAGCCACTCACCTGGTACCTGGCACTTACCGAACACGTGGGGTGCTCCTGCTCACTTGAACTGTGTCGAAACCGTCTGCAGTGGCCCCAGGAGGGCGCGGGCCAAGCCCAGTGAGAAACGGGGCAAGATAAAGAACACCCAGTCCTGTCCGGCCTTGGAGCTGGACAACAAGATGACCCCCAACTCGGGGGACTGGACTTGATGGTTTGGAGAACCCTCTCCTCCTGGCATGCACACGGCCGGGGCGCCCAGGCCCCGCCTGCTCGGGCCAGGGTCTGCGGGGCTCGCGCCACAGCTCCGTCCCTCTGTTGGTTCTTCCCTCCCGAGGGGTCCAGAGCCGCTAGGCGGGGCCCCGCAGCCCACCCCCCAAACCCAGCCTCACTCCCCGACACCACACCGGCCTCGCCGCTTTTGTCCTCGTGGCAGTGCCTGAGGTCGGCTTGGCCGGCCACTCCGCAAACACAGTCCTGTCGCACAGGGAGAGGGCTGCACTCAGGTTAGCCCTTGTTATCTGTGGCGAGCAATGTTTTCATTGGCTTTGGGTGTTTGCACGTCGCAGTGAAAAAGGAGTGACCCGCCCTGGCTGCTGTGTCTCAATTGTTTGGAACAATGTCCCGTAGACCAAAGGGTCTTGGGTTCAATTCCCGGTCAGGGCACATACCAAGGCTGTGGGTTCAATCTCTGGTTGGGGTGCATACAAGAAGGCAACCAATCAATGTTTCCCTCACATTGATTTCTCTCTCTCTCTCCCACTCCATCTTTCTCTCTCTCCGAGAACAATGAAAAAATGTCCTCAGCTTAGGATAAAAAAAAAGAAAAAAAAGAGAGTGCCCCAAAGAGAGAGAGCACAGGTAGGGCCTCCCTTTCAGCCGGGTCGGGGCTCCCCAAGGACGTCCAGTCAGCCTCACCCCCGAAGGGCAGCAAACCGCTTCTGTCTCCACACGCACACGTGCACAGGCATGCCCGTACATACACACGCATGTGTGTTCGAGGGCACGCACGTGCGCACACACATATCCCAGGATGTTTTCCTCGTGCTGCTAACATTTAATGTTCTAATATTAAAGTTTGAGGCACCAACAGGCTGTCTTAAAAGGCTCATTCAGCCCGTCTGCCTTGGAGCTGTTTTATTTATGTCTTCTTGTCTCGCACGTCAAAGAACTCTGTGTTTCTGGCAGACTGTGCTCGGGCGGTTGAGTGTTTTGGTTTTTGGCTACAGCTGGTTAATTTTTCCGAATCTGTAGATCCAGGTGTGCGTTGAGAAGCTTTTTCCCAGCACGAGAAGTTTCCCAGTGAGGCTTGGAGTCCTAGAAATTTCCGGCGTCCTACGTGTGAGAGACTGCCAGGTCCAGGGAAGCGGGAGAGCGGGGGAGAGAGGCGGCGGTGCCTGCGTCCACGGCCCCCTCTTAGACAGGGACGCTGGGAGGGCCCCTCTGGAAGCAGGATTTGTAGCACAGAGTTGAAAAGTTTTCCAGCCTTGCAGTTTTAGCAAAAGCACAACCCTTGCTGATAGTTAAAAATCCCTGCTTGTGAACATCCTCGAGAAGCAAGCCCAGGAGTGAAAAATGCCCGTTCACCTCTCTTCTTTTGAAACACATCTTTAAAATTCATGTTCATTGTGTAACAATTATGTGGACTTTTATTTTCAAAATTAATGTCACCCCTTGTTGGATTGTTTGCATGGCCACCGTCTTTTGGTTAAAACAAAACAACAGAAAACGTCAAGTTCTTGTAAAATCCAGAATTACAGCAGAAGTTGTTTTATGAACAGCCAGAAACAAAACAGAACGAAAGCATTGCTTCTCTTTCTTTCCCTTTCTTTCTTTCTTTCTTTCTTTCTTTCTTTCTTTCTTTCTTTCTTTCTTTCTTTCTTTCCTTCTTTCTTTCTTTCCTTCTTTCTTTCTTTCTCTCTTTCTCTCTCTCTCTCTCTCTCTCTCTCTCTTTCACATTTTTCTTTGTAGCCGTTGCATATTATCTCATCTTGCAGTCATAAATTTAGTTAAGGCATTTCTTTACTTTTTCCAGAAAGGGCACGTATGAAAAATCTGACCTGAACTTCGCCTTCTGCTAACAGAGCCGCAAAGCTGTGGGATTCAGACAGAGTCAGGAAAACGAAACTGTCGTTATGTAGAAAGCAAATTACTTACCTGTGTTGTGTGGGATCGCATTAGATTTAAAAAAATAAAATGGGAGCATTTTAATAAAGAAGACCAGTGTGGTCAGATTTCAAACAACTTGTGACTGAAGCCCCCCCGGCCCCCCCATTCTGCCTGTGTCTGTTCTGCAGGCAGCTTGGTCTTTGTTGCGATGATTTTAAAGAAGTGATTTGTGCAGCCTTGATTTTTTTTTTAAAAAAGTTCTTGCTGTCTCTTGCAATTTGACAATGAACTATTTGAGTTCTAAAGCAGGGTTTATTTTCTTTCCTCCACCCCCCACCTTATACTAGAGGGCTTATAATTTACCCCGTTCCCTGAAGGGCTGCACGGCTCAGAAATGATACTAAAATTCTCATTTTGTGTATGGGGAAGGAAAAATTTCAACAGACTTTCACAAGCATTCCAGCATTATTTAAAACTTTCTAAAATAAACATTTGACAGTTTTTAAAGTTTAAAATTGCTTTAAATTTTTAATAGCTAAATTCTCCTTGGATGTGATTTAAAAAGCAGATGTGATCATTAAAATAATGACTATTCCAGGCCCCTATAAAGGATTAATACGATCTAAAAATACTTCAAATACGCCGAGGCTTTGCAACTGTGGAGGGAAGACATTCCTGGGACGTTTGGGGAGAGAAATGCTTCTCAAGTGTTCTGCTGTCCTTTCGCTTCGGTGGAAACCGGCACCTTCTTCTCCCAGAAGCTGTCACACGCCACACTCTAATGTATCTTTAATTGCTCATAAAAGTTTACTGTAAGCGGTACAATAAATTCTTCAGAAAAATGTTCATTTTCCCAATTTATGTGACTCCATTTTAGAAACTGCAGAATTGAGAGACTTAAATAAATTCAGCACCCACTTCTCTTTGAAAGGTAATTGAGTTTTAAAAAATTTACCTGACATTGTGCTTTCTCTCTTGCCTCATACGAAGTCAGAGACCCGGCTCTGGCCTTTGAGAGATGAATGCGCGTGTGCCTGGGGTATTGGCCCTTCATCCTTAATTCATATTTTCTGGTTTGCGTCGTTACTACTTTGGAATGCAAATATCAATGGCGACTCCTCGTCGGCAAGGGAAATTTTTCACACTGACACATATGCATCCTATACAGTATGTCCGCACACTTATATATGTATGTGAAGAATGCAAATTTATTGAGACTCCTGGCTTTATGTTTTTTTTATTTGAAAAATAATAATTAACTTGTTAGGAATGCTTCGAGGGTTGTTAGACTTTTGAATATACCTACGCAGCGGACACCTCCTGGAAAGTCAACGGGCAGACTTCCCAGGTGTGTGAAACACGGTGAAGCAGCTGCCATCAGAAGGCTTCTAAACAGATGCGGGGGGTGTTGCGTGGGTGTGGGGTGGCCGCGGTCCGTCAGGAGCGCAGAGAAGGTGCCGCTGATCGCTGTCAGCTGCAGGCGCCCGAGTCTGTTCTTTATATTTTTTAAAAAGGAAAGGAGACCCAGAAGTGGTCTGCCAGCGTGCTGGGTTTTATTGGGGGGTGGGGGGTGGGGGCTGCTGGTGCCGGGTCCTGCCCGGTGCTTTATCCCTCAGACACACTCGTCCCACGGCCAGAGTCTCCTTTCGGTTGCTGGTTGTCACGCCACGACTGACATAAAACCGAGTGAACTATAAAGCACAACATTTTGGAAATTGCTTCATTATGCTTGGAAGGGAAGAAGCCGTTCCGTGGGCGTGCACTCACATCCCCGCGCTCAGCCCGGGACCCTGCAAACGGCTTCACTCCGTGTGCTTTCACTTCCACACTAGCAGGCTTCCCTCGCCACTTCCTCAACTATCTCCACGAGGGAAGAAAAAATGCTTACCTAAGGTAAATCGGTGCTGACAGGCTCGTGCGTAAATAATTGAGAGCAAAAATGAAGCCTTCATAAAGTAGGACAAGTTGTTACAAAATCGGCCTATCAGAAGGGAACCGCAGGCCTGCGAAGCACTCCGAGACAAAGGCGAAAGAGCGGCATTCCTGAGCCTGGTTTGCCTTTGCACACAGGACCGCAGGCTTCTTAGCCGCTGGCCGCTCAGAAAAACACACGGGGTCACCGAAGAAGTGGCCGCTGCAAACTCCCCGTCTCGAGTTTCTCGGGCTAGCTCTAAGCTCAGCCTCATTCTGGGGGCGTGCGGGTTACGTGGTCCCAGCCCAAGTGGAACATGTAAGTTTCACTCACACTCATCCTCCTGCTTGAATGAGATTAAACGCATCTGTTTACCAAACCCACGGACGCCGCAGACAGAACATTTTTAACCTGCTAAAGGACCCCACGTTGGCAGACTGCAGCGCCCCAGCCTTCTGAGGCGGGGACGCTCGGGCCGGGGCAGAGCAGGAAGTCACCGGCTGCATTCCCTCCCATTAGGCAGATCTTGGGAGAAATCAGGAAAAAATAACTGGATGAGGCCGATACTGTAAACATCCTGGTACAGCGAGAGCCTTCGTGTGACTGATTTTTCAACTCCCTGACCCCGGGCTCCACGCGGCCCCCAGGCAGGTCCCTCCTCCGGGGATCGCAGCCATCAGAGCACTCGGCAACAAGGCAAACATTCTAGTTCTCCTTTTTGATCATCTGAACGCACTATTTTATATCATTTACTTTGAATAATAGAACACGCTAGCGAGTTAGGAAAAGACTTTTAAAAAACCAATCTAAATAACACCCAATGGCATTCCCTGAATGCTGTTATTTTCCTGGAACAAAGCAGAATTTGATTTTTGAATTTGCAACCAAATTATATCTAAATCCCTGCCAAGTAAGAGGGGATTTTTTTTTTTTTTACAAAGAGTGTGTTCTCAAATATTGCTCTGACTCACCCAATTTCTTGTTTTACCAAATAAAAATTGGGAAGGAAAAAGGCATTAAATTAACTTACGCCTGTGTAAGAGCAAAAAAAAAAAAAAATCAGCTAATAGGAAGGTTAGGAAGCAGTGTGATTATACCATGATTTCAGGTGAAAATTACAACGCTAATATCGTGGTATCTAGTCTTTGCCTTCGGTAATGATACAGTTGTCAGATTTGTGTTTGTACCAATGGAGCAAAAGTTGTAAGTGGCATAATGGAAGATAATCTCTCTCCTTTTTTTTGTGGCTTTTAAAATTCAATGTTTTAATCCACCCGTTTAATCACAAAACATGTATCATATTAGTTATAATATTTCTCGTGTTTAGGGGAGCGATTATAAATAGATTACAGTGCGGTTGTCGGACGCAGTGTGCGTGTGTGTGTGCGTGCACGCACATCTCAAAGGTATGCAGCGTTCCAGGCTCTGCCTTTGGGAGCAGTTTTACGTGACAATAGTAACCATATATTTATTTGCAAAATACCCACTCGGTGCTACCCCAGCTCGCTCATTATTTAGGGAAAACAAGATTTGGTACCGAGAGGGCCGGTACCTACGATGTTTACATCTCTGCACTCAGCCCGGCCTTTAAAGCACTTTGTTGCTTCGCAGACCCCGAAGTTGCTAAACCACAAAATACCTTTAGTCTGTTCTTTAGAGTAGTTGGACCATACAGTATACAGTATAGGGGAGAGGGGGGTTTCTAATGGCAGTCAGTGGTTGGGCGCTTCCTTGGTGTGGCCGGAGCGGGAGGGGTGCCAGAGGGACATGTGGCTTTGGGACTGCCCCGACATACTTGTCTCATGGGAACGTGTTTTCTCGCTCCGTGCGTCCTCATCGAGCGGGGACACTCCTCATTGAGTGCAGAAAATTCTACAGGACTGGGCCAGACAAGAGGTTGTTTGTCCCGGCTGTGCTGCTAAGACCTGAGTACGGTGCGCCCAGTCTCAGGCTGCCGAGAGCTGTGCTTTTCTGAGGAAGGGGCATGGAGTGCCTGGGCTCCAGACCCCTGGCCCCTGAAGCCGAGAGGACCACCCTGGACCTTTGTCAAGAGGAGGGAACCCAGCCCACTGTGAAATCACCCCATCTCTGCTGGCTGTCAGCAGCCGTGGAAAGTGAAAGTTGATCAGGATTTCGATGAAAAGATTAACCAGAAAACATTTCTACTCCATTTTCTAAAGCTGAATTTTCTCTTAGGGGGAAAAAAAAAAACCATCCCTAGAAAGAAGCTACAGTGAGACTCTATCTAACACCCAGGAAAGCAATTTTAGAAGATTTCTTAATATAGCCTGCTTTCCTCCCCCCTGCCCTCCCCCCAACACGGGTGTGTCACCGAGTAGGGGCAGTGATGTGTGGGGGTGGGTGGGTGTCCGGCACAATTCAAGGCCAAGGTCATGGGGGTCTGGGGAGCCTCAAAGGCAGTCAGTGGGCAGCAGAGGCCCGGGCAGGGCTGCCGCAGCTGCCCCAGCCCAGCCTGGCCTCCCGAGGCCTCTCCCCCCTCCCTGGGCGGTCCAATCCAGTGTGGAATGGGGTTTCCTGGGAAGCAGGGCCCACGAGGAACTTTTGAATTTACCAATAGCATAAAAAGTATATATATTTTTATGACAACGGGCAAGTTTCAATTGGTTCACAGAAGTGGCGAGATGTGACGTCAAGGGACACTGGTTAGAATGCCAAGGCCGGCTGGGGGTGTGAGGGGAGACAGGCACAGACAGACTCTGGGATAGGGCCCAGGAGGCCTCGTTCCTCTCCGGCACCCGTCGCGGGCGTCCGAGGACAGCCGGGCCCATCTGGCTCTCAGCTGGGGCATGCCCTGGCAGGGGCAGGGTCCAGGCAGAGTGACCCGGTGTCGATGTCTCCTAGCACCAGAAGCCTAGCCCGGCCCCTCTGCGGGGAAACCACTCAGGCGTCCCTGCAGAGCAGGCAGGAAAATCTCCTGCGGCTTCCCCGGCGTTCTAACCGGTGTCCTGGCCCTGGAGCCTGGCCAGTCGCGACCCCCAGAAGGCGCGCGGAAAGGAGCCGCGCGAACCCGGCCGGCGGTGTAGTCGGCTGGCTCCGAAAGAGCAAAGCTGCGGCCTGTAACTTCTCCCCGCAGCTCCTGCGCCCTGGGCCTGGGGAGCAGGAAGTTGTTTCCGCGGGGAAGGAAGAGATCGAGCTCGGAGCTGGGCAGTGGCTCCGGACACGGTGCCCCCGCCCATCCCACACCTCCTCGGGCACCGTGAGGACCCCCCCTCGGCGAGGCACCTTGCGTACCCCCTCCATCTCTGGGTACAGGACGCTGCTCTCCTCCACTTCACCAGATCCCGTGCACCCCGTCCTCTACCACACTGGGCGTCTCGCCCCTCGATCGGCCCGGCCCGCGGTGTCCGGGAAGCCGCCACAGGGTCGCCGTGGCACGCGCCCTGCCCCGGGGGAAACCCGCTGCCACAGACGACCCCGAGCTCTGTGCCGGAGCCTCGTCTAGAGCTCCATGGCGCACACTAGCCCCAGCAAGGACGAGCCTGGCGACTTCGGCTGCTGTCCGCGGCGCTCACGGGGCTGCGGTCAGGCCAGGGGCAGTCTGTCGGCCCGGGGTCCCCAAGCTCGGCTCGGGAGTGCGCGCGCGCGCGCCCCGCTGCCCGCAATCATGGCAGCCGGGGCCTCGGAGCGCAGTCGCCGAGCGCGCTCCGGCAGCCGCCTGGGTGCCAGGGCAGCGGGGGCGGGCCGGGCTGAGACTCGCGCTTGTCGCCCGCTTTGGGTGCGCGGGCTACGGGGCGCGAAACAAAATGTGGCTGGGTCCCCGCAACGCGGTACCCCCTGCCTCGCGCGTGCAAGCGGGCGGGGTCGCGGGCCGGGGGCGCGCGGGCGGGGAGCGCCCAGGGCAGCGTGCTCGCGGGGGCGCGCACGCGGGGCTGCGGGGCGAGGCGCGGGGCCCGGGTGGCGAATCCGCTGCTCGCGCCTCCCGCCCCGCCTGCGCGCGCGGGCCTCGGGAGGAGGGTGCGCGGCGGAGGGGGGAGTCGGGGAGGGGCCGCGCCCTGTCCTCGCCTGCAGTGGGCATGGCCGGGGCCCCGGGAGGCCTCGTTGGTATTCCAGGCACAGCCGAAGCTCTGACCTCCCCGCGAAACAGGGGCGCCCGGGCTCGCGGGCACGGCCGTCGCCCCTAGGCGGTCTCCCGGGGTTGCGGGGCCCGTAGGCGCCTTGCTTCCCCCACCCACCGTCCCCTCCTCTCCGGGGCCCCCCGTACCCCCTCCCCCGCCCCGATCCGGCGGCGAAGGGGTGGGCAGGGAAACGCGCTCTCTGGGACAGGTGCCAACTCCGAGACAAAAGACATAAAATAGGCGGCAACGGGGGAAGCGCGGCTGGCGCGCTCGGGCGGGGACGGAGGCGCCGCGGGGGCCGCATCCTCGGTGCCGACCGGGGAAAGTTTGGGAAGTCGCCGCGGCCGCTTCGCAGCGGCGGGGGACGCGCGGGCCGGGCCGCCCTCCGCGCCGCGCTCGCTCTCTCCGCGCCGCTGCTGAATAATTCATGGCGCGGCCGCCGGCCATTAGCATGCACCGGGCGCGAGGCGCGTCTGTGCCAAGCCGCCACCGCCGCATTCGGCGCCCGGGCCGCGCCAGACGATCGGCCGCGCGGAGGCCGGGCCCGCGCTGTCCCCGCGCCCGCCCGCCCGCCAGCCCTGCGGCGCCCATTGTGCCTCGGGCCCGCGCCGCCGGGTCGCCCCCATCCCGCCCGAAAGCTGCAGCGCGCCGATGGCCAGGCGCTGCAAGTTCGGGCCCACGGCGTCCGCCCGCCCGGGGATGCACGTGAACTTGGAGAAAGTCGCGGGGCGTGTTGGCCCGGACCTCCGCGGCAGGGCGTGGGCGCCCCCGGCCCGGCGCGCTTTCGTTTTCGTCCAGGACAAAGGTCCCTCGCGGCGCTAGTCGCCGACGCGGAGACTGGGTCCGGCGGGCCACTCTTCGGCGAGGTCTGGCGGCTCAATGTAGGGAAGACGGAGCCGGGAGAAGAGGAGCAGTGCAGTCCGCCGCGCGGTGCGGAACCGGGGGAGCGGGGCCTGGCTGTGCGCTTCGCCCGCGCGGTTTCTGGAGCCGACCTGCCCTGCGAAGAGTTTCGGGGGACGGCGCCGCTTTGCTCTCTGCCGTTTGGGCGCCTGAGGAAGGGAAGCGTTTGGAGCCCAGGACTCAGACCGAGGGCCGAGGGCCTGTGCGAGGGCTGTGGGCACCGTAGCGCAGCGCGGGCTGCGTCCGGGCGCGTTCTCCCGCAAGGGCACGGCTGCCGACCTGCGCGCCACGGGTCACCGTCGGGTTCAAGGCGACTCCTGAGAACGGTAAGTGCATTTCTCACTTTCGCTACTTAGTGGGTATTTAAATATTAATGAAGAGATTTCTAAGAAGAGCCCTTGTGTGGGACAGGCCTTCCGCAGACGAGGGGCACGCGAAGGAGGCTTGTTCTTGAACCCGGAGCCTCGGCAGCTTTCGAGAACTCCACGGCCGGCATTAACATCCCGGAACTTGGAATTTGTGAAATAAGGCTTCTGAGCTCAGGTGTGCCGGCCATCGGCCGGAGAGAATTTTGCCGAACACATAAAGTGGCGTTAGCAGGCGTCTTAAACAGAATGGGAGGAAAAGAGGAAGCTCCGTGTAAAGGGTCCATGTGTTTGGGAGGGTGATTTGGAAGCTACAGTCCCTTCTTGAAAATTTTTTCATCCACTTCCTACACCAGCTCTGCCTCTTAATTTTTCTGCCGGTCCCACGTTTATGGAGAGTCGGTGCAGGGGCTCCCCGGCCGAGCACTGGCAGCGGCCGGGCCGGCGGTGTGAGAGGCCGTGTGTGCAAGCTGTTGTTTATGGTGGCATAAAACGAAACCAACTCATAACTTTGCGTAATAAACCCCTCTTTATAGGTGGCTCACACACAGTCCCGGCCCCGGCCCCGGCCAGTCTGTGGGGCGCGAGAAGGGGGCGAAGGAACGCACGTTTGCCGTGGGCCCGGGGGTTTCAGGTAACGCAGACGTGAATTTCTTCGAAGTTGGGTTTCTGAAACCCGGGCCGGCTTGGCCTCCTTTTCTTCTCGTCCATGGGTTCTGGCTGTTCGGGATTTGAAAATGCGTGCTCGCACTTGCGTTTGCGTCCCCTGTTGAAATGAAACCCACCCCCGTGGGGGATGAAGCCCACTTTTTCAACACGGTCACGTCCCAGGTACGATTTCCCTGCCGCTCTGCCCCAGCTTATGAGGTGGTTCAGACCACCGAAGCGCAGGGCGCTTAGACCACCGTGTGCTGGGGAGGGACGGCCTGTTTCCTTAACAGTCAGGAGTTGTGAGCTGGCACTGGAGGCCGTGTTTCCGGGAACGTGGACAGAGGCCTGAGCAGCCGGGGCCTGCCTCGCGCCGCCCTCTTCCGGGCTGCCTGGCTCCCAGGAAGAACCCGGGCAAGGATCTCGCTTCAGGAAGGGCTGGCGCTCGCTGGCCCGGAGGCTGTGAGTGTGCCTCGGTGCTGCAGGCTCACCTGGCCGGGCTGTTTTCCTGGGCCATCGCCCCCTCCCGTAGCCCACTGCCCCCATTTTGAATTTTTATTTCTGACTGTGTCCGAGGCAGTTGGCAGACGTGAAACCTGGGTGGGAGGATTGGGAGTGATCTCAGAATCGGGGTGCAGCTGCTGCTGAAGGCGTGCACTCCAGCGGGGAGCCGTGCACTGTGCGGTGTTGGCGGTGACGAGGTGGGTAATTATGCGAAGCTCCGGTGCTCTCGGGGCCTCGCCTGCAAAATGTGGGAGACCTTCTCCCTGGGCGCGCAGACGACCTGTAACGCCTTGCCTACGGGGTGGGAACGGCACAGCCTTCTGCCGCGGCTGTGGGGCATCCCCCAGGGTTAAAACAGATCGCAAAACAAGGGGCGCCCGTCACCCCTCCACGAGCCCACGGGCCCACGGGGCAGACACGGGCACGGGGACGGGCCTGAGCGCCCAAGGACGCGCCCATCGGGGGCTGCTGTGCGGAGTCACAGCCCCCGAGGCCCATCTCCTGCCCCGAAGTGTGCCCCTGGCCTGTGGAATGTGACGAAGTTGAATCTCCAGGAAACACAGGGGCTGCCTCACGGGCCCAGGCCCTGCCTTTGTCCTTGTTCTTCAGGGCCAGCCCTGTTCCAGGGGCGACTGCGGTCCCCCCAGGGCCCCCCTCTGTGTTGGGATACCCTCTCCAGGCCAAATTTCGTTTTTGATGACGCACACACAAAAGACAGGGTTCTGAAAACCAAACCGGTGCCTGTCTGTCTTCTTCTTTCATCACGTCTGGTGCTGATCAGGGGGCCAGGCTCTCGTGGCCGGGGCGGGCTGGCGGGGAGACGGCCCCTTCCTGCACTGGGGCCTCGCCGTGCGCAGCCCCAGGCCACCCGTGGCCCCAGATCCCGGGTTCTGGTGGGGGGGGGCTGGCTGCTCACACGGGCAGCGTGTGAGGGCACGGGGAGCCTCCGCCGTGTCCAGGTCTCGAGCACACCACGTGAACAGAAGCAAACGCGGTTTGCTTCTCTCAGGCAGAACGGGGGGGAGCTTTGCAGCGGGTTCCTCTCTGTTCGTGAGGGTCGCGCCTGCCCACGGCCGACTCTGGGAACCCGCTGTATTTGCTCCCATTCCTGAAGGGCGCTCGGGCCTGTTCCCTCCTGGCCTGGACCAGGTCGGACTCCAAGGCAGCCCCCCCCTGGGGCCAAGGGAGGGGCCGGAGTGCACTGACGGGCACCCACCAGTGTCCAGGGAAGCGTCTGGTAAGGCACCAGTGTGTGCGGCACCCCCCCCCCGCCACCGAGGGACAGTGCCCTGGAAGGTAGGGAAGTCCTCCAAGGCCAGGCAGAAAAACATCTGGAACCTCCATGCTTGTCTGTGGCTGGGCTTGGCCGGCAGACGTGCGTGTTTGGGGGAGAGCGGGACTTCTCCCACAGAGATCCTGTGCAGTGGGGTGTCCTAGCTCACATCCGGGCGGCTCCAGCCTGGCCCCTGGCTCAGCACGTGAGCCCGGACGAGTGGCATCCCCCCCTAAGCCTGTGCCCCAAACTCGAGAGCAGGAATAATAACCCCAACCTCAGAGGGTCGTTTGGGGGGTGCGATAAGATTATTTCCACGAAGCACAGGCCTGGGCACGTGCCAGGGGTGCCGTAACTGGTGCCGTCATAATCGTTACTGTTGTCAGTGGTAATCACGGTTTTTATTGCCGGCAATCATTATATTTTTGAGTCTGTAAGAAGCAGAGGCCAGTTGGGGCGTCATGAGAGAAGGCACCTATAAGTGCACCCCACTGCCCCGCAGACAGCGTGAGGTGAGCCTTGGTGATATTTTCAAGGGAAACCGAGGAGCCTGCAGAGCCCGGCCTTTCCTGGGCACGGGACTCGGCCTGCAGGCACTGGGCGCACGGGATGGGGCCGAGTCCCCTGGGGGGGGCCCCCTGGATGTCCTCACAGAAGAGGTGCCTCTTCTTTGAGGACCCCCGCCCCCCGCCCCGGTGCTCACTGGCCAGGCGGGTGGCCATTTGCTGGGAGGGCTCAGCTCCGGGATGAGCTCGTTGCTCTTTGGCCCGACCTGCAAGAATGCCAGAACGCCCGTTCGGGGAGCCTGTTCTCTCCCGGCCGGTGGGACGAGAAGGGGCTCTGAAAGGCGCCGGCCGTGCCTTCCGATGTTCTGGGGCCCAAGAGGAAGAAAAAGCAACAGTTGTCTCAGAGCAAAGACAATGGACCTTTTATATGAAATATTTATTTTCGGGGCTGACCCGTCGGCCGGGACAGCAGAGCTCAAGTGTCTGGCCATCGCCGGCCCCGAGAGCTCAGTCCGGGGTGGAGATTTATAGAACGGGAAGAAAGACGGTCCCCCCGGCCTGCGGTCCTTGGGAACTTCCAGCGGGAACGGCTGACTTTCTTTGTTGAGTGGAGTGAAAACTTTCCCAAGTTTATTTTGTTTTCTTCTGTGGTTTCTTTTCTTCGGAAAGGCCTTGGGGACACGTTCACAAGCACCAGAAAGGTAGCCAGGGTCCCCCGGTCAGGGACTGCATGGGCCTCCTCCCTCTGGCCAGGCCCTGCCGGCCTTTGTCTGCTGGAGGGGGTGGGGGCGGGGGGGGGCGGTGTGAGGGTCCTCGGAATGGAAGTGAGAAAAACAGGGACTGGAGGAGAAAGGGTCTGTCCCCCAGGGCTGGAGAGGAGCCATAGAGAGCAGTACTGGACAATATTTGTGATTCCCTGGTATTCCTTACTCCTCCCCCAACCCCGGCCTCTGACGGACTCGGGGCGGCCTGCGGGTTTATGGGAGTCTAGCTGGCTCCGCGGAGGCACACACGGGCCCGCCAACACGCTCCCCGGCCGGAGAGGCAGTGTCCGTAGCCCCGGGACAGACCCTGCCCGGAGTCCGAGCTGGGCGGAAGCCGTCTGCCTTAGTAGAAGGAACAGAATCTCCCTCTGAGGCCTGCCCACCACCACCTCCCCCTTCCCTTCCCGGCTCAGCTGCTGGGGATGGTGCCGAAGCAGCTCCACCAGATTCCTGCTAACTCCGCAACCTCGGTGCCGCCAGGAGGACGCCCTGGGAAGGGCGGCCGGGGTCCCAGGCTCACGGTAGGGACTCGGGCAGCAGCCGACCCACACCCACACGGGGCTTGTAATGGAAAACCCTGAAACCTCGTGGCACAGGGCGGAAGAACCCCAAAACACAAGCTTTCAGTCACCTTTATTTGTTTATTTTTGGGCGGGGGAGGGAAGGTCACAAGTAAAATGCTGTACGGTCCTCTCGTGAAATGTTAGATGGAAACTTGTGGTCGGAGTCAGGATCCAGGAGCCGTGCCTCTCGGGGCAGCCCAGACACGGCGTGGGGGGGCGTGGGGGGCTGGCCGGAGCAGCAGGTGGCCGGCCCGCCATTTAGTCGGCGGCCGAGGGGCTTTCTGAGTGGTGACGCGAGCCCACCGCCCGTGGCTCTCCCCGGCGGCCGAGCCTGGTAGTCGTGGTCAGAACGTGTGTGCCTGGGATGGACCGAGTGAAAAGGCCGATTTTTTTTTTTAAAGGAGTAATAATAGATTTTTTCCCTTACGGTTAATAGAGGAAGGTCGTGCTCACTGCCGTTGGCCGCGGGGGCCCCTCCGTCACTCTGGAATTTCAGATGGCGGGAAGAGCACTTAGGGGAGATGTTTGCCTGCCGATCTGGGGCTCTGAAATCTAGATTCGCCTCCCGTGTGTTTAAGGGCGATATTTACATTCAAATCAGCCTTGCGCAATTACATTCTAAATCAGAACGGAATGAGGGTGCCCGCGCCTCAGTCGGCACATGCCGTGACGGCGAGAGAGGCTGCCGTGAGCCGCCGGTGGGCTGCACATCTCGGCACCCGACTTGCTGGGGCCCCCAGCTGGCCCCCGGCGTGCAGGTTCGGGCCTGCGGGGACACGCGTGTCCTGAGCGTGTCGGGGTCCGTGCAGGTCCCTTGGAGCCCTCCCTGCCCTGCCGGGAGGGGGAGGGCTCGCTGATGGGGCTTCTGGCCCCGGCACCAGGGAGAGCCAGCCAAAGCTGCCGGCACGCAGCCCCATCTGGGAAGGGCCTGACTCTGTCCTGGCGGCTGTGTCGTGCCCTGGGCACAGCGGCGGCCGCTCCTGGCCAGGGTGACATGCGTGTGTCAGCGTGCGGGTGCCCGCCTCCTCCCGCGGCTGAAACCCAGGCTCTGCCTCCCTTCCCGTCAAGGGCCGGCCCCAAAATGGCCACCTGGTTTTCAGGGGCTTCCCCCGTGGGGCCTGGGGACCCTCTCCTCCTGGGGCCGGGCTGTTGGCAGGCAGGCCAGGCCGTTGCTGGAATGGGATTCCCAGCGTTCCCGGCCGGGCGCGTGGCGTCGGAATCCTACCTGCTTTGTCTCTGGCATCAGCTGGCGAGCTGGTCACGTGGCCGCGTGCGTGAGGCCAGAGCCAGGAGGACCTGAGGGCTCCTCCGGGTGCGTCCGGCTCACTCGCTCGCTCCCACCACTGTCGCTCTGGGCACGGCCGGCCCGGTGTGGGCACAAAGCAGTATTAACACGTCCTTCTGGCAGCCCGGGCTGAGGCGTCCCGGCTGCCCCTCCCTCTGTCCAGTTGTCACGGACGGGAAGGCCCGTGGGCTGGGGAGGCAGGCACAGTCACGGTCACCACACTGCCCCCTCCCCCCCGGCACAGGCTGGCCCTGCCCGCCCAGGGCGCCCACACGAGCAGCCTGTGGCCCACCCCCTGCACAGAGCCAGCCCGGTGGTCATCGCCACAGCTCCTGGCCACATAAAGGGCCGCAGGAGAGACTAGGGCAGAGGGCTGGTGGTGCAGGCACAGTCAGATGCCTGTAAAGTCTGATAAATCTCCAAATGAGAGCGCCCACGTCAAAGCTCAAGTTCCGTGCCCCGGTCCGAGGGCTGGGGCACAGCATGGCTGCCTCTCCTCCCTCCCCACCCCCTGCGCCCGAGGTGGTCAGTTTTGGCTTTGGCGACATTGAAGGATTTGTGGCAGGGACAGGCTGTGGCACTGTGCCTGCGCCCCAGAGGGCTGCCTGGCCACCTCTCGGCCCCCTCGGGGTGGTGATCATCTCCTGACCGCCCCTGGGGTGCCAGGCGCCCAGCTCGCCCCCCCGCCCCGTGTGTTTGTCATTCTGTGGTCACAGCAGCCCTGGTGGTTGGAGCCATTCTTTCTGGTCCTCACACAGATGGGGAAACTGAGGCTAGGAGGGGTGGCGGGGCTTGCTCAGGGTCCATCTGGGCTCTCGGTGGCCACGGCGCAGCCTCCCGGGCAGCGGGTAGGATGGGCTGCTTCGGAGGGCTGGGGCTGTCGGGGTGGGGCTGGGGAGCCCAGGCTGGGGAGCACGGCCGGGGAGCACCCCGACCGCCCGCCCCTCCGCAGGGCCCAGCGTGGGAACAATGTGGCCTCTATCCCCGGAGCAGCCCGGCTGGACCAGCCGCCCCAACATGGCGCCGGGGCCGCGCGGCTTGGCCACGGGGAGGGCTGGCGCGGGGCCGGAGCTGGCCGGGCCGGGCTCCCGGCGTCCTCCTCGGCTGGCCGCTGAGTGGCCAGACGCTTCTGCGCCCTCCTCCCGCTCCCCCCGGGCCGGCCCCCACCCCCCGCCTCGTGGTGGGTTTGGGGGTCCGGCCCACCCGCCTCTGCCACGTCTGCCATCCTGTCGGCACCCATGAGCATCTTTCAAAAATTCCCGGTGGGCGGGGCCGAGCCGCAGCGGCCGCCTCTGGCCCCCCCTCCCCGAGCAGCCAGTGCCAGATGAGAGCAGGAGACAAAAGTAGCATTTTCCTCGTCCTCCTGGGCTGGCAGCCGGGCCGCCCCCAACGCCACTTGGCTCCTGGCAGCCCTGCCTCCGGGTGCCGGGGTGGCCAAGGCCCGGGCCACGCTGGCCGGGACCGAGGGACGGACGGACGACGGCGGCCAGAGGCCAGGATGCCCGAGGCCCTGTCGGGTGGGTCTGGCACCTGGGCACGGCCTGCCGGCCGGCGGGGCCCGCGCTCCGCCGCCTTCCGCGGCGACCGGCGGGCGAGAGGGGAGCCCCGTCGCACGCCCTTGCTGTGGAGAGAGCTCCTCGTCCTCCAGCACCTTGGGTAAGTCACCTTCTCCCTTCTCTGCTGCTGGAGACGAGCCGAGGGCTCTGCCATCTTGTGTTCGGTGCCTGTTACGTTGCCTTCCTCTAATTGGTTATCCGAAATTCAAAATTCCGTTTCAGAGCCAGCCCCCCCACCCCCAGCCTCCGTGAAGGCAATCCTTCCAAGAGCTGCAGGGAAGACGCAGAGGCCAAGCCCGTGTATTTTTGAGGCCCACAGCTCTAGGCTGCAGAAAGCACAATTAAAATGAATGTTATTTCACAGTAGCTGCTTGTTCGGTTATTTGAACGAATGTTTCAGGAGGCATTAATAGGCACGGCCTTCTCTTGCACGTCCGTTCATGTCATTATTATTATGACTATTATTTTAAATTTTGGCAGTGCCAGGAGTGGCACAGGGAGAACCCCCAGAACCGCCCGCGCCCCTCCCGGCGAACTCCCGGCAGGCAGGGCCCGGCTGGCACACGGAGGGGGGACGCGGCTCGAGAGACAGAGCCCCTTTTATTCCCCCCGGCGTCTTGAAAGCTGCCATGTCCACAGTGCAAGGATCCAGTTCTTTTTCCCTTTCGTTTTATTTTATTTTTTGAAAAGAAAGAAAGAAAGCTGTTTTTGACTCAGAGCTCATTGTGGGAAAAATCTGTTTGTTTGGGGCTTTATATTTTCGGCACTCATTTGTGTGCCGATGGGGCTCTGCCCGGCTCCAAACCGCGGTGCCCACCGACGGTGCACGTGAGGTCGTCCACCGGACAGACCCCTGGGGGGCCGCGCGGCCCCAATCCCACCCCGGCTCCCACCAGCAGAGCGGTGGCCGAGCCACCGGACAGTCCAGGGCCCGAACCGTGGCCAGCGGGGGTGGGAGTGAGTCCCTTAGAAACCTTAGAAGCCGCCGCCCGTCCGAGAGCGGGACCCTGGGCTGCCTGGGTTTCTCTGTCGGTCCCTGACCCTGCAGAGCGGCTGAAGCTGTTCCCTTAAAAGGTGGGCTTTGCAAAGTTCAGCTCTGAGTTCACCCCTGCCCTCGGGCAGGCTGACAGGAGCCTGGCCCGCAGACCCGGCCTGGCTTCCCCCACGTTTCCGGGTGGCCAGGATCTTGATTTATGGAAAATGGAAAACCAGCCCCAGAAAGTTCTAGACTGCGACGGAGGAGAAAATCCCCACGTACGCACATCTTTGTCTCTCTAATTCAGAGGCGTGCGGGCAGCTGGCGGGAGCAGACCCCACCAAATGTCGAAGGGAGCTCAGCCCACACGGGGGGCACAGGGGGCCGCTTTGTTCCCAGATCAGACGGCAGTGGACCCTGGAGGGCTCGGGGCTGCGGCGACGGCGGACGCGGCAGAGATAATGAAAACATTTCCTCGGCATGACAGCCACATTCTGCTGCTGCAGCCCTTCCACCCAAATATTTAACAGCCCCGAAGGGGACACTGGGGACGAAAGGAGAGGGGTCGCAGACCAGGGTGTAACAAACGTGGAAGGCGGGAGAGCCAAGAGCACGTAGAGGGAGAGGGGTTGGGGGGGCCGGGGGGGCAGGTAACCATTTTTTAAATAATTCATGCTTTTCATAGCTGCCCACTTCTCATCTTTTTTTTTTTTGGTTGTTTTTGTGGGGTTTTGGGGGCATAATTAACATAGGGGAAACAGACTTTTAATGCTAAATTCTGGAATGATAGGTAGTCAAATTTCCTGAGTATTAACTTGTCTTCTTTTCGGACAAGGTGGGGCAAGTAGCATAAAATCAATTAATTTCCATAAATGAGCATTTTCATTCTAAATTAGTATTTTCCACCAAGATTAGTTCGTTTAATTTGTTCTGATGCACATGGAAATGCTTTTTCCAGCGTGTGCTTTGTCTAGCTGGATGGTTTGTATGTAATCAACTACTGTCTTAGTTTTTAACCTTGGGTAAAAATCAGTAAAATTTACTTCTTCCCTAAATCAGTAAAATTCCGTAGAATCTCTTTTTTTTTTTAATCAGGCAAAATATCAGTATTCTCCACGGCACACGGTAATTGTCAGCAGGACTTGTTTTTTTTTAAAGAAAGTACCGGGCACAGCAGTTTCCCCATCACGGCTTCTATGTAAATTCCACTATAGGCTGAAATTACCCATTCCCGCAGACAGATGGGCTGGCCCATCATTACGGCTGCCAGCCCTTGTCGGGACACAGCACATTTCCACGGCGGAGTCGGCAATTCCGACGAGCGGAGGTCACCACAAACAAGCTGCGCCTGCGTGTGGAAACAGCCTTATTGAGTGATCTCCTCGCTCCCAAAAAATTCCGCAGAGGAGCGCGGCCCCCTCCGTTAAGTTTTACTGCAAAGTTTGCCCTCTCCCTTTGCCTTTGGAGACTCCAAGTGACCTCCACCTGGCAAAGGACCTGAAAGGTTTCAGCTTGTCACCAGTTTTTATCTTGTTTTGCAGCATAAACAGGGTAACCCTAGATTTAAATTCAAAATTGTGGGGTTTGGACATTTGATTTTAGTATCTTCAGACTCTCTGCAGGGCAGACGTTAAATCTCTAGGCATTTTATATACAGACTTACATAAAATTATTTCGAGACTTCGGTGAAAGAGCAGTTGATGGATATTTTGTGTGATCTAAAGCTACTTTGAAATCCAAACTGGAAAAAGAAAACATTTCAACAGGTAAACTACGCAGAGTAGCCATAAACTTTAAAAAAATTATCTCGCCAAGATAACAAAGCACACCGTTTATTGGTCCTCACCGGCACTCGGGAGGGCAGAGCAGTTTTACAGCCGAGGTAATTTGCCAGTGATGGAGAGCTGTTTATTTTGTGAATTTGCTTGCAGACGGTGTCACCGGTTCCGAGGATTCTTCTCCCTCCTCCTCCTCCTCCTCGTTAAGTGTTTGCTTGTGCACTTCTGAATTCTGGATTCCTTTCCTCGTTCCCAGTTCCCAGCCGCGGTGGCTGCTGGGCTGGGGTGGCGGGCGGCCGAGCCTGCCAGGCGAGGGGGACACTTCCCTCCGTGGCTGCGGCCACCCCGCCCCCGCCCCTGCCCCCCACCAGGGGGTCACTCAAGTGCTGGGCGGCGGCTTGTTTTCAGGAACGGACCTGTTGGTGGAGACACTGGGGAGTGAGAGGAAAAGTGCAGAAGCCGCCGAAACTTGCCAGCACCGCTGGGGAGCTGATCTCCCGGGTTTGTCCACCACTTCCAGCGGTCTGGTGGCCCGTCGGCTCCTGTCTTGGCATCTGGACTGGATTTACCAGCGGCGCCGTCCAGGACGGTGGCCCTGGTCTGGGGGCGCTCAAAGGTTAGGCCCGGCGGAGCGGCCCAGCCTGTCTGGGTCTGTCTCAGAGGGGTGGGGGTCACCGTGAGGGCAGCGGCGACCAGAGAGACTCTCCCTGGGAGCCCGCCCCGAGCCCGGCACCTTCTGCCTTCAGAGGAGCAGAGGGGGGAAGGGCTCTGCGGCCGGGATTCCGAGGGGCCGCCCCCGCCCAGGCTGTGCCGCCCGAGGGTGGGTTTCGCCTCTCTGGGCCTCGGTTTCCGCAGCCGTGCAGTGGGGCAGCGGGTGCCCCTACCTCACAGTGACACATGTTAAAGCGCTCTAAGGCGCGTGCTTGCCTCACGCAGACCCCTCAGAAACACCTGGACGTGGGGGCTGCCCTCACCGCCCCTCCCCAGGGGCCCAGAGGGTCGCCCAGAATCAGCCAGCCCCGGGGGGGGGTTGGGATGGGATTCAGACCCGGGCCCACCGTCCTCCAGAGCCGTGTTCTGTGCACACACGTGTGTGCACGGCAGCCAGATGCGGACAGCGCGCTCTGCACCGGGGCGCGTGTGTGGAGCATGTGTGGGCGGACACTCGCAGAGTGGGCTCCAGAGGTGGGTACGTGTGGCGGAAGCAGGCAGCGGGGGGACGGGCCCCCGGGGGCCGGGCTCCTGGCGGGGAGGGAGAGGCCCCTGCCCGCCCCGCTGCGCTCTGGGTCCCGGCCAGGCCTGGCCCCGTCCCCTCGGGGACAGGCGGCTCCGGCGCCGGCCATTTGCAGACTGGAAGTGGGCCTCCAGGCCCGGGAGAGGAAATGGCGGCGGGGCAGGCCCAGGGCGGGCGGCCAGCCGGGCCGGTGGGCGCGTGCGCGTGCCCAAGGGGTGCACACACCAGCCTGCGTGCCGGGCTCGGGCCTCTGGGGGGGGCTGGCGGGCACGTGGTGGGGGCCGCAGGGCTGATGGGAGGGCTCGAGCGCCTGGCACACCTTTGCACGGAAGGCCCTGGGGAGCGCGGCTCTCACTCCGAGGCCTCGGCCCCCTCCAGCTAGAGGGGGTGGCCGTGCTGGCCTCGGGGGGCGGTCAGGCGCACCCAGAGAGAGCCGTCCGGGCGGCCGTGGCGGGTTCTCCCGTCTGTGCCCCGTGGGACGAGGCGGGGCCCGGGCTCTCAGGAGCCCCCTGCGCATCCCGGCCTCCGTTCCCCACCTGGGAAGGGAGGGCGCCGTCCTGCCCACGGGCTTCTCGTGGGGTTGAAGGCCGTGCCGTTGCCTGGCGCTCCCCCATGGGCCTGGGCAGCCCTCGATGGGACCGTGCTGGGTGGGTGCTGGCCTCGGAGTGCGGAGTCCGGATGGGTGGGGGCGGGGTGCAGCCTGTGCTCAGGAACCTCTGGCCCAGTTTCCTGGGAGCCCGGCCCGGGATTCCTGCGGTGGGTGTGCCGGACTTCCGGCCCAGGCGTGGGTGCAGGGCTGTGGGAGGCGCCCGCAGAGTTCCCGCCCTTCCCGCCCACCGGAGCCGCCTGGCCGCGCGCCGCGCTCCACTCGACGAAGCGAGGAGCCTGCCTGAGCCCCGTGCTCGAGGTCCAGGTGAGTGGCCCCTGCCCACGGGCCGGGCCCAGGTGTGCGCGGCGCCTGGCGGGGGCCTCGGCGGTGTGGACGACCGTCCTCCGGCTTCGGCCTTTGTTGTGCACAGACAGCAGACCGTCCGACACCGGCACCTCTGGGGGCTCTCGGCCCCGATGGGCGGGCAGCAAGGGCCGTAGGCCTCAGCCCTATCACCAGACGCAGGCTCTGCAATAGGGCCCTTGTTCCAACGGGCAGGCGGCGTGGCAGGCCGCCGTGGCCCGCGCCGCGGGGAAAGGTGTGGCCGCCGCGGTCAGTGTCCAGCTGCTGGGAGAGGGGTGAGGGAGACTGGGCAGGGCAGGGCCTCTGGGGCTCCTGTTTGGCCCAGGGGAGAGAGTTGGGGTCCCACCCAGCTTCCCCAAGGGAGCGTCAGCACACCTCATGTCTTGTAAACTCAGCTCCTTTGGGTTGGGGGTGCGGGCTCTGTCGACTGTCTACTGGACGCCGGGGCCAGGGACTAATCTGCCGTTTTAAACATCCATTTTAAAGTGGAATCTGCCCAGGTTCCATCTGATCAGGGCCAGTGGCGCATGTCGGGGCTGTTCTGGCGCTGGAGCCGCGCGAGAACGGGGCGGCCTCATGGCCGGGGCCGCGTGGCGGGGGGGATGGGCAGTTTTCTGTGCGAGAAAACCGAGGCTCAGAGAGGCCGAGGAACATCCCCCGAGTCACACAGCTGGTGGGCGACCAGGCCTGCACCCACACCCAGGGCCCCTACTGCAGGAACCCCACTCTCCCCGGGCTGGGTGGGACAGACCCCCAGCCTCTCGCGGGTGCTGACCTCCGCGGGTTCTCCCCAGACACCCGGCAGGGGGCAGGGACCTGTCTTTGGCCTGGAGTTCTTCTGCCCCAAGCCAGAGCTGGGGTCTCCCTCCATCCTTCCCCTCCTGGGGGCTGTGTCATGCAGGTTTGGGGCGTCCCCGGATCCAGGGCCCGCTGGCTGGCTGATGAAGCCCCCAGGTGCCTTTTGGGGGTGAGGGCTCCAGGCCTTTGTGGCTGGGAGTGCTGGTCAGCCCTTGGACAGCACACAGTGTGGCAGCGGGTGGCGGGAAGGGCTGATCTCGAGAGTTCTCTGGAGAGTCTGTCATTTGTACGTGAGAATAAAAATCTTTGGGACCGTCAGGAAAAACCCAAACAGGCAAGGCCGTTTGGCGCCCTCTAGTGCTCTCCAAGGGGCCCAGGGCAGGAGGGCCGGAGCCTGCCCTGTAGACCACAGCCCCCGGCTTTTCTCAGGTTCCTCCCGAGGGGGACTGGTGGCGGATGCCTCTCAGCATGTGAGGGGCACTGACCCCTCCCCGAGGGGACGCTTACCTCTGGGGCCCGTGGACGGGCCGGGAGCTGGCTCGTCGACTCCCGCAGATGTCCGGTCCGAGGCTGGGGCTCAGTGCGAGGGGCTCCCTCCGATCAGGGCAGAACGGGGGTGCCCCGGTGCCGTGCCCACGGCAGGACAAGCCCGTGTGAAACCAGCTGACTCTGGCAGTCGGTCGGGCCCCTGTTGGTCACCTGTGAGGCCCCACTGTGGTGCTCACGGCCCTGACCCCACTCGGTCCCTTAAGTCTCAGAATTGCTTGACGCCCACAGGACTCCCCCAGGCATCTCTGGGAGCCCCCTCTGGGCCGGCCTGGCTGGGGAACAGGAAGAGACTGCAGGGACCGGACGGAGCAGAGCTCCCGGAGGCCGGGTCTGTCCTGCGCTCACGGGCAGGGGGGCCTCCCTCTGCAAACCGGGGTGCCCCCGAGAGGACTCGGGCCAAGATGGTGGCAGGTGGGGGCTGGGCCCAGCCTGCGGGAAGCAGAAATGTCTCCTCTGCCAGCACCAGGCCCGGGAACCCAGGAAGTGTCCTCGAAATGGTGGACCCGCGGCCCCAGGCTCGCTCCCACGTGCGGCCCCGAGCCTGCCACGTCCCAGGCGGGGCCCAGCTACGCAGCGCCGCCCCTCCCGCCATCCCGCGCCAGCCCTGCGCTGGCCGCATCTGCCGCGGCAGCCTCGCCAGAGCTCTGTCTCCAGCTCCATCCCCATGGAAACCGGGGCGGTGGGGGGGTGCTCCCGCTGCATTTGGCTGCTGACTGGTTTCCACTAGAGCCAGCTTGCTCTCCTCAAGCCCTGCCCCTGAAGTTCAAGTCCCCCCACGCCGGCTTCTCCCCACGTCTCCTGAGCAGTGGCCTTCTGTGCAAGGGCACCCAGCCGTCCGGGTTCGCCCACCCTGGCTGCCATTGCTCAGCGCCCAGGCCCCCCGGGGTGGCGCCCGCTCTGGGTCTCGGCGGCTCAGACCTCGTCCTGCCTTGCTCAGGACCCTCAGCACTGAGGGGCCAGCGCCGGGCCGAGGCGGGAGGCCCGGGCTTCCACACTGGGCGGGCCGTCGGTCTCGGGAGCCACCGATGAAGCCCCGTCCTCTCTCCGGGCCTCGGTTTACCCCTCTGTAAAACGAGCGGGTCGAGCTCCCTCTCCAGCGCCTTGCAGTGACGCCCAGAAAAGAGAACGAACCACAGCCAGCTCGTCTGGTTCCTGGTTCTGGGGTTTTCGTCTGTTTCCAAAGAGAAATTTTTTTTTCTTGTCAGGGAAGGAGTCACAGGATTTGACCAGAGAGGGTTGATGGCGAGGCTGAGAGCCAGTGGCGGCCGGGCCACGAGCACCTGCCACAGGCCTGTGACGGAGGCCACGGAGCTCCAGAAAACGGCCGGAGTTGGCTGGTGGGAGCAGCCAGCAGGGAGCAGGCCGGGTGCATGCAGACAAGTGGGGAGAGGGGGACAGTGTAGGAGAGGAAGGACGTTTCCCTGGGCGAGAAGAAAGTGGAGCTAAGTGCCAGACGGTCACGCAGCCTGGCGTGCCCCTCCACCTTGTCTCAGTCCCCTGCGTCCCCCAGACCCTATGGGGGCGGGCGAGGCAGCAAGGCGGGCCACACCCAGACCAGCCCACATTCTGTCCTTTAGCATGCCCCCAACATCTGTGCCCGCCTTCCCCCCGAGGGATCGAGGCTCCCTGTCTCCTGTCCTCCAGGCTCCTTTCCAGGCTGCCCTTCCTGGGACTCCTGAGGGCCCGTCCTGCCCCTGGTGGCCTGTCCTGCCCCGTCCTGGCTCTCCCCAGCCCACGGCCCCGAGCTGGGCGATCCGCTCCCACGGGCATCCGCCCGGAGAGACTGAGCAGGCGGGACCGGCCCCGGTCCCCAGCCTGGCACGGGGCAGGCTCCTGGGAGCCGTTTCATGAATGAGCGGAATGGCATCCAGCAGCAGACGCAAGTGAGGAGCGCCTCCCGGTGCCCCGTGCCACGGCTGCGCCGCCAGGCCAGCGCGCTCCGAGAGGCCGGCGGCGGTTTTCCCACCTCCCCCATGAGCGGTCCCCGTCAGGACGCATCGGAGGGGCTCTGAGACCGCGCCCCAGACGGTGGGACGGCACCCAGAGGGCAGGCCGAGCCCTGCCCGCCCGCCGTGGAGGGAGGGTGCCCGCCGCCGTCTGCGGCCAGGGTGCGGGAGAGCCGCGCTGCCTCTCTGGGGGTTTCCGTCGGGAGGAGAGGCCGAGAGGTGGCCGTCGAAGACTGTGGGGCCTTCTCGTCCCAGGTCCCCGGGCGTGGAAGGCGAGGATCTGCCGGCCCGTCAGGTGCCGTTGGTGGGGAGTGGCCCAGGCCGTCGACTCAGGTCAGACGTTTCCAATGCGCAATGTCCTGCGCCGTCTCACCGCCACCGCGCAGCTCACGGGGCCCACAGACCACGGGCTGTCTCGCCCCCCCCCCCAGCAGTGCCCTCGGCCTGCCCGGCCCCGTGGGGCCCCCCACACCCCTGCGGCCAGTCCCTGCTCTGAGCCTCCGTTTCCCCGCACGCACGCACGCCCGTTTTCTCCGGCGTCGGCTTTGTGCAGGAGGCGTGACGGGCTCCTGTCTAAGTGGCCACACCGGGCCTCAGAGAGGCCGGGTTCCTGAGTGCCGCACGGCCTGGAAGATTCTGTGGCCCATTCGGCTGTGCGGCGCGAGCTCCTCCCCAGGACAGACCGCTCTGCCCCAAGATGCCACGTCCTTGGGAATTTTAGCTCGCCTGTGCCCCGTCCCCACTGGCTGCCGCGGTGGCCGTCGGCGCCCCCAAGTCCTTACTGGAGCCATTTTGGCCCAGGTGAAGTGGCGAGGTGGGGACGCAGGCCTGGTGTGCGTGTCTGGCAAACTCAGGCTGGAGGACGTGGCTGCCCCCAAGCTCTCCAGCCGCCTCTGGGCCCTTCCTGGCCTTGGTCCCCCAGGGCCAGGCCAGGCTTCGGTCCCTCCTTGGCCCCGGGCTGTGGCGGGAAGGGCGTTTCTCCTGTGCATCATACCTTGGAGAGGGGCCACGTCGAATGCCAGAGACAAGTGTGGACAAGTCGGGGCCGAGCCCTTGGGGTGGCAGCTGCCGCTGGGCCTCAGAGCCTCTGGCGCCTGACCTGCCCTCTGCTGCATCCCCCCGGCCCCCAGCCCAGGGGGGCTGGTCAGGGAAGGAATTTCCCCGGGCTCCAGGGCCGAGCGCGTTCTCACACGTCCTTGGAGCCCCACCCGGCATGGAGCACGCCTCGTAGCCTCGTGCCTTAACGCTGCACGTAGCCCCGAGGAGGTGGGCGCTGCCCTCTCTGCGTGCAGATGAGGAGACTGAGGCCCAGAGAGGTGAAGGGGCTTGTCCAGGGCCCCAGGGGTGGCGCTGAGGCGGGAGCCCAGCAGCCGAGGGTCACCTGGCAGATGGACCCAGCAATGTCCTCGATTGCAGGAGTGATCGTGGGCAGGGGCAAGCAGGTCTGGCAGACCCCACGCCCAAACCTGCTTCCAGAACTCGGGGTGCTGTGCCCCTGAGGGACCCCATGCAGGGCTCACAGAGGGCCACCAGGCCTGCCGAGCTGACCCCTTGGTTGCCTTGTGTCTTGCAGGACGTGGCTCGTCCCAGAGCACCCCCCGAGAAAGTGGGATCCATTACAGCCTTTGAAAGGTGCTCCAGGACCACAAGCCCAGGTAAGCCGGTCTGTGCCCTGGGCCTGGACAGGGGGGTGACCCAGGAGGTGGGTGGCCTGGCCTGGTGAGGACTGTGGGCCCCTCTATCAGGAGACCCCGACACCAGCCCCACACTTGCAGGCCCCGGCCTGCAGCCAGGTCCAGAGTGCCCTGGACCTCCGGCCGTCTCCCTCCCGGCACCTGCAGGAGCAGGAGAGGGACCCCAGAGCGGCTCAGAGGTGAGGCTCTGGCCTGGTCAGAACCCACCACTTGTGTGGGTGGAGCCCACACGCATAGCCCTCGAGGGTCCCATGGGCAGGAAGGGAGCCGGGACACTGCGTGTTCACTGTGTGTTCTCTGCGTATCTGTGTCCCACCATGCTCACACACGGGAGTAAACGGCGGAGGTAGCTGGGGCAGAGGGAGAGCCCAGAGCAGGCCTGGAGGGCGTGGCGGCCAGCAGAAGCCTCGCAGCTGCTGGTGGCGGCTCGTGGACTCAGCCCTGAGCTTCCTAGCGGCCAAGGCAGAGAGGGAAAGACTGCTGGCAGGGAGCGATGTCCGGGGCACTGCGCTCAGCAGTGATGCTGACGGGCCTGCCCGGCGCTGCCGCCCCCTGCGTCCCGCGTCCCCGATGGGGCTGGGGCAGCAGGAGAGGCTCGATCCGGCCGCGTGCCTCTCTCCACCCGAACGGGCGCAGCCCACGCTCCCCGGCCCTGAAAACCGAGGCTGAGAGGGGGCAGCGAGGACTCCCGGCCACCCCAGTGGGCCTTGCTGAGCCTGACTTTGAAACTGCACCACATCCTCGCAGCCAAAGCTGCTGCCAACCCCTGCCCCGTGGAGGGAGGGGACCCCAGAAAATAGGGGTGTTCCAGCGCCAGTGTTGTGGGTACAAAGTCACGTAGCCCAGCGGCTTCCTGGCTGCGGGGTCCCCCGAGAGGCACTGGTGCCCCCTGAGCTGTGCCGGCCTCGTGGGGTCCTCAAGCAGGGCGGGCCGGCCCTGACAGGTATGGATGCAGGGCATGTGCGCCCCACACACTGGGGGGCGCCTTCCCAAGGCCTCACCAGCATCACTCTGTCCTTCCAGGTGTCAGCCCTTCCGTCCGGCCACCGCGTTCCCCAGGTGACTGATGCCGGAAGCTTGGGCGGCTCTAACACCGCAGGTCAGTGCCATGTTTGCAACGTGGAACGTGGAGGGCTCCTGACTCTCTGCCGACATGGGGTGCACACACAAACACACGCATGTCACACACACCGCGGTGGGCACTTCGTGCACATCTGCGCGAGCTCAGCCGGGTCCACTCTGACCTCCCACCCGCCTCTTTCTGCAGCCGCGGGCCCAGGATCTGCAAACAGTGGGTTCTCGGGCTCCACTCTGACCACCAGAAATGGGGGCCGAGGGCTGGGGAAAGTCCAGCTGTGGCCTGGGAGGGCTGGTGGGGCGCTTAGAGACTCTTCGGGAGGTCGGCCTGGACTGGGGGGCATTGCAAGTGGGTACAGCGACTCCCTCTGGGGGGTCGTTTCGACCCCCGTGACACTGCTCTCCTTTCGGTCTGCCCAGGCTCAGCCCAGGATGGGGGGCGGTCTCAGCTCGGGGGGCTCCCTGCCCCCAGTGCAGCCCCTGGGGTGTCAGCTGCGCTCAGTAAGGACGGCAGCCCCGGGCCGTCTGCAGGGAACCATCCTTGGCCTCCCCGTCGCCCGGGTTCCTGCCCTGGCCCGGGCTCAGCCAGCTGCCCGGCCTCCCGCATCTCCCTGGCGGGGGCCTTGCTCCCCAGATGTGACTGGGCCGAAAGCTCGGCTGTGTCCAGGGCTGTCCGGGGGCCTGGCCTCCCTGCTCCCGCAGGCTCGGGCCTGAGCTGCCCTTGTGCCCACCCCGCCTGGCCAGCCTCGAGGAACCGGGGGGCCACAGGGCTGTTGTTGCATGTGCCTCGAGGAAGGGAAAGCGAATGTCTCAGAAGTGGGGCTCCCTGGGGTCCCCCTGGGCACGTGGGTCTGGCCCTTCCTAGTGGCTGTGGGCGGGGCAGATTCAGGGAGGAGAGTGGGTGTCGTGGGCCTGCCGGCTGCCAGGCAGGACTCTGAGGGGCGTCTGGTCCAATGGGCATGGTCCCGGCCAGAGGAGGCAGGCGTGAGGGGGGCTGGTCAGCAGCCAGATGGGAACCTCAGATTTTGAGAAATGGCCGTGGCTGGGGCCACTCGGGGTCAGGAGCAGTGTGACCCAGCGTCCCTCAGCGGTCCTCGCAGAGTCCCTCGGTGGCAGCCCCCGTGTCTGCTGGCACGGGGTCGGTCGGAGGCTGTCGAGGACCCTTCCCTGGGTCTGGGGCAGGGGAGGGCCTTCATCCACAGGAGCCCAGGCCCGGGGGGCCGCGTGTCTGCGTTCATTCCACACCCCCAGCCTGCAGGCAGGCGGACATTGGGCCGCTGCCCTGGTCCGGAGCTCGTCCCCCGGCCACCCAGAGCCCCTCGGCGGGGGTGACACCACCCGTGGTCCCCGAGGACGCAGGGGGCTTGGGTGGGAGGAAGGTTCCAGAAAGGGCCCCGCCCGCCCCTCTCTCCGGCGCAGGGCGGGTGGCCTGCTCCCAGAGTGGACACCGCCCCCTCGGCCGCTTTGTCTCGGGAGGGCTCCACAAAATGGCCGCCCGGCCCCGCGCCATCTCGTGTCCTGGACGCCGCCCGCCCGGGCTTGGCGCCGGCCGAGCGTTGGCAGGTGGGCCGGGAGCCCCGGCCCCGTGCCCGGAGACGCCGGGACCCAGAGCCCGGCGGGGCTGGGGGGCGTGCTGCGGGGGTCGGGCGGGGGGGGGTCCTTGGCAGCCTCGGGCGGGCGCGGACCATTCCGGAAGGGCGCTTGCCCGGGTGGGAGCGGGCTCTCTGGACGCTGTGAGCGGGGGCACGTGGGGCTCGGCCGCCCCCCCGCCCCGGCTCCCACCCGCCCTCAGCCCTGCACCGGCCGAGGGGCCTCGGGCTTCCGGTCTGGACGTGCCCTCCGGGGGCAGGCAGGGGACCCCTGGGGGGTGTCGTGGACAGCAGGGCACTGTCCCCGTCCCCGGCTGGGCTGTCACAAACAGCTCGCACCTCCGACAGGACCTGGCAGCCGAAGGAGTGCCTGCTGGGTGGGCAGCGGTCACTCTGTGTCCGGGAGGTCGGGGCAGCAGGAGCTAGGGACAGGAAGGGGCCCGTGTCCCCCACCGTGTCAGCCCCGGGGGGGTGGGCGTGGAGCGCCTGCCTGCGGCCCCAGCCGTGGGGCCCTCGAAGGGCCCGGGGCGCCTGGGAGTTCTCTGCGAACGCTTGGAGACGCGTGTGCACACTTGAAAGGACGGACACCCCGTCCCGGCAGCCACACCTTGTTCTCTGCGTGCCCGGGGGAGGCCGTGGTGGAGAGTGTGCGGGTGGCAGGGCGCACAGTAGGGCCTCCGGAGCCGGGTGGCCTTCCCAGACGTGACGGCCCAACGAGCCCTCCAGACCGGGAGGGTCACCGGCCCCAGCCCCGGGCCCCTTCCGAAGGCCCTCTCCTTGCACTCGCGGAGAGAACGTTCCGTGGCCACGGAGCAGGGTTTGTTCAGGGGGCCAGGGGAACGGAGCGACCGGGCTGTGTGTCCCACGCGCCCGGCCAAGACCACACAGCCTCCTGGCGGCGAGAAAGGCCGTTGTCCCCAGAGGGAGCTGTGCCCACGGGGGCCGCCTGGGCAGGGCCTCACGCCGGCATTTTAACGATGCCCCGCCCTTGCCTTGTGACCCAGACTGCGGCTCGAATGGAGAATGTTTTCAGATGAAATGCACGCCTTTGAGGTTAAAACTATTGCCTAATGGTTAAACGCCAGCTGGAGACGCCCACAGGCTCCTGGAGCGGGTGCCAGTCCTTGCTTTTCCCTTCGGACTCCGAGTGCACCGTGAACTTAGCCCTGGGGCGCGAAGGATGGCGTCTCCCCTCCCACAGCCTCCTCCTGACGGCTTCAGGCCGCTCGGGCCCGGGGGCCGGATGACCTGCCCAGGCCCGTGGCCGACTGGCCAGGGCCAGAGCGGGGGCCAGCACCGCACCCCGGCAGTCTCCGGGGCCAGCCCCGTGCCCTTGTCCCCCGCCGGTGCAGGTAGGTGGGTCTGCAGAGCAGGACCCCCGCTCCTCAGGTGCCGCTCTAGTGGGCGTCCACACTGGCACACCCGAGGGCGGTGACACCCACCCAGTGCCTGGCCCTGCCCTGGGGAAGGGGCGTCCAGCCGCAGCAGGACAGGCCTGGACCCTGCCCCGGGAGGTCGATTCCCCCAGTAGCTTGGAGGTCTCTGGAGATGGGAAAACGGAGCCAGGGTGGGCACAGAGTCCCGCCCATGGGAGACCCTGACTTAGGACAGGCAGTGTCTCCTCCAGAGGAGCAGCACAGGGTGGGGATGTCGGGGGGCGTGGGCCCCTGAGAAGGGAAGAGGGCCGGGGTCTGTCTCTGACCCGCGGAGCTGGGCTCTGGCTCCAGCCTGGAGATGCCCTTTCCCCCCGGGGTTGGGACAGGGGCTCAGGTCCAGGAGAAGAGCCTGGGGTCGGAGACCCCAGGTTCTGGCTTTGCCCCGGGTCCCAGTCTGGCTTTGCCCAACACTGGCCCAGCTGTTGGAGCCCGAGGCCAAAGGGGACGCCGGGAACCAGGGCCCACCCGTCTCCCAGTTCGATGTTTCTCCACCACGGGCCTTTCCCACTGGGTGACTTCCCGCACTCACTCCGAGTTAGTTTTGGTGCGGACTCTCGGAGCCCCGTAAACCGAGGGGCTGGCCGGCCTCCCCAGTCCCGGCCCGTGGGGCACACGCTGCCCGACACGGGGCGCACGTCTCGTTCACGTCACAGCCGGTTTGCGGGGGAGCCCGCCCCCTCCCCGGACGCCACCCCCACGCCTTTTTCCCAGACTCCACTGTGGGCACGGCCCGGCGAGCAGAAACACTGGCCGCTTTATGGGCAGAAACCTAATCGGGGCGGCAGTGGGGGGGCTGGCCATGGCGGGGTCCCAGCTCCCGGTGGCCCCACGCCAAGCCCGAGGTGACTGCAGGGTGACGCCGTCTGTCTGCCTCGCTCGCCCCAGACATCCGCCTGGCTCTGGAAGGGCCACCTGCCCGCCGCGGCCTCCCACACACCTGTCCCCAGCCAGCCCCGCCCCTCCCGCCCCGGCGTCCCCACACCCCGACCGCGGCAGTCGTGGCGGGGCGGCCGGGGCCGGCGGTGGCAGCTGGCGGGCGGCAGGGTGGTTGGTGCCCGCTCAGCCTCTGGCAGCCCTGCTCAGAGCCCCCCCGCCCCCCGCCCGGGCGTTGCCAGCCCCTGCCATCGGCCCTCGTCCCGGCTGTCTCGGGACCCTCATCATGCCCCGGAGAAGGGGAGGGCCTGAGGCCTGTGGTCGCTCCCAGGACCACAGGGCGGGCAGCCCCCCCAACTCAGAAATGCCTCCTCGAACTGTGCACACACCCAGAAATGTCAATCCTAGCGCACCCCCCCCCCAAAACCAGGCTGTTAGCTTAAGAAAGAGGCCAGCACCATGCGGGCCCTTCCCTGGGGGGGCAAAGCCAGAGTGACGGCTGGGGCGTGGCTGTGTCGGCCCCAGGCCTGACCCTTGTCACTTTTTCCTGCGCCCAACAGGTTGGAACGTGGCACGCAGACGGGTCCCCTGTCTGAAGCTGGCCTTCGTCATGGTGAGCTGGGCGTTAGGGTGGTCCCCGGCCTGGGGCAGCCCCACCCTGCAGGGTCCCTCACGCCTGCCCGGCCCGCGCCCCCAGGAGTGCCCAGCCTTGGCCCCTGTGCAGGAGACAGGCCAGTGAGTCCTCCCGCCGGCCGCTCCGCTGGATGCCTAGGTGCCATTGCTCCGGGAAGTAGGAGCCGTGGGGCATCTGGTGACGGGGAGGGATGTGGTCAGCGCTGTGTCCCTCCCATTCAGCTCTGGGCGCCACCGTCAGGCACAGAGGTCTTGAGAAGGGGACCTTATGGTCCGGCGGCCCCACCTCTGCCCAGCTGTGCCCTCCGCCTGAAGCCATGTCCCTCCCTGCCCCGCTGGTCTCCCGCCAGCTCCCCAGTTCACGCACCTCATCCACTCATCGTGCGCTTGTGACGGTGCAACCTTTGACCTGCTGGTCTCCGAGGTTCTCTCCGGCCACCCCGTCTGAGTGGACATGGCCTGGAGGAGCCCTGGGCCCGTGCGTCTCCCTCTGTCCCCGGGGTTCGCAGTCAGCTGCTGCTGTGCGCCCCCTTCTCCTCCTGCCTCGAGGGTCCCCAGGGGCCGGCAGGGCCTGAGGAAGCCCCCTTCCCTCCACACAGCGTGAACCAGCCCTTGAGTGTGACCCTACGGCACCCGGGCCACCTGCCGTCAACCCCAGACGCCACCCGGGTGAGTCTGCCAGGGGCACCAAGAAAGGCCGAGGGGACAGTCACACCTGCCCTCCCAGACCAGCGGGCCCTGGGGCGGGGGGTTGCCGCGCAGCCACGGGGTGGAGGCCGCACGTGGATTCCAGCTCTGGTGACTGGGGGTGGCCGGGCTGCTGCTCACACGACCCCACGTCTCAGTGGGGAGGCCGAGGCCACAGGACATGGCTGTGCCCCCAGGAGGTGGCCTGTCCCTGTCACACCCCCGCAGCCCGTGGGGCAGCTGGGCGGTGCCACAGGCCCCTTGCCGGACAAGCCAGGGCACCCCAAGGGGCCCAGGAAGACCCTCCATCACTCCGCCCTCAGGGGCCACCGCGGAGGCAGGCTGGCTCTGCCTGTTGGGACGGGGCTTCAGGCCCCCTCGGTGGCAGCGGGCAAGAAGGCCAAGCCCGGTAGGAAGGGGTACGCACGAGGTTTGGGGTGCTGGGCAGCTCAGGCTCCCGCACCATTTCACTGGGCAGAAAGTGCCGTGTTCTAACCTCCACTCAGCCGCCCACCTCCAGGACACGTCGCGGAGACCGAGGAGTCCGTCCAGGCGCCCAGATCGACGGCCCTTTGGGGTGAGGTAGTAGGTTGTATAGTTTGGGGCTCTGCCCTGCTGTCGGATAACTATACAATCTACTGTCTTTCCTGAAGTGGTTGTAATGTCGACGGTGGACAGCATCCAGCCCTGGTGGGGGGGGGAGGCGCGCAGGGGCGGCCCTGGCGGTCTGGGGGTGGGGGCTGCCACGCGGGAATCCTGAAACGCCTGGGGCGTGCTTGCTGTGTGACCTCGGGCAGGTCCCTGGACCTCTCTGGGCTTCAGGTTCCTCCTCTGACCCAGGGCAGCCGGGGACTGAAGGAGAGACTGGGTGACGTGTCCGGGGCAGGGTGGGGCTCAGAGCGGACCCTTCCCTCCCCGCCGTGCTGTGCTGAGGCCGGCGGACCCCCGGGCCTCCTGTGCAGCCTATCCCCCCCTCCCCCTGCGACAGACCCCGAGTCTGGCCGCGGCCCTCAGCGGCATCAGGAGGGGGACGAGGGCAGCTGAGACTCCGCTGGGGTTGCGGGGTGGCGCCCCAGGGAGACCCAGGGGGCTGGCTTCGGTCAGCGCGTCCCCCGACCCAGCGCCAGGCTGCGGGTGCCAGCCTGAGGTGGAGGGGGGCCTCTCCCCAGCAGGCGGTGAAAGGGGCGCCCTCAGCACCCCTCCCCGCCGCAGGCCCAGGGCTGCGGTGCAGACTGCCCTGCGAGTGGGGAAACCGAGACGCCGTCCGCGCGGACCTCCTGCCCTGCGCCCGCCCGGCCCTCCAGCTCGGCTCTGGTGGCCAAGGCCCACCGGGCAGGGGCGCAGGCCGGCGCGGGGCAGCGGCGGGGACGGCGGGCCCTCCCGCACCCAGGGTGCCGGCGGGGTGAGGTAGTAGGTTGTGTGGTTTCAGGGCAGGGATGTTGCCCCTCAGAAGATAACTATACAACCTACTGCCTTCCCTGAGGAGCCCAGTGGCACGAGCCCGCGGGGGGCCCGCCCCGCCTGCCAGCTGCATTGGGGGGGGGGGCCGCGGCATGCACACCTGTACCAATAAAGGCTGTTCTGACGAGAGTCTGGAATCCGCCCCGTTCATTCTGGAAGCCCAGGGGTGGGGCAGTGGGGGGCATGCCGCCTGTGGGAGCCTGTGTGTGGCCATGTCCCGGCCAGTGAGGGTCACCAGGTTGCCTGTCTGTGCCCCTGGCCCATCCAGTGGCCTTCGGGCCCTTTGGGTGGGTTGAGTCTTGGACCCTGCACCCCAGCCCATCCCCCACCCTGTCTCCATCTCCTCTGAGCACAGGGCGGGGACCCAGGCCACAGAGGCATCCCCCCCGCCTGAGCCTGGGCAGGAGACAGGGTCCCAGCCAGCAGCTCCCAGGCCGGGCTCCAAGGCCGCCTCAGCACCTGGCGCTTGACCACAGCCTGTCCCCACTGCCCCACCAAAGCCACACTAAGTTCCAGGCTGGCTCTTGCTGACCTCGTGGGCACACAGAACCAGGCATCACCCCAGCCCCCAACAGGAGAACAGCTGGGACAGGGACCAGAGGAGGTCCTACCCAGCCAGAGGTCCGGGGGGCCCCATAAGGACGGGACCAGCTGAGCCGGACACCTCTTGGCCCATGCTTGCAGGAACCCCAGGCCTTGGCCAGACCCTCCTCCGGTGCCCCGGCCTCTCCCCTACCATGATGACTGTCCCCGAGCCCCATGTGGCCCCAGCCTCCATCTTGAGCCTCCTGGCTGGGTTCTGATGGTCTTCCCTGGGTCCCCGGCCCTGGAGGAGCTGCTGCAGGACAGGCTTCTCAGGGGGCCCCTGGGCTTCGTGGGGACACCTGTGCAGGAGTTTGCAGCTGGGGACAGAGGACAGACCTTCCCAGCGGGCGCCCTTCATCTCCGCACTCATCCTCGGTGGTCCAGCCGGGGCCGGGGAGAAACGTGGGCACTGTCCCCCGCCCCTTCCTCATGCTGTGGTTGGTCAGTGGCAGGCTGGCCACTTCTGTCCCCTGAACATCATTTCTGCCCCTCCTCGGGCTCCATCCTGGCTCCCACCTGCAGCCTCAGAGCCACTCAGAGCGGCCCCTCTGCCCTCCACATGCACCCCTGCCCTTGCACCTGTGCGCCCTCACCTGAACCCCTCCCCACTCATCACGGCTCTGATGCACAGCCTCGGCTCCAGGATGCCCCCGGCTCAGGCACTGCCTGTGCCCGAGGTGGCTCTTGTCTGTCCAAGCGGACTGCACCTATGAGCTCCCGGGGAGTCTGTCCGGCCTCTCCTCCAGACCCCCTCGATATGCCCCCCGTGAACAAAGCCAGGCTCTGCCCTGCAGAGCTCATGGCCGGGTGGGCAGTGTCCAGGGACACACAGCGGCCACCCATTGTTGTCAGGACAACGCCAGGGAGAGCCCTGAGGAGCCCTGCAATCAGGGACGGCTTCTTGGAGGGGGTGACACCTGGCTCACTTGTGTCCCTCCCTACCTTTCAGCCAACCAGCTTCCAGGCTCTTCTCTGCCCACTGGTGGTCCCTAGAGATGGGGTGTTGGAACCTTCCCAAAAGGTGCCCTTGGGGGAGCGTGGGGGCCTGGGACACGCCCTTCACACAACCTTCAGGAGCAGTTAAGCCCTGGAACAAACCGGCTGAAGGCGTCAGCACGGCCAGAGCAGCTGGTTGGCCTTTGTCCCCTCACCCAGCACTGGGAGGCCCTGGGGGGTGCAGGGCTGGCTTCGGGGGCAAAGGCCAAAGACAGTCGCTCTACTCACCAAGCCTCACTCCCCCCATCGTTTCATGGGGTGCTGTGAGGACGTCAGAAGATGTGGCAGTCAGAACTGGGCTCTGGTGGGGTGCAAGGTGGGGACAGGACAGGTCAAGGAACTGGGGGTGCTCCCAAGCCCTGAGCCACAGCGGGGCACCTGGCGCCACCTGCTGCCATCTTCAGGAAGTGGCTCCTGGCGGGGCTCAGGTGAGGCCGCAGATCCCCTCGGCTTCTGGGGTGTCCAGGGTGGGCCCCAAGGTCCACAGGAGCCATCTCCGACCTTGACCCCCTCAGGAGCTAGTCCAGCAATTAATTAGAACCTGCTGCCCACGGCTGAGCCAGGGCCACGTGGCACCAAAGGACAAGGCCGTCACCCAGAGCCAGGGTGAGGGGGCAAAGGCCAGGATCTCAGAGTGCCCTCACTCTCGGGGACAGGTGGCCAGGCTGGCCTGTCCATCAGCTTGGAGGGCACGGAGCCAAGACCCAACACTGACCGGGGCCCGAGAAGCGCTTTCATCTGGGTTCCTTTTAAAATCCGAAGGAAAAACGAACATCGCAGTACCGGACGCATGTAGTAACGGGCGTGTAGGTAACACCCTCTGTGCTGTGGATGTCGTAACGCTCAGTGGTGGGCTGCGTGGCATCAGTAACAATGAGTCCAGCCCGGGTTGTATTCCTCATCCCCCCCAGCCATAAAGTCCGCCGTGCAGTCCCACGGAGGAAGGGCCTGCTGCCCGCCAACCCGAGGTGCCCGGCCCAGCACTGGCGTCACCCGGCACAGGCGCCCTCTCCACCAGCCAGAGGGAGGCCTGGGCTGTGGCCTGTGGGCACCCTGCCTTGGAGCCGTGCGCTCCGCGACAGCGACACCGTGTGGCGGCAGGAGGTAGTGGTGGCCGTGAGCCACCAAGCTCAGCCTGCACCTCCCCGTGGGTGACTCTGCCAAGGCCACACCGCCCGGGTCTGTCCACTCCAGGGCCTGTAGCTGTCCCGCCCCCCTGCTGCCTGGGGGCTGGGGGAGGGAGGGGTCGGTGCTGCAGGGCAGGGACAGGTGGGGCGCTGGGCCCCTTCCCTGTGGCCAAGGAAGCGGGCCAGCCCAAGGCCTTCCCGAGTGCCCAGGCCACCTGCTTTGCCCTTGAGGGTCCACCTTAGCCAGAGGAAGGGGGCCGCCTGCACAGCCTGTGTCTGGGCCTGAGCTCCGAGGTGGCAGGGCCCCACCCTGGTGGCCCTAAGCCCCAGCCCTGCGCCCTCCCAGACCCGGGGCCTTGGCGCCCACACGCACTCAGAGCATCGGGGCGAAGGGCAGGCGGGTGGCCAGTTCCAGGAGCGAGGAGGCGCACGTCCACAGAGATCGCCACAGGGCCCAGGAGCCCGGCAGCCGAGGGGTCCAGCCAGAGGGCCCACCACCCACCCGGCTGGCGTGAGCTGAAGCTTCGGGCAGCGCCCAGCAGGCCCCAATGGGGCTGGGAGTCGGGGAGCGTGCTGCAGGTGGCCTGCGGTCCTCTGCCCGTGGCAGCATCCCCAGGGGCCCGTGTGGCACCAGGAGGGCCCCTGGCCCACGAGTGTTTGCCCCAGCAGTCCGTAGGAGAGGCACAGGGTCGGGAGACCCCCCACAGGAAGGGTCTGGCTCCGCCTCCCACCAGCTGAGTGACCCCGGGCAATCCTCTGTCCCCTCCTAGCCTGCCTCCTTTTGCCTGAAGATGAGAGAACGGGCTATCTCCGGGTACGGTGAGCCAGGGGTTCAGCAGAGGCCAGCAGGGCGGGCAGGAGCCGGGAGTGGGGAGATCAGGCCCCAGCTGCTCTTCGGGACGGAGCCCTCGAACAGGAGCTGTCACAGCGGCCTGTAGCCTGGCCTGGCCCAGCAGCTCTGCCTTTGCCGAAGGTCTCTGGCCACCGAGAGGGGAGACAGCCCCAGCCCCATGGGGGCAGAGAGCCTGAGAGGGGGTGGCCACTGTGCTCAGGCCAAGGCGCGCAGCAGGCAGCAAAGGGGGCGGTTTGAGAAATATGGGGGTGATACCAAAGGGACCTGAGGGTTGACCGGAGTCGGGGGGTGAGGAGGGGGAGGCCCAGGCCTCTCCGGGTGGCTGGTGGACAGTCATGGAGACAAAGGAGCCAGTCTGGGAACAGGTCACAGTAGATGAGGTTTGGGGCTGCAGTTGGGGGCGCTGATGGGCTGGAATCCGGGCCTTGGCCCCTGCAGAGTCCCTGGGGCGGGTCTACCGTGCAGGGAGCCAGGCCACTGGGCCCGGCCCCACCACTGGTCCCCTCCCGCATGCCCATCGGAGGAACATCCGAGAGGCCCCGGCTGCCTGCCCGCTCTTCCTGGGCTCTCGGGGTCACGTAGCGCCCCTCCTGCCTCACCCCCAGGGCCTGGCCTGGGAGCAGCGGTGGGACAGCAGCAGAGGCGGCGCCCACAGGGCCCGGGCCGTTGGGTGCCATGCCGGCGGGCGGGGCGGGACCGGGGACCGTGAGCTGCCTGTTCTGAGAAGGCCCCGAGGAAGGCCCAGGGCCAGGAGGCCCGGCGGCCACTTTCCTTTTGCTAAGGGGGGCCCTAGGGTGCAAGGCAGGAGTCTGAGCAAGCGGGGCCCCGGGACAGGGCAGAGCCTGGTCCCGCTGGCTGGCGAGGGGCTGCCAGTCAGAAGCGAGGGGCTGCCTCATGCTGGGACCCCAGCGGGCTCCGAGGTGGGTTGGGGGCCACAGGGAGGGGCCTCGCCAGGCCCGGGCAGAGAGCCCCTCTGGCAAAGGGCTGCACAGGCCCAGCTGCGCCCTGAGTCCCCTGCATGGCTGGGCTGGGTCCCCACGTGTCCTAAGCCAGGGTCCCAAACACAACCAGAGAGAAAGTGGGCCCTGGCTCAGCCTCCCAGGGGGACTCAGGGAGTCTCTTTCCCCTCTGTGTGCCTCCACTGCCTTACGTGCGTAATAAGGGGGCGGTCCAAATTTGAGAAATTGCTCGGTCAGGATAGCCAGGCTCTGGTCCAGCCTCTGCGGCGAGGCCCAGGGTGACCACCAGATGGCGCCTGGTGCTCGATAAACAGTGAAGCCGCAGGCTGGTCACTGCCACCAGAGGCAGGCCCCCTTCTCCGCTCAGGACACCCTCTGAGTGGGTGCAGTGACTTCGTGGCCTTGGGTGAGGGGTGTAGAGGCCCATGGGACATCCCGCCTTCCAGCCACCCAGGAGGACTGCGTCCCTTGCCCCTCCCATCCCCTGGACAGGGGTCCAACGATTGGGCTGGTTTCACCCCCATCTGTCTGCACTCACCCCAATGTGGCATTGGCCCACATTACCTCCTCCTCTCCGAGCCTCAGTTTCCCCATCTGTAAAACGCAAAAGGACCCCACCCTGTCTTGGCAGGGTGAAGCTGGCCACCTCCTCCATGTAGTCCCCTGCCCTGGCCCCTTAGGCCCCCCACTCCGTGCCAGCCCTGCAGACGGGGTGTCCCCAGCAGGGCCGCCCGCCCTGCACAGTGAAGAGTTCAGTCCCTTCCAGGCTGGCTGCGCAGCTGCGGCCCCAGCCACAGGGGCTGGGACAGCAGGAGAGGGCCCAGGAGGGAAGCCCCAGTGTCTCCCTCCTGCCAGGAGGCAGGAGGTCTGTGTGGAACCCCAGTGGTCTCCTCTGATCCACAGCAGATGTCCTGTCCCCAGTTCCCAGACAGGGACACGCCAGACACCCTGTCCTGGGTCTCCCCCGGACAGCCTCCCTCACCCCTCTCTGTGTCCCTTGAGCCCGGCCGTGGGACGGGAGGCAGGAAACACTGCGGGTGCCAGCGTGGTCACCGCTCGGCAGCCCTGGGTGGTCACCACCCCCCTAGGGGGAGGGAGCCTCATCCCCAAGGGAGTGCTGGGGTACCACTCAGGTGCCACGAAACCCCCAAAGCTCTGGGCTCACAACCACAGACTAGTCGCAGGGTGGGCCGGGAGCACAGAACTGGCCAGGGGCAGCTGGGCACGTGCCACCTGACAGCTGCCGGGAACCAGGCACACGTAGGCGCGGGAGCCACAGGCTCCGCCTGGCTGGCCTCTGCCCCAGTGGGGGGCAGGCAGCCCTGCCGGTGAGATTGCCCACTGGCAGTGGGTGGGAGCGGCTGCCAGCGCAGCCCCGAGGGAGCCAGTGGGCGCTGGGGGAGCGAGCTGGGGGCCCGGCCAGGCCTGGTGGGCTCGGCTGCTCCCACAGACCCCGAGCCGGGCGTGCTCGGGTGGCCAGCCCTGACCGGGAGGCCCCAGGCCGTGCAGGCTCCATGGGCTTGAGCAGGGCCGCTGTCCTGCCCAGCACAGGGCCCGGCCGAGGACAGCGTGCACCACGTCCCGGACAGAGCAAACCGGGCCAAGCGTCAGCTCGTCCTCCGCCACCGGGCTCACAGTCCTGGCCTTATCTCCCCCAGCTGCAGGGACCTCACTTGAAGCAGGGGTGACCCTCTCTTTCCCTCCAGCGTCCCTGCAGCCACTGGAGGGCCCTCCCGCCCCTCCTCCCTGGCCACGTCCACCTGCGGCAGCGCCTCAGCTTCCACTGCCACGGGGGGCCAGCAGTGTCCTGTCGTGGGACCCTCGTGTGGGTGCTGTTTTATCTCCCCAGCCTCATGGTAAGACACCTGCCCAGGGTCCCACAGCCCGGTGGAATGGTGACCCATGCCCCTGGGCCCCAGGCATAGGAGCACAGACACAGGCGTGGGGCCTCACCTCCACCCCCGAGGCAGGAGACCAGCCTCTCAGCTCTGGGGAGACCCCTCCCCACCAAGCACCTTTTCCTCTTGGCCCCACACGTACCCGCGCCTTCCCGGGTGTCCTGAAACCGGGCGCTTGTGGAAAGCTGGGGGCAGGGGTGGGGCAGCTCTGGGTGCAGGGCAGCCTCAGCCCCAGAGCAGCCAGAACAGGACGCTCATCCCCTTGAGGGACGCAGCACGCAAGACGACCGTCCTTGGGTGTGTTTCCGCTGGGAGGCGAGCCCGGAAGGGGCAGGGACTGTACAACAGGATTTGGCGGGGCTGCCCGGGGCCCTGGAGGCAGAGGGAGGACAGGAGAGAGAGGGCCCGCCCAGAAGGGGCTGTGTGGGGAAGGGTCCCCGGGGGCTTCGTAGGACAGCTAAGTCCCGACGGGTTTTGTAGGATGAGTAGGAGTTTGCCAGCTATGGAATCAGAAAAGGAACGAGAGGCTCCCCCACGCGCACTCTGTGATTACGTGTGTATGTTGTGGGGGACTGTGGGGTCTGTGGGGATTGCTACATGGTGTAGTGCTGGGCTGGGGGACCCTGTGTGGGCACCAGGGACCGCTCATGCTAAAAAAGGCAGGTCGGTTCTAGAGTCGGTCTCAGAATCAATGGGGAAGCTTTAGTCGCAGGTCACAGAAATCCAGGTCAAACCAGCTGAGGCCCAGAAGGGGATGTATGGGCTTGTGTGACAAAAAAATCCAGGAGTTGGACCCTCATCAGGCAAGGCTGGATGGAAGAGGGTCCTCGGGGCTCAGCCTCCCCATTTCTGCTGCCTGCTTTCCTCCCTGTGACGCCCCAGCTCAGGCAGCCCCTCCCTGAAGCCCCCCGATGCACCCCGGGCCTCCATCTCTCCCCGTCACCCCGAGAAAGGCTCCCTCCCTTCCCCAGTAGTCCTAACAGGGTTGTGGGGTCACCTCTGATCAGCTGTCCTTGGGGCAAACGGCAAATGCTCAGCCCTGACCCACTGGCTGTGGGCGCTCACTGCCCAGGCTGGGGCCTGGGGTGGTTGGCCCCAGGGACGGATGTAGGGAGACGGGTAGTGGATTCCCTGTGGCTGCCCCTCCTGAGACCAGCACTGAGAGCAGTGGGAATGGGCCCCGTGAGGGCAGGCTCCTGGCAGCCACCTTGAGTTGTGGAGGACGGGGGCAACCCCATCACTGAGTCAGCTGGGACTTCCTCCCGTCTGTCCCCATGAGCCGGTCTGAGTGCTCAGCTCTGTGTGGGCCTGTGTCCCACCTGGACAGGGTTTGGAAGGGGAGCAGTACACGTCCAGGCCACTGTGGACCTGGCTGTGACCTCTGGGTGGGCAGGGAGGGGACCCCAGGGGAGCCCCCAGCAGCCTCTGGGGAGGATGGTTAGCCTCTGCCCCATTCTACAGACCAGAAGCCAAAGCACAGAGCGTTCTGTGGCCCCGCCAAAGGGAGCCTGGGGCGATGAGTTGGGACAGGCCAGCAGGTCCGAGCCGTCCAGGTGTGGCCTGGGTCCGGGGCACTGCTCCGGTTCCTGCCCCTGCCCCCACCTCAGCCCCTCCCTGGGTAGGGCCAGCAGCCCACTGGGGGTGCACAGCTTCACCAAGTACGCGCCCGGGGCCTGAAGGGCAGCGTGACACCACCTCCCTCCCCATGCTGTCGTGCCAGGAACTAGCCCCCTTGCCCTTCCCCACCCAGGCCGAGGGCCGGGTCAGGGGGCAGGGGTCTGCATCCAATGTGGGCCCCCCCACCGACCTCATAGACAAAAGGAAGTCTGAGCTCGTGGGTTCAGGAGGCCCTGAGCGGCAGCCCCGGGACACAGGTCGTGAGGGGCCCGAGCGGGGCACACGGCTCCCCGCCCCGCTCAGCCGCTGCCCCCCGAGCTCTGTGGCTCCCCGCCCCTCGGCTTCACACGCGGCACCTCGGTGCTGCCACACAGGGCGGTCCGCTGCTGGGGGCTCAGAAGAGCCCCTTCCGACACTACGGAGACCCACACTGTACGGATGACAGTCGCTATGGCAACAGGGTCCAGGCTGGAGCCCTGCGGCTCGGTGGCCTCTGCCCAGCTCAGGGTTGGTACGCTGAGCGTCCTTCAGACAGACAGACCGATAAGGTAACGTCTGAGCTGGGCTTTGAAGCGTGAGTAGGAGTTCATCCCGAGTGGAGGACAGGCCTGAGCAAAGGCCCGTGTGTGTTTCGCTGCTGCAGAAGAGGTTCAAGCCCCTTGGTCAGAAGGCAGAGCGGGGTCCCGGTCTACCAGGAGCCAGTGTCCACTGTCCCCTGCCCCGGCCTCGTGGGGGCCCCTCATCTGTCCGGGTCCTGTGGCCTGGCTCTCCAACGTAGCCCCTGAGCCGTCCTCAGCCGCCAGCCTGGCCCGCACACCCTCCTCTCTCCCGGCCCTAGCCCCCTCCTCCGGGAGGCCTCCCCTGACCACTGCAAGCCCCAGCTGGCAGGACTCCCTACGCACCCTGCCCCTCATGCCCCACCCTGGCCAGCCCACGTGACCACCACGACAGACTGGACGGCATTCCCTGGACAGATGAAGACGCTAAGGCCAGGAAGCATGCCAGGGTGACCCAAAGTGACATTTCCAGCTGGGGTGGGTCAGGCTGAGGGCCCCTCCTCCAAACCTGAGGCCAACTCTGAGAACGAGGCACAGAGCCCACTCAGGCTGGGTGCTGCCTGGGGCCCCGGCTGGGCTGGCCGGGAGACGCACCCTCCTCCGCCCCTCCATCGCCCCCCGAAGAGGAGGGGCAGGGGCCCTCCGCCCTACAGGGCAGAAGTTCCGGGGCTAAATGCAGAAGCACAGCTCGGCCGAGCACCGCGTTCAGCCTGTGCCAGCTGCCAGGCACAGCTGAGCCGCCCAGCCATGCCACAGGGTCCGGGGGACGCAGGCAGGACCTGGCCCTGGGGTGGGGCCTCGAAGGGGCGGTCGGCTCAGGAAGCTGGTGGTCTTCTCAAGGGCGGGCAGCCAGGCCGGGGCCAGAGGCCTGTCCACTGTCTCCTAACCCGTCCTCCTCCCACTCTGTCCCCTGGCCAGCCTCCGGGCTGGGCGGGTGGGAGCCCCCTGGTGCTCAGGTGCCCCGGCCCCTCCTGCAGGCCTGGCTCTGAGGGCACCCGCCCCATGTCATCCTGCTTCACCTCAGGCGTCCCCACTTCCTAGCCGGGAGACGGATGCTGGGCAAGGTCCACCCCAGGTCACACAGCGCTAAGATGGAGTTGGGGTTGGGAGTGTCTCCTGGACCCCAACTAACGTGCTCGCCCACCGCACTCACTGCCCCGTGCAGGGGTGGGGGCGGTCAGCTCCCATTTCACAGATGGGGAAACTGAGGCCTGAGGTCACACATTGATCGGGACGAGCACCCGGCGGGTGGCCTCAAAGCCCGCACTCCTGCCTCTGCTCTCCACATCCTGTCCCAAGGAGGGGGTGTGTCTGTCTGGTGTGGGTCAGGAGCACACAGCCTCGTCAGGGGCCAGGCACCAAAAGAGGCGACGTTTTGGGGAGATGGCAGCTGCATAGAGCACATGAGGGTCATGGGAGACGTGCTGTCACCTGCTTGGGGTTTGGAGGGCTTCCTGGAGGAGGTGCTATGACCACTAACCCACGTCCTCGGGGACAAGGAACTGGGCAAGGCAAGGGCTGAAGGTAGGGAGGTGTCCACAGGTGAGCACCTGGAGGGCACAGGGCCTGGAGGCAGGAGGGGGTGGGTCAGCCAAAGGGGTTGCAGGCACCCTTGGGTCCTTGAGGGCCACAGGGAGCCCTCGGAGGTTGTAGCAGGGGATAAGAGCAGGTGTGTATTTGGAAAGTTCGTTCTTGCGGCCACGTGGATCCCGGACCCGGGGGGCGAAAGAGCTGGGCTGGGCAGTGGACTTCACCAGGCAAGCTCCCAGGGGGAGGCGCTTGAGGTGGGGGCGGGGCTGCACTCTGCCAAATCCAGCACCCGCCACCCCTCCCCCACCCCAGCCCCGGGGCCCCATCCCCACTGCCACTGCTCTCCTGGGTCCCACGCCTTGGGCATTAGAGCGGGGGCAGACCTGGTCAAGGGCCCCAGGGTGGAGGAAGGGGCTTGAGCTCTGTGTGGGGTGTGGACCATGGAAGGAAGAAAGGGCCTCAGGCAGGGCGGCGTGCGAGCTGGTGCCCGGGCTGCAGGGGGGGTGAGGGTGCAGGATGGAGACAGCTGGAAGCCAAAGATGCGGGGGGGTGTGGCGGTCACGTGGGGAAGAGCGCTCCAGAACCAGTGCCCTCATCTCGGGACACCTCCTGACCCTCCCTGCGGCCCCCAGGCCTGTTTCAGGACTGCGATACGGGGTGCTGGGTGACACCAGAGAGCAGGCCGGGGAAGTTTCTAGACTCGTGGAAAAGCAGTTGAGGAGGGTTCGGGGGACATGGCTTGAGGGCCCGGGGACTTCTGGAAGGAGGGGCCTATGGGAGTGTGCTCTTGGGGCTGGAGGTGGGGGGTTCCAGGCCCAGATCTGGGCGGTGGGGCCTGTGGCAGGATCGGAAGGTGTGAAGTGACCCCGGTGGCTGGGTGACCTGGGATAGGAGCCCTGCCTGCCCGTGGGTGCACAGCATGCTGGGTTCAGCGATGACGGGGAGTCGGGGGCTGCATCAGCACCAGGGTGCTGGGTGTCTGGCCCCTAAGACCTCAGGTCCAGCAGCAGGATCCAGACCCCTGGGCAGCCAGGTGGTCTGCAGCTGCCTGGCACCGCCCCAGAGAGGGAGAGGGGCATGATTTCAGCACCAGCTGGCCTCTCGGTCCAGGTGGCCTGCGAGGCTGTGCACGGAGAACCGGGACTTTCCACCGGAGAGGGGCTCTGCCCGGACCCAGAATTTCATCCAGCGACTTCTCCTCTGCCTGTGTGCTGGACAGTGCTGTGAGCAGCAGCCCTCTCTGACCACAGGCAGGAGGGCGCCTGGGGTCCCTCGGGGTCAGGGGAGCACCAGAGGAGGGTGATGTGGGCGGGTTGTCACAGGCAGTGCCGTCCCCTGGAGCCACTAGGCCAGCGGGCCTCACTCAGTGGCTGCGTGATGTGGCCCCGAGAGTCCGAAGGACAGGTCAGCACCACACTCAGCCAGGGCCAGCCAGGGCCGGAAGCCAGGGCCCTACACCCGTGCTGAGCCTGCTCCCTGCAGCAGGCCAGCCGGCCAGGGCTGGGCCGCCCCAGGCCGTCAGCCGCTGGGCCTGGGTCCTGGGGGTGGCGTGGCTGGTGGTGGTGAAAGGGGCCCAAGGACACCCTCAGCTCCCCAGGGCGGGCAGGGTGGGTAGATGGAGGGGCGGGTGGCCAGTGTGCTGCGGGCCCACCCCTGTCTAGCAAAGAGGAACCAGGGCCCCAGCTGCCTGCCAGGGCGGCGTGGCGGGAGGCTGGGCGTCTGAGCACTGGGCCGGGGTTGGGCCATGTGACTCCAGGCCGCGCTTACAGGCCTGGTGCCCTGAGGAGGGCGCCGCCACCGCAGTCCGCCCGGCCGCCCCTCCCGTGCCTGGCACCTGGTCTCGGTCTCCCTGGGCTCTGAGGGTGGATGCCAGCCTGACCCTGGGCCCCGCTGCTCCAAAGGGGGCTCAGGGGAGCTCACAGCGGCGAGGCCCCCAGTTCCAGCTTAGCACCCACCCCCCGTCCCCCTCCCACTCAGGGGCCTCTTCACCCCTGACCTGCCCCTTTTCCCAGGGCAGAGACCCTGGCACCCTCTCGTTCTGTCCCCCCCACCAGACACGACCTCCTGCTAACGCCCCTCTGGAGGCTCTCATGCCTCCTCCCAGCCCAGCCCTGTCCCGTGGCTCGGGATGGCGCTGGTCCCTGCGTCCCCTGCCCCAAGGGGCGTGGCTGCACCGTACTTGGGCCGAGGCCCCGGTTCAGATCCCAGCTCCACCAGTCCTGGCTGTGCAGGTATCCCTGCCTCAGTTTCCTCCCCTGCAGAGTGGGGTCATCGGCACCACCCCGCAGGGCCAGGGGAGGTGCTTATACAGCCTGCTCTGGGTGCCCCTCGGAGCGTCCCCCTGCCCCAGCCTTGGCCAGCTGCGCTCTGCCCAGAATGGCCCTCGGTGCCACTTGTCCCTGGTCTCTCGGTACCCCAGACCCGTCCCTGCCAGGCCGTGTTGCACCCCCTCCATGCTGTCCCCACCTCCTGTGGACCCCCAGCATCTGCTCGTGCTGCCCCCACGGTGCCCTCCCCACCCCCACCCCTTCTGCGGAGTGACCTTTTCTGACCCCCTGCGCTCACCCCTGGCCTGGTACTCTTCAGGGTCAGGGCCAAGGTCTGGGTGACCTCCCTCTGTCCCCCTCCTCCCTGCATGCTCGGTGACTCTTCAGTCCCCCTGTCAGCGGCCTGGGGGACACTCTGGACAGAGAATTTCTCTTGCAGCAGAGGGAAGTCTCGGGGACATTGCAGGTGGCACAGCGACAGGCTCAGAGGGGCATTCAGAGGAGGGTGTGAGGGGCAGGGGTGCATGGTGGGGCTGCTGGGGGGGGCTCAGGTGGCAGCCCCATAGTCCTCACAGGCCTGGAGGTGCCAGCAGTGGGGGAGGGCGAGGAGAGAGACTCTCAAGCTCTCTGGGAGGACCTTGGCTCTGGGAGGTGGAGGGTGTGCTCAGAGCAGTGGGACGTGGGGTGTTAAGATAATGCCCGGCTTCGGCAGAACTGGCCGGCAGGTGGCGCTGTTGGCCAAGCTGGAGAGCATGGGGGGCATTGGCTGTCTGGGGGTTCCCGGGAGGAGGAGCCTCAGGGGGCAGTGGGCCGGGCCTTTGGGCTGCAGACAGGCCCGAAGGCACTGCCCCTGCGGGGTTCTTGGAGCCAGGCTGGGGCTGGGGGCTGGGGGCTGGGGGCTGGCGGGGCGGGGGTGGTGCGCCAGAAGACCACCCAGGCAGGGCTGGGACAGCAGGGGACAGCGCTCCAGCCTGAGCAGAGGCCACATGCCCAGCGAGGAGCTGAAATGACTCAGGCCAGAGAGGCTGGTGTCCTGGGTGAGGAGGGAGGGGCCCAATGCCTCCCAGATACACACGTGGGACCGTCACGATGTCGAGGGACAGAATGGACACCCCCGAGACAGTTTGGGGGTAGCAGGAGCCGTGACCGGCAGTGCCTGGCCGGCCACCCACGCCACCCGCCCCAGGCCTATCCTGGAAGCCACTTCCGAATTCCCAGGCAGCCCCGGGCCTGGTGAGAGGGCTCAGATCTGGGAAGGAGAAGGCAAACTCCCCGCGCTCACAGGCTGTCACAGTTCCCCCTTGTTCCCGGTGAGGCAAACGATGCAGGGGCCGACACCGTGTGCATCGCAGCCGCCTCTTAAAAAGAAGCCCCCAGAGTCCCGGGCAGCAAGGCAGGCAGCCAGCGTGGTGGCAGTGGGGACAGAGCAGCGGGACAGGGCCCCCAGAGGCTGGCCTGAGCAGACGGCACAGCCCCCTCACAAAGCTCCCACTGGACGGCCCTGCCACAGGCTCTCAGGTCTTAGTTCAGCCTTGGAACCACAGCAGCCAGCAAGATGCCCTCCGGTGGGAGCCGTTGGGAAAGAAGCAGCGTTTCGGTCAAAGGCGCTGGCAGCGGCACCCTGGGAAGCATCCCAGCCTGCTGACCTTGACCTTGCAGAATGCAAGGCTCCCAGGCCTTCGGTGTCGGAGCAGACCGTGTGGGTGGAGGGCTGGCCCAGGCCCAGGCCCAGGCCCAGGCCCAGGCAGGCTGTTGTCCTGGCCCTGTCTTCGCATCCCCTCCCCGCTGCCTTGAATACCCCTGACCCTCCGGCTTGCCGAGGAGTGAACGCAAACTCACCTGTGTGCGTGCACATGCAGATGTGGACACAAACAAGCTCACACACGCAGATGTGACACTACACCGCACACAGATGTGCACACAGACATAAGCACAGAACGCACACGGATGCTCCAGTGAACGTGTGTTTATGAACGCACGCATGTTTGCACACAGGCATGCACGCACACGGGCATGTATCCATGTACTCGGGTGACGCAGAAATGCACGCATGCACACACAGCCACATGCCTGCTCCTGCACACAGGCGTGCACAGGCACAGCCACACACATGCACTCTTGTCCACGCACACCTCCCCACGCTGGCAGGCGTGGCCCTGAGTGGAAAACCAGAGAACCAGGCTTCCACGCCCATGAGACTGGGGAGTGTAAGGGTCTCCCACGCCCCTCCTGGCCTGCGGCTGGATGAGAAGGTAGGGCCATGGCCTTGGCGGGGGGCTGGGGGGCTCCCAGCTCTGCTGTGAGCAGCATGTGCTCACTCGAAGGCCAGACACGCCGCCGAGGGACGAGCTGGCTTCGTGGCGGCCCCCGACTTCCCAGGGCAGCTCCAGGGAGGGACGCAGGGCGGAGCCCTGGCCGTGGCCGCCCCCTACCCTGGCGCTGGCTGCGCCCACGCTGCGCAAGCGGGACTGACTCGCTCAGGGTCACAGCCCACTGAGGCCAGTGCCCCTTTTTTGTTTTGAAATGAATACCACTTTCGTGATACGCTGGCGAGAAAAATGGAGGCTTTGAGCCGGCCGGCAGGGAGAAACTCTCACTGTGTCCCCTCCCCGCCACCCGGCCAGCGGGTGACTCATTATCCAACAAGTGTGCATTGAGCTCCGGCCACTCCCCAGCGACGCTGGGGACACAACCTTGAAGGAAACTCTCTCTCGGAAACCGGTTCCGTCCAAGAAACGGCCTGGTGTGGCCGAGGCGCCGGCCGCCTCTGTGTGCCCCCGCTCACTTCCAGGGCATGCACGCAGGAAGCAGAGATGGACGGACGGCTGGGTGTCCTGCCCGCGGATCTAAGCGGTCAGTCCCTGACCGTGGCTGGGGGGAGGTTCTGGAAACATTGCCAGTACCCCGCCGCCGGGCCGTGGGCAGGAGGTGGTGTGGAAATAGCAGCGAGCCCGGCGGCAGGCCCTTGGCGGTAGCCGGGCCGCCCGGGCTCGCCCTTCGCTGGGCCTCTGCCCTCCACCCGCACAGGGGACATCTCCCTGGGGCCTGCCGCCTCCCGCCGTCCCCGGAGCCTGCCCGGAGCCTCGGGGAGCTCCTGTGCGTCAGGGTGGGAGAACGCGGCTGGGCCCACGAGCTCGGGGCCCAGACTGGCCCCCCTCTGGGGCTGTGCGTTAACTGCTCAAAGCCGCCCCGGGCGGCTGTGTGGGAGGCCGCCCCGTGACCTGGAGACTGGGCTGCGAAGGGGAAAGCTCCCTGGAAGACCGTGCATTGCGTCACGTGTGAACATGCCGCAATAAGACGGTCCCATCAAAGAGAAAAGGAGCAGCCACCTGCCCAGTTTGGGGGCAGTACCAGGGACTGTCCGTGACAACCAGAAGCCACCGGCGTCAGTCCCCCGCACCCTGCTCTCTGGAGGCTTGGTCTGCCTCACGGACGTCGCGGGAAATGACATGTGTCCGCACACTGGCCGTGGAAACCGACACAGGAATCCCACAGCCTCCTGCTAAATCAGCCGTCTGGGAGAGTCACCAAATGTTTTCAAACAACGTGGAGGGCCTTGAACACGAAAATCGTCTTTATAAAAGTGTGGCATATGTCAACATACGGAGGACGTGCGGCATTACGTTTATATGGACCACTAAGTATTTAAATCAGCCGAGTTCCCCCAGCGGAGCCGGGGTCAGGGCCTCGCTGCTCCGGACGACCGGGTGGCCGCCACCAGGGCCAGGCCTGTCTCGCCCACACGGCCTCCTCCGTCACCAGGTCAGGGCCTGGGCCCCGCCCCAGGGTCCCCGGGGTCCTGCCCCGAAGTGTTCCAGTTGGGCCTCAGGTCCCGCCGGGCGCCCCTCCCAGCCGACTTCTGGGGCTCGCTTCTGACAGGGGTCGCAGCGGCCCGCCAGGGGGCCCGGACGCAACTGGGAACTGGCCTCCTGCTTCCCTAACGCCCGCCCCGGGGCACGAGCGGGGGACCCGAGGGGCGGCCACCACCTGGGGTCCCACTGTGCGGTGGGTCTGCCTTCCTCCTACAGGCGGGTCTGTTTTCTCTCTGGTTTCCAGCAAGAAGCCAGAGTGTATTTTTAGGCCCGAGCGGTGGGTGGGACTGGGAGGCCCTGGAGGAGTGAGCAGGCAGGCGGGAAGGCACGCAGAGTGCCCCCTCCCGGGGCACCGGCCGTCCGGCTGCCGTGCGTGTTCCGGAGCCCGGCGTGGGTGACTTTCAGCGGGCCTGGGAGGGCCCGGCCCAGAAAGGGAGCGGACTCCCGGAGGCCGATCCCAGGCCTGCGCGCACTTCCAGAGCCCGGGACGCTGCTCGTAACTCACTGCCAGGGCTCAGCCGGGACGTCACGTGTCCGCTTCCCCCAGCGAGGCAGGAAAAAATGCGTCCCTCGTGGCCCTGGCAGCTGGCTTCTGGGGCACGTCCCGGTCACACCCCCGAGCACTACTCAGAATCTGAGCTGGCAGAGGACGTTCGCCGCATGCCCGCCCAGCCTCTCGGCTTACAGGCGGAAAGGACACAGCGCGGTCGTGACTGTCCAAGGTCGCGGAGCCCGGCAGGGAAGTGGTGGGCACAGCAGAAAAATCGAGGACACACGAGTCAGGCTGTCGGGCACCGGGCCCGGGCCTGCAGCTCCGGGGACGCGGCTCAGAGGGATGGGTCAGCCCTGGCCTCCGTCTCCACCGCCGGGAGCAGGGGCAGCTGCCTGCAGGCTGAGCGGCGCTGAGGACAAAGTGCCCCGTCACAGCGGGCATGACACCGCCAGCCTCCACCAGCAGCCAAGCCACCCGGGACCCCCGGCCTCCGCCCCCCTGACCCGGAAGAGGGGCGGGAGCCTGCTTTCCTCTCCTCTAAGGGATGTGCTGCAAAATCCTGAGCAGTGACCGCCTCCCGGGGCTGGGTGACATGGGGACACTTGGGGCGTTAGGGATGGAACAAGACTTCGAGCTGCATGATGCCTGAACCTGAAGCTAAGCCCGTGATGGAGAATAACTATCATGAGCGACTGAAGTGGCAGAACAAGCTTCCGCATCCAGTGACGCAGGCTAGGTCGTGGGGACCGACACTCTTGAAACAAGTGACATTTTGGATTAAAAAAAAAGTCATTTTAAAAGCCATGTTAAAAGCCCCTCAGAGTGGTCAGCTCAGTGGAGAGCCTGCGGGCCCAGTGCGTTGGGGGCAGCGGGTGCCCAGACACGGTGCTGCCGCCAGGGCTGCCCACCGGTCTCCGCCCATGTGGAAAGGCCGGGCCTTGACCTTGGAGGGGCGGAGCATGTGCAGACAGAGGTCATATCTGAGGAGTTTAATGAGGGACCCTCCCTCTTATTAGGCCGGAGGCCCAGAAAGCCATGCCAGGGGAGAGGGGTGCAGGGAAGTGCCCTGGCCACCGGGCAGAAGCCCAGAGCCCGCCTTGCCATCCCGGAGGGAGCCAGCGTGGGTGGGCAGCCGGGTGGTGCACTGGGAGTCACAGCGGGGAAGCGGCCGCTCAGTCCTGGGCACCAACCTCGCCATCATGTGATTGTTTTTTGGGGTGGCAGGGGGGCGTTCTTTAAAATTAAACTCAGCACCAACACTTACCTAGATGCACTGGTTTAACCTCACGCTTCCACCTGGGGAAACGAAGTGGCCGGTCCCCACGCCCAGTCTGTCTGTCTTTCCCACCTGCCGTCCAAGCCCCCACCTCCCAGAGCGTGGCCCTGATCCTCCGGTCCTCCAGTGCCTTGGGCACCTTCGGGGAGTGCTCCGGTGTGGACCGCCCTCCTGCCTGCGCCCCGCCCCCTGCCCACCCAGCTCCCCGGCGAGGGCCCCTCCTGCCCCGGCCCAGGCGCCGGTGCCCGTGCCCCATCCGCCGGCAGCGGGAGCAGGCGCGACGCCTGCAGCTCCCTGCTCCGCAGGGTTTCCCGCCCCACGCTGCAGGTCTGCACACGAGCCCCAGTGCTGGCCTGAGAGCCAACGCGATGAGTCAGTCCGCAGGAGGGGGCCGGGCATGCCAGCCTGGGAACTGGTCCGAGGCCTTTGCTAGGCGCCGTGTGCATCTCCGTCCACCGGCCGGCGGGTCCTGGACCTCGGCCTTAGAAACAGGGGCTGCCCAGCCAAAGCCCACCAACCCCGACCACCTGCTCTCAGCCCTTCGTCTACAGCATGTTTACTAAGAAAAGTCACTTTCCACGACAAAAGGTGTCGAGGGAGAAAGAGGCCATTTCTCGAAAGTCCTCTGTCAGGCGTGTCCCACCTTCTGGCGTCTCTGGGCCACACCGGACGAAGAACAGTTGTCTTGGGTCATGCATTAAGTACACAAACACTAACAAAACCAAAAAAATGTCATAATGTTTTAAGTAAATTTACAATTCTGCGTTGGGCCGCATGCGGCCTGTGGGCTGCGGGTTGGACGCCCCTCGTAGGTGGAGCTTCGCAGAAAACTCTCCACCAGCTCCTCACTCCTTTCCCCCATTCTGCCCCAAGCCAGGGGCGCTTTGTGGAATGTCACCTGTCCCTTCAGGGGGCTGGGGAGCGCCGTCCAGTGACTCATTTCAGTGGAAACCGAGGCCGGCAGGGGAGCGCCTACCCTGTGGGCTCACCCACGCGGTGGAGAGTGTCCCAGGCCCGTGCTGGGCCCTGGGACCGGGACAGAGCGGGGCAAGGGGCCCGAGCTGTCGGATCCGGCCGCCTGGACTGGCTGGCGGGACAATTCCATCGAAGGCAGGAACCAGGGTAGGTCTGAAGGTCACGTGAGGAACCAGTAGGCACCGGGCACCAGAGTGGTTTCAGAGCTCAGTCCGTGGCGGCTGGTTTGGGAGCTGAGCCAGGCAGGGCCATCGCAAAACAGCGCTGGACTAGACAAATGCCACCCGGGAGGCGGTGGCAGGAGGGCGCCACCCCAAGAGGGCTTCCTGGAGGAGGCGACCCTCGGCAGAGCCCTGGGCAGGTGGGGATCACGTCTCACATACGTGCACCTCCTTCACTCCCCCTAATTCTCACCCAGCACCTATGCCCGTGAGCCTCGATGCCCCACTTTACAGACAGGGAAGTTCAGGCCGAAGGTGGAACAAGCCTTTGAACCCAGGTCTGTCCGACTCTGCACCCCAGGTTCCGTCACTCATTTCAGGAGGGAGCTGGGGGCGGGGCCCCAGGCAGAGGCAGCGGCGTGCGCACACCTGCACTGACTGGGCATCTGAGGGTCAGCACCCCTCGGCTTCTTTCTGCACCCCTCGCCAACCTCGCCTACCCACCACAGGGCAGGTCACGGGGGGGCGGGGAGACCCCAGCCCGGGCCGTGTCACAGCCAACCCGACCTCCATGCAGAGCCGAATGTCCCTTATAGAGGGAATTCACTCCACATCACTCTACAGTCACAGAGGCCCTGGTGCTCCAAGCCCCTGCTCTGAACTGGACAAAAGACATCGCTGTCCCAGCAGCCCCTGTCCCCTGCCCTTAAGAAAACAAGGGATGGGACAGCATGTGCTGATGAGGAGGGTGTCTGGCCCTGGGGAGGGACAGGGGAGGGGCGGCGTGGCTTCTCAAGGACGATAGGGACACGTCAGAGGCAGAGGCCCACACTCAGGTCTGTGGCCTTTGCCTAGGGACGGGTCAATCATCAAAGGGGCCGAGTGTCTAGACAGTGGCAGCTGGGCCCTCGGGAGCTCCCAGCCCCTGCGGACCTCAGTGCCCACGAGCCCACCACCTGCTGCTTTGGGAAGAATTAGTTAACGTGGATCACTCAGTACTTGTCACTGTCTGACTGAGTCAAGTGCTACTCCCCACCAGGACACAGATCGCTCCCTGGCTGGGGCCCACCTGTACCGTTTCCCCCCTCCCTGCCGCAGGCTTCTGTGAGTGCCGCCACCCCCACCCCACCCGCCAGACGCGGGGCCAGCGTGGACCGCAGCCCTGTGCTGCTGGGTCTGCCAGAGACAGCCGGGGGTTCAGGCCTGTGCTTCTGGACCAGACAGCAGCCTCGGGCACCCAGTGGCAGGTGGGGACGGACTCTGAGAGTCCAGTTCCCACTCCCTCTTAGAGACCTTGGCTGACAACATTGCTTGCTTTCCTCGCCTGTGACATGGTGATGAAGCCAGCTGCCTTGTGGAACTACTGTGAGATCCATGTACAGTGACAAGACTTCACCACCTGGACCCGCGGGGTTTCGCCCCAGTTGCTAGGGTGGCAGACGCTCGCGTGCCCCCGGCTGGCCCCGCCGAGGTCCGGCTATGGGCCAGGGAGCAGCTCCAGACTGGCCGACAGTGAATTCTCCCTCTTTCAGCCTGTGTCCCTGGCCCCTGACCTGAGGGCACACTTCCAGGAGATCAGAGGTCACCGGCCTGGCTGGTGACACCCTGGGAGCACACACTCATTTCATCAGGAGGCTTTGCAGATCAGCAAAGAGCGAAGAAGTGACCCAGGGAGGCCTTCGACCGTTCCTGGAAACAGCTCACCTACGCAGCAGGACAAACAGACAGCCCTCAGCCCGGACTCCAGACCCGGAAAGACACGTCCCCGTGGCAGGGGTCAGGGTCAACCGTCAGGCCTCCCTCTCTGTCTGACACAGATGGCCAACACCAGCTGCTTACACTCTCACCTGCTGCCTAGTCTCCAGGGGCAGACCCCTACCGTTTCCGGTAGCCTCTTCCAAGCTACCCGCTTCCCCTCCTCTGAATGTCCCAGCTTCCTGATCTGGGGGCGGGGTGGGGGGCTGCAAGAGAGAGCTAGGCTGCTCTGGTGGGACTGGGCAGGTCGCTACGTCAGGCGTGGCTCAGCAGGGCAGGGGACTCTGCAGAGCCACCTCCTCTCCTGGGCTCTGCGTCTTCGAGGTTAGAAACCGTGAGCAGGACCTGAAGCCGCGTTAGCGCCCACTACCTGGAAGGCACGGACTGAGGTCCACCTGCCCCAAACGGTCCCAGTGTCCACGGAGGCTCCAAAGAGGAGCTCAAGTGGGGCACGCACGCATTTTCCAGAGCACTAGTTTGCGCCCCAAGTTCTAGGGGGTGTTTTGCTCAGTCCCTGCCCAGGAGGCCGTCTCTGTCCTGTTCAGACTCTGAGGAAGGTAAGGACGGAGGGAGGGAGGAACTTCCAGAAGCTGGGGGCAGGGCGGGGGTGTCCTCTGTGCCCATTCCTCCAATGTGGGCTGTGTCACAAGGTCTTCACGGCAGACAGGGACCCACAGCCCCCCAGAGCAGCAGGATGGGGCCATTTCTGTCCAGGATTCTCCTCTGAGAAAAGTCTTGCCCTTCCTTCCACTTTCTTCCTGGGTGGGCGCGGGGGAGGGGGTTGGCCGAGAGCATTATTCAACAGGACAAATTTCAACACAGGTATGAACAGCAGGGTTTCTCTCCCTAAAACCTTGGGGCCCTGAGGACCCGGGAACATCCCTCCTCCGTGTCTGCTGGGTGCAGCCGCTGCCCTGCTGAACCCTGTGCGGGCTGCGTCGTCCACAGTCCAAACAGTTTGCACCAGGTCTTTCCGACAGCCTGGTAGGACTGGGTTTATGACAATCCCGGTGCATCTGGGGACAGACGCCAACGCCCCTGCGTTTGGACTCTGGGTGCTTGGCAGCCTGGGACCTGCAGTATGTCAGGTGAGGTCTGGGAGCCTGGGCGTCGCGGTCCATTTCCTTCGCTGCTATATTCCTGCCGTCCAGCCCCGCAGGGCCCTGGATGCTTAAGTCAGTGGTACGGGTGCCTGCCCAGCCTGTGCGATATCCAGGATATAACGTGCACCGATCGCCTCATAAACTCGGAACCATAATATGAAACCTTGGCAAGTGCCATAAAAGTTGGGCTTGTCAGTGTAGGCGTGGGTAGGTTCTGTGGATGTCTGCAGGTTGGGGCAAAGTTCACCACGGGAATGGGGCTAATCAACACGGGTGAGTTTCAGGGGCCTGTGAAAGGGGGGTGGTGGGCAGCGCTCCAGGGTCTCCAGGGTCTGTGCCTGCCGCAGGGTTTGTTTGGAGGGGGTTTCCTGCCCTGAGCAGGTGCTCTCTGGCGATGGCCTCTACAAATAGAACAGTGGGGTGGGGGGAGGGTTGGCGTAGTACACATTTCGTTCCCAAAGGCGGGGAGTCCTGATGCGTTGGAGCTTGGCGTCGCTGCGCGAACAAAACCTCTTTGCGGCACCCCCGCCCCCTTCTCACAAGTGGCAGTCCGGCCTCGACCTCCCCGCGGGCTGGCAGAGGCCCAGCGCCTTGGCGGGGCAAAGTCTGCCCCTCGCCGCGACGCACCGCGGGAGAGGGCAAGGCTCTACCTCAGCCCTGGCCGGGCAGGGGCGGGTGGTCCACAGTTGGCAGGGCGTCCCCGTGCCCGTCCTGGTTGCCCTTCGCCCATCTCTGCACCCGGCCTGCCGCGCCGGCACCTCCGCCACCTGTTGACGCGTCCTCCCAGCTCGCGTTCCCTTTCTCCTACTGTTGCATCCTGGGGTTCCGGGGACGAAATCTTTCCCCGCCCGCCCCGCACCCCGCGAACCCCCGAAACTCGAGGGCGCAGCGCCTCGGCCGGTGTCTAGGCCAGCTCGTTGTACAGACCGGCGAGAGTCGGGTTGCCGGGGTGGGGGAGGGGGGCCTCGCTAGCGCAGCCTGGGCGCGGGCGAGAACCCCCACCCGTCCCCCCAGCCCGGGGCCCACCAGCGCCTGGACTTGAGCCCCTTCCGGTGCGCGGGGCTGGCCGCGCGCCGAGGCTCAGCTGCACGCGGTGTCCCATCGCGGCGCCGTACCCGCCCGCCCCGTGACCTTAGCAGGCCTTCTCCCCTCGCCTCAGTTTCCCCACTGGTGCAGTCACCAGGGGCACCGGGAGGGAGCCGCAGACAGCGGCCCCGCCCCACCTCGTGGGCAGCCAATCGGGCGCCGCCATCCGGGGGGTGTGTCTCGCCTTGGGCCGCGGCTGGGGGGCCCGGGGGCGGGTTGGGAGGTCCGGGGCGGGGTCGGGGTCGGAGGGGGCCTCGGGGAGGAGCTTCTGGGCCGGCCGCCCGCGCTGCCCCGCGGGGCTGGGAGGCCGAGGGGCGGCGCGTGCCGCGGGGGTGCGGCTGGCACGGGACCGGGAGGCGGCGCCGGGCATGGGCTGGGGACGCGGCGGCCCCACGACTGGGGCGGCGGGCGGCGGGGGCGGAGGCGGCCGCTAGCTCCGGGTCCGGTGCCGCCTCCCTCGGCGCGCTCGCCCGGCGGACCGACAGACGACGGACCGGCCCAGGTGCTCGGGGGCGAACGGGCACACGCGGGGTTCTGCGGGCCTGGCGGCCCCCCGGCCTCGGGACCCACAGCGGCGGCGGACGGGGGAGGGGCCGGGCCAGGCGGCGCATGCGCGGGGCCCGGGGGCGCGGGCGGAGGGCGCTCGCCGCGGGTTCGTGCGGGGGAGCCCTGGGCCCAGGGGGCCGCCCCCTGCTCCGCCTCCTTCCCGGAGCCCAGGCGTCCGCGGCTGTCGCTGGGGCTGGGGGCTGCGCGGAGGTCGAGTCCGGGATCTCAGAGACACCGGTCCTCTGGTTGCTTCCCGGGAGGAAAGGCCCACCAGGCGGGGCGGCCAGCGTGCCCTCCCCTCGCAACGGCGGAGTTTGGGCGTCACCGACAGGAGGGGGCGTTTCCCGAAATCCCGGGGGGTCCCCTGAACTAGGTATCCCGAGGCCCCGACAGTCGGACCGTCAGGGTCGCGTGCCGGGCGGCTGCGGTCCGAAAGGAAAAGCTCACTGGCGGGTTAGTTGACAACCAGTGGGCACCTTTGAGGAACTGCCCGACTTTGCGCCTGAGCTCAGGCGGACGACCGGGCCGGGCGAGCCCAGGGCAGGCTCCGCCGCGTGACTCCTTCCCGAGCCCCGGGTCCCCGTGGCGTCCGCGCCCAGCTCCCTGGGCCCTGGCTGCGCGGCCCTGGAGGGACGCAGGGTGGTGGCTTGGAGAAAGCCCGGAGGGCGGTTTCTGCCTCACGCCCACCCACGCTAACAAGGGACAAACGCACGCCCGGGCTTTCCTCGTCTTTTTGAGTTTAAAGGAGGGCCGGCGTGCACCAAATGTCAAGGTTCTTTCTGAGAAAAGTCCGTGGTTGTATAATAGCTTTGGGTTTCGCGGGGCGCTCTGGGACCTCCGGAGCTGTGCGTCCGCCCCAGCGCCAGCCCCCCTCCCCAAACCAGAGGGTCCCCTAGATCCCAGGGCTGCTTGGGAAGGGGTGGTGGGGAATGGGTACGGGGAGGGGCCCGGGGTTCCTGGGAGCGACCCTGCTACACTACTGCCTTTGAAGAAGCGGGGTCACGGTGACTTTCCTCGTCCAAGGTGGTGGAGCGCTGGGGAGAATCCAGAGGACATATCGTAACTATTTCCTCCTTTACCTTCTCACTGCCAAGGCCAGTTAAAGGCCCTGCCTCCTCTGTGAAGCGACAGTTTGTGGCAAGACAAGCTCAGTACCAAGACGCTGTCATTACAGGTAAATAGAAGGTTTGATTGACTAACGTTTCCAGGCCAAAATGTTTACATGTTTACTTCCATTGTCCTGCAGACTAGCCATTTGGGGGTTAACGATTACTTCGTGGTGCAACGTGGGATATATTTTTAGTGTCTTGAAAGTAAGGCAAATGTGGGTAGATGCCCTTTTAAGTTCTGAAAACTTTCTTGTGTCAGTTTGACTAGGGACTTCATGGCTGGGTGACAGGCTGGCTCCATGTCATTCAAAACGAGGCAGTATAGCTGTGAGAAATGTTATTCCGCCTCTCACGCTGACTAGGACCGGGCTGCTGTAATTCCACTTCGAATATGAAGCAGGTGACTTGCTGAGATAGTTGGTCAGGTTGAGACCGCCCTCCGCCAGGACAGGGCTGGCCTGGAGAAGTGGCCGGATGCTACGGATTGCCTGGTCACCGTCCCCAAGGGGCCAGACCGTGAGCTTGGCCAGTCACACAACTTTGAAGCAAATTCATGGACAGCAGAAGAAAAGCCTTCTCTCTCTTCTATTTTAGACAGATAATGAGTTATTCTATAATCATAAATAGTTTTTTTGCTAACTCGTTTGTCAAACTCGTGAAGATTTTTCAACATCGCGAAGATTTTTCAACATCGCATGTGTGCATGAGAGAGGACGGGAAGGAGAAGTGTGTTCCTCCTGTGTGTGCTGTCTTGTAATCTGCATTAACGATTAGGTTACGGAACGTATTTCTGTGGGAACGCATTTGTGTTTCACCATTTAAATGTCTGTATAATATCCCATGGTGCTTAGATTCAGTACACAGCTAGCCAGTCCATACGTATGGGTATGTAAAAACTCATGTTCTCAAGTTTATTCATTCTGTAAATATTTGTGGGGCCGCTGCCCCTGAGCAAGGCAGCCGTGCGTCTGCTCAGGAAGCCGATTTTTATACCAGAATCTGAAACAGAAAGGTCAGGATTGTCTTCGTCACCTTAAAGGATGGAGCTGGGGCGCAGAAGGGAAACTGGTTTGCCATAATATTTGGCTCTTTTCTGGCATGCTGTCGGCGAGCCTCTGTGTCTTTATAATTAATATTCTTAAAGGAATCTTTTCAAACATTTGAATTAAAATATTTCTTTGCTTCGTGTTAACAGGTTTCACCCACTCCAGATTCTCCTCCCTCTCCCTGTCTCGCAGCCTCTGCCCAGGAGGCTCTGTGCTGAACGGCTAACGGGCCGGGGGTCTTCCCTGCCCGGGGTGTGGGTTGCGCACTCGCGCGGCTGATGCGGAGCAGTGCAGTGGGAAGGTGCGGCCTGTGGGGTAATTCCTGCTGACTTGGAAGCTGAAGGCCTCTGTTTCTGTTTTCGCTTTTCGGGGGCGTGGTAGGGGGTCAGTCCGAAACGTTCCATAGCCATGTCGAGTAAACGCATGGTCTCTGTCTGTAGGGTAGACCTGGGCTGTGTATGTTGCTTCTGCCTTATGGATCACCGAGAACCAGCCAGCTCTCCTCTGAGGCCAGGTGGGCGGGGAAGATAGGCAAAGAATTTTAATTTCCGGCCCGGTGTCAGGTAGTCTGAAGCTAGGAACCAAACAGGAAGGGCCCTGATGTCCCGCCAGGCGGTATCTGAGGCTCTCCGCCCTTCTCCCTGGTGTGTCTGCTGCACGCAGGCTGTGAGGTGTGCGTGGGGAGGCCGCACGCACGCGGACATACTGGCCTGTTCTGTGAGTCACAGACACTGCGTTTCGATTTGCTCCTGATCTGGGGGTGCGTTCGGTATTTACATCCCGGGCGTTTGACGACAGCGTCGGGCGGCAGTGATTTCGAGGCGTCGGGAAGAGTTTCTCCCCTTCGGAAAGGGAGGCATCGCCTCCCGGCTGGGTCAGGCCTGCGTAGTTGTTTTAGTAGCTGAGCTGCATTTGTTTCGAGGACAGCTGATGGTACACGAAAAAGGGTCTGAAAATTGCGGTTTGCATCAGGGAAGCGGTCGGTAAGTGGACGCCAGGATTCCCGTCGTCCCCTGGGTGCTGCCCGCCAGGCCAGGGGTCCTGGGCCCCCCCTCCAAACTGCCGTTTCCTCTCCAGAAAGACGATCTCCCCTTCATTCCCTCTCTCAGGAGGGTTGGGGGGCTCAACAGTCGTGTCTTAGGTCAAGGTTCTCGTGGAATGTGAGAACCCGTGGGCAGCCCAGGAGGTGACTGAGAAAGAAGCCCCCTGCCTGTCCCTCACTTGGCCGGGTGGGTCTGACACCTGCATTATTTCCAGTCTGACCACTTTATGACTTTTCAAAGGCTTCCTGAAAGAAACACACCTCCCGCCAGACGGACAGCTTTTTTCCACTTTTGAGTAGGTAAACAATTCCACAGCAGTCGGAACCAAACCGCCGTGAGTGGGGGGGTCTCTCTGAGTGTGGGGAAGCCCTCGGGTCTCGGTGGCCGCACCTCTGGCGCTGACTCTGGGGTCTCTGGCGTAGCAGGTCGTTCAAAGCACTGCCCCTCGTCCCTGGAGGGCCTGCAGAAACAGACGTGGCAAAGGCCTCCCCGGCTTGGGCACAGCTTCCCCCGCCGGTCCTAGGTGCTGCTCTGCACCGCGGTCCCCTGTCGGTCGAACAGTCCCCAGCTTGCTCAGAACAAAGTAGTCTCGCTCATTTTTGCCCAGCTGGTCCCGCGCGCGGAGTAGGTGCTTCTAAGTGTTCATGGAACAGATACGTGAGGACAGAATTGAATCCAGCACGTATCCACTGATGGGCCTCTGTTTTCTACACTTCTCAAATGTGGGTGGCAGCTGGCGGGAGGGGGGCAGGGCGCTGGAAGTACAGACGGTGGGCCTACCCTCGGCGGGAGGACGCCCCCTGACCTGTCTCAGCTCCTGTGGCCCCTCAGCGAGCGGGAGCCCATCCGTCCTCGAGGACGGAGTGCCCTGACTCCGTGCTGGACGCCTGTAGGTGGTCCCGGCGCACCGATGTCACAAGGAAACGATTCTGTGCACGATGATCGCTGGGTTTGGGGCATATTGTGCATTTAATAGATTTTTCGTGAGATGGCCTGAGAATCTGAGAAAACGCTCTTTCTGTAAGATTATGGGCTGCAGTTTCCAGCTGCCGACCCAGGAGGGAAGGGCATGCTTCAGCCGTGCTGAGCTGGAAGTGCTCGTATCGAACAGGGCAAGGGTCCCGCTGGCCTTCAGCGGTGGAGATAAGACCGGCACGGGGGGAGGGCGGCACACGGATCGATGCCTCTGTGCGCCGGCCGCTCGTCTGCCCGCTCTCAGCTCGCCCGTTCCAGGAGACGCACACACAAAGCGCAGCGTGGGTCTCCGTGCCAGCCCGCCTGCTTCACGCCCTGAACGCGGGCACCGCTGGGGAAGCATCCCTGTGGACGGGAGAGTTAGGGGAGCAGAGGCAGGGTACGGAGCTACCTCTGACGGTCCGAGGTTGCAGTTGAGGGGCCAGCACAGGGTGGTTCCCCTTTCTTCCATTTTTAAGTTTCCTCGCGGCCATTTGTCACCGAATGAGCCTGTGGTTGTGTGATAACCGCGCCGATGGGACAGGTTGCCAAGCACCAGCGAGAGACCCTGTTATTTAGAGATTGACATGTGGGCACGTCCCTTTCCGAAACAGTCTGATGAACTGGTTGTCGGCCATACGTGGGTGTGTAAATGCACAGTTACAATTAAGCCGCGTGGCTTGTCAAGGACAGGATTGTGGGGTCAAGGGACAATCCAATCTCAATGACCCGAAACTAGTTTTCTTCTGTAACTCATACATTAAATGTTTTTTTTTTCAATCAAAAGAATTCTTAGGGGCATTTTCAGGCAGCTGTCATTTTGGACAGGTGACATCTGGGTGGCGGCCAGCTCCAGGACTGTGCTCTCCTCTCTGTCTAGGACGCTGAGTGAGCTGGACAGAGTCGCAACCGCGGGCTCGTTTTAGCTCATTTTCTGGGCCCCGGGCTAGTGTCTGGTTCACTGTCCACCCCTGTTGCTGGTTGTCTGTCTGTGCATCGGGGGATGGGGCTTGTGGAAATGGTGTTTGAAAGGAAAACGGTTCAGAGAAACGGAAGTTTGCTTTACGTGGAGCCGACACTGGACACGAAGAGCGGCATTTGGTGTGTTCGCGACAGACGTGGGTTTCAGGGGTTTCGGGGGAGGGTTTTGCTTGAGTGTGACCATCTTTCCTTTCCGCTTTGAAAACGTGACAGGCTGTCACCAGATCTAGCTTAGGAGCATCTGTGCACCTGCCGGCGGCCCACGGCAGGCGGGCCAGGGCGCAGAGATGTGCAGAAAAGCACCCTCGTTTGCTCCTTTCCTTGGAAAAACTCACCGGGGAGAGACAGCATTTTCCAGAAAGGAGGACCTTCTATCGCTGTAGTTCTCAAATCAAAGGGCACCCGACCCACTGTTTCCAGTGAGGGCTCCTCAAAGAGACAAGATACTTTTTTAAAGTTTAATTGTGCAACAATGTCGACAGCTGAGAGCTGAAGGGGGCGAAAGCCCAGGAGGAGGCTGGGAAAGTAAGGGGCAGGAAGCAAGTGGGGCGCTCACTTGGGGCGGGAGATGCCTCCCGGGCTGCGCTTCCTGGAGAGGAAGCTCGGCGCAGACAGGCGAGGAGAGCCCGTGGACAAGTGACAACAGGAGAACGTGGAGGCGGACACCTCGGTGCCCAGAGTGCTTGTCCATTTCAGAGAAAGAAGGTTCTGGAACTGGGGAGACGGCAGGGCGACGGTGCCTGCGCTGGCCAGTAAGGGGGCGGGAGTCAGAGAGGCGAGAGTCGGGGTGGCTGACCGCGCCCCCCACTGAGCAGCCACCCCGCTCGGGCGCGTGGGGCCAGGTGACAGCGGTGGGGGCGGAGGAAAGCCACATGAGGTGTGACTCTCTCAAAGTTCCGGGCCCTGTGTATGCATGTAGGCCGAGAGGAGCAAACTGGGGTGCTTTTTCCACTCTGGAAACGGGAAACTATTGACATTTTTCCCTGCTCCAATTCTTTACTTAGATGCCTCTCACAAAGTTAGCTTCCAACGTCTAGGTCAGAAGTCTAAGTGAAAGTGAATATTTAACCACATTCAAGGACGGCTGATAATCTTCAGTGCGGACAGAGGCGCCAGACTTACGAGAAAGAAGACTCTAGGAGGGGAACAAGCCGACACTCCCATGGCTGGCTCTTGGGTGGGTGACAGGGCCCCGCTCCTAGGAAGCGCCCAGTCACCCTGTTCGGAGCGGCCGGACTCAGCCGTGGGCTCTCCGCCAGAAGGGGTTGCAGGAAGCCGCACGCCCAGCGGCAGGCCAGAGCTGGTGGTCCCCGAGCGTGAACCCTCCGAAAGGCAAGAGCAAGCCGCTAAGCGCAGAGCTCGGGGGAAGCGTCAGTTTTAAGAGGGGGGAAGCTGGGACTGCGGCCCCTCACCTGTTGTGCCGAGACAGCTGCCGTCAGCGAAGTCGCCGGGCTGTCCCCTCCCTCTGCCAGCGTGGGACCTCCCTGGAGCCGGGTCCAGCCAGCCCCGTCACTTCTCTGGAGGCCCCAGCTCTTCTTGGCCACTGTTGTCGTGACCTTAGGCCCCACGTTGCTGGTGTCACCTGACCCTCCGAGAGGCTCCTACTCAGCCTGCCCGGCTCTGAGCTGCCCAGGGTTTTCCTGCCCCCGACCCAGGTCCTCCTCCCGGTCCAGGCAGTGGCTTCCCGCTGGGGCCCGTGAGGCCGAACACGCGCGGTGGGCCGCTCGTCCGCCTGGCCTGCACCTGGGTGTCCTCTCCTCCGAGCCAGGAGAATGCGGTGCTCTCCGTGAGCGGTTGCACCTGGCACATCTCGAGCCTGTGGATGTTTCTCTGCTCATTGTGACTGGTTGGCCTTAATGTGAACTAATGCCCCCACTTCCCGGCGCCCGTGGGGATGGGCGGGCATGGCCCTGAATCTCCGGTGCCGCCGTTCTTCCTGGAGCCGTCGACTCCCCCGAACCCTGACCCTCCATCCCCCCTTCACCCCCACAAGCTCTACCCTTGAGATCTCAGCCTAAAATCATCTTAGGGAACCTCCCGAACTGCCTGCCCAGGCCGGACCTGCGAGGCGAACACTCAGCCCTTGGTGCTTTTCTTCTGAAACACGGGTGTGCTGTGTCTGTCTGCGTGGCGGCCCCATGCCAGCCCCTCTCCCCGTGCGTCTCAAACCCTGGAGGTTGGGGGTTGGAAGCCATCGCTGCCTGGCTCACCCTTGGCCGTGTGACCTGCAGCTTCCGCTGGCCCACCCTCCGTTCGAGGTTCCTTCAAGGCGTAAGCAGACGCCACCTCCTTCACGACGCCTTCCTTGATCCTGCCCCAAACTGGGTGCAGGATCGTGTCCCTCAGAGACCACTCCGGCAGTCTGAGTCTCTCTGATTATACTCTGATCCTGCTGCCTTTCCTGGGGCCATTGTCCCCAGAATTCTCCGGTCATTTATTCCAGAGCTCATTCATTTATTTGGCACATCCTTACTGAGCATCTACTCTGTGGGCCAGGTGGCGTTCTGGGTGCTGGAAAGCAGTGGGAGGCGGCCGCCCGCTGGTGCAGAGAACTGAGGACACTCGGCGTGTGGCTCCCAGGCTGAGCGGACAGGCAGCACTGTGAGTCACCAGTCAGAGCCTTGGAACCGGCGTGGTGGGCGGCCAGGCGGGTGGCCACCGCATTGTAGCAGTGACCTGGGTGTGTGGCTCCATTAATATTTGTCTTTAAATTCAGAATTTCTTTTCACTGAGGGAACCACGTTGGGAAAGAGCAAAGAGTGAACAAAAATTACACAAGAAATTTCAGGACCCAGTTGAGTCCTGATTATTATCTTAAGGACATTAAGTGCCTGCGTGAAATCCCTTTGACCCACTTAGGTCAGCAGAACTAAGTCTGAGGTGAATGCTACCTCCAGTCCCACGTGTAACGACCCGTCGCCGGGAGGCACCGCGCACATGGTCACAGGTCTGCCTGTCCTCTGTTGCGATAGTGCCTGCGGGGAAGCAGGTAGGCCCCCGCACCTGCGTCTGTGTCAGCCCGGCAGGTGTGAAGACGGCTCTGCCAGGCAGGCTTGAAGGGCCGAGAGCCGCTGGTGTGTGCCCCGAGCTCGACGCCATTCGGTCTGATAGACGTGCAGGTGGCAGACCGTTGCCCAGACAAGCTGCTTCCCCAGGATAACAGGCAGTGAGGGGTGTCCAGGCCTTCGGAGGCGGGCAGGCTTCTTGCTTTGTGGCTGGGGTGACAGGGAGGGAGGGAGGCGGCTGTGTCCTGCCTGTGGCATCCTGGGCCCGGGTGCAGGCAGCAGGAACAGGGCCGGCTGACTGCCTGTGACAGCCTCTTGTCCCCCTCCGGGCACAGGGCTGCCTTCTGACAAGGCTCCCTAAAAACCAGGCGAGGAAGACGGGTTTGAGGTTTGTTGAGTTTTACTAACATACAGTAAAACACACCCTCTGTAGATGTACGTTCTGTGAGTTCTGGAGCGTTCCCTCGCTGCTTGTTGGCCAGGTTGCCCCCAGGCCTCCGTCATAGCTGCCAAACAGCAGCGTGTCCCGCCCGTGGCTCGAGCCCTTCTCACGCTCCGAGCCTCTCCAACCTCCTCTGCCTCATCACCGCCGGAGAAAGTCCTCTGCTTTACAGAGCGCAGGCAACTCGATCGGGCCCGCTGGGGGAGGCAGGCTGGTCTCCCCTCCTGGGGTCCGAGCCTGCAGCGGTGGCCCGGGGCGGCCAGGACAACGCACCACAGTCTGGCTTTAACCGTGGAAGTCTGTCCCTCACGGCTGTGAGGGCCAGAAATCCAAGGCCAAGGTGCTGGCAGGCCACGTGCCCTCTGAGACTGAACGTAGGACCCTTCCTTGTCTGCTCCTAACTTCTGGAGGCGGCCGTCACCTCGGCTGTAGAAGCATCACTTCTCTGTCAGCCTCTGTCGTCGCATGGAGCTCTCTGCGGGTGTGTCTGTGTCCCAATGTCCCCTTCTTGTATGGATACCGGTCCTACTGGATGAAGGGTCCCCTCCAGGACGACCTCAGTTAACTAATGAAAGGCGCTGTTCCGATACGGAGGGTAAGACTCGGGCATAGCTCCCTGGGGACGCATGTCAGCCCATTACGGGACCTGTGGTCAGTTCTGCAGAGCCTCTCTGCCAGGTGAGGTCACGCGTCCGTGGGCTCCGGGGCAGGAGCGAGGACAACTTTGGGGGCTGGCATTAGGCGTCACACCATGGTCCTGCCGCATGGCACTCACGTTCGACTGGCAGCTGCCACCTGCTCGAGGAGGTGTGGGACACTGAGACCACAGCACGTCCCGGTCATGCTCCAGCGTGGGTGACCCAGAGGGCAGATGCATAAGATCGGATGTCGAGTTGCGACCAGGGTTGCCAGGGCGTTAGGCCACTGGGGTAGGCTGGCCGTCCCAACCCTGCCAGGGCAGTGACGTTTGAGAACAGTGGCACGCACGAAACAGCACAGGGCGCGGAGCTGGGAGGCCCCTTCGGCCCTCTGGCGGGCTGGTGCCCAGGCAACAGCCTGCTGTGGCTGCCGGTGCAAGCGGGGGAGGGGCCAGAGGGCGAGGAGGTCTCGGGGGCCCCTGGGACTCCTAGCTCCCTGTCCCCACTTACAGGAAGGACAGACGTCATCTCTGTTCTCACTCCCCACATGGGGGGCCTCCTCTGGCAGCCCCTCCCCTGCTCTGTCTCCAGCTAACCTGCAGGTGCGCTCGTGGTTCGCTCTCCAGCTCCCCGCCTGGTGTCCCAGCTCCGTGGAGACAGGTTTGTCTGCTGTCTTCGTTCCTGGGCCCGCACAGGCGGCACTAGAACCTGTTGCAGGAACAGCCTCTTGCTCCTCGGTCATCTGTGCCCTTGGGCCTTCCGAACGGACAGCCTTTCTGGCCTAGAGTTCTCTTCGCAGGTTGGTGTTGGGCGATTCTGCCTGAACAGACGGGGCACCTGACGGGGGGCGGTGGAAACCTTAAGGAAGGCAGTGGGTTCCCTGTAGTCCGGGCGACCGATTTTACCGGAGAGTACGGAAGTGTTTCTTTTTCACTCTCCTTTGTAGGAAGTGAAAAGTAAAGAGAAAAACAGCCATTACAATGGCAGAGCTGGCAAATATTTATGAGCTCATAAATATTTATGAGCCGAGTAGTGTTAACACATGAATACGGGGAGCCCCATTTCTGGTAGGGGCTTCGTAATTCGGAAGTCAGCTTGAAAAGGTGGAGAAAATCTTCCAATATGTCGAGTCCCTGGGGAGCTGACGAGGGGGTGGACGGTACCAGACTGAGGTCAGAAGACGGTGGACATGTGACATTTGGGGCCAAAGCAACACCCCAGGGACGAAGCTGTTAAGAACCTAACTAGCACTTCCGTGGGGCCAAGGACCAACATTGGGATAGAAAACCTTTAAGAAGGGAAAACCCCAGTAACCATCTCCAATTTGGGTTGGAACCTCGAAAAGCTGCCCCCTGGGGAATACAGGTGGTCTGGGGACTGACCAGCTGCTCAAGAACTGAAGCCCGGACATCTCGGTCCTGTGGTTAGATTAAGGTGGCCCCAGGGGGCTGGGACCCCTGACGCCCAGCAGAAGTGGACGCATCTTTCTGGAGGAGCAGTAGTGTCCCACTCGGCCTCTATGTCTAGGAACAAACTGTCAAACACAGGCAGTCCTCGTTTTGCTCAGCTCTCCGACGCGCAGATTTTAATCACCATGGTAAGTTCAATGGCAACGCCAGGCCCCCAGCACCACGGCCCACACCTCAGTTCCTGGGAGTGGTCGTATAAACTCTACTGTAGAGTCCCCGCGCCGGAGCTCACGCCCAGAGATCTCTGCACAGAGAACGGACGTGCGCAGGAAAGTGGCCAATCGCGTTGCGCCTCTCAGAATCGGTCTGTGATTGGTCCCTGCGCCTCCGTCATTCATTCACACACAGAGTCTAGTGCGTCTGCCTCCTTCGCGCTGCCTCCTCGTCTCCCAGTAAAGAATCCCAGTGACGTTTATAGAAATGGGCGAGTGAAAGGGGAATTGGCCAACAAAGATGAAAATGCCGGAAATACACGAAAAGTGACAAGGCTGGAAGTGAAATCCGACTCAAACATAAATGGAGTCATAGGAAAAGCAGTTGCCCGTGGGGACGTGGGCCCGGCAGCGGAGGGACTTAGCCGAAGTGACCGCTAGCAAACAAGGGAAGCGGGCGTGCTGAAAACGTGGGGTCCTAGGGGAAGTGACACCAGCAATACACGTGGCTCACAGCACGGGAACGCCAAGGCGCTTCACGACGCCGAACGTGCGGAGGATAGCAAGCTGACAGCGGCCCCCAGACTGGCAGAGGAGCCTGCGATTGGCTAGCGCTTCGCAGAGAGAGGTTTACCCCATCGTACCTGGTGCAATGAGAGGGCAAGCGTGGGTCACCGCTCGTGACAAGCTTCCAACAAGACAATAAAGCAGTTAAATTGTTAGCGTTTCCAACGTTCTCATCACAGTATACGAAATGAATATTAGTTTTACCATGTCGTTTATTCCCTTATTTACTTACGACAGGTAATGAGAGAATTTTCTATGTTTTGACAAAGATGTTTCAAGGTCATGGAACCCTTGTGATTTTTACTGTCAGCGACACCACGTGGCCTGGGTGTGCTTTGCGTTGCCTGGCGCCACCATGTGCAGCGGGGCTGGGCGGTGAGGACACACAGGACGGCCAGCCGAGCCCCTGAGGCGAGACGGCCTCATGGGCCAGCAGAAGTGACAGAGGATAGAAGTGGACCGTCGTGACTCTGAGTCTGAGGCCTGTGAGACACAACCGTTAAATAACCTCCAGGGTTGTGTGCACGGAGACGCGAGAGAAGTCTGGGAGTTTTGGCCGTGCACTGGATACTGTATCTTTGTAAAGGACGCTGACTTGAAACATCCAGTAGAAACTATAAAACTGAAAAATACGAAAACTGGAATGGCATGCTCTGTAAATAGGAGAGCAGAGTGGACACAACCGATGAGAGAGCTGGGGAGTCAGAGCAGAGGTCAGAGGGCGGTGCCGAAAACGGCGCACAGTGGGACTGGAGAACAGAACGGGGCCCGTGGCGGGGCGTTCTCCCTGAGGGCGGACTGGAGTCCTCCGAGCACGGGAGGCAGAGGGTGGGGCACGAGCGATATTTGAAGAGACGGCAGCTGAAGTTTTTCCAGTTCTGGTCACATCGAATCACACATTCCAGAATCCGAAAGAACTCAGCAGAATGAAAAACGAAAAGTCCACTCCTAGACACGTTATCGTAAAACTGCTGGAAAGCGCAAAGCCGAAGAGGTGCCCTTTAAAGAAGCCAAAGGGGAGAAAAGCAAAAGCAAAAAAGCCGTCATTTCAAAGGAGCATCGATTCAGAGATGAATTCTCAATCAGAACTGTGGAAGCCGGAGGAGGGTGAAAAGGAACCTTCGATGACGTCAGGTTTCTTCCAGGAACACGGGTTAGTGTCACAGTTAGAGGCATTGGATTGTCAGTGGCTAGGAAACGCTCGGGGTGGGATGCACGAGACCTGTGCAGGGAAATCCACAAAATGGCTCGGAGGGAAATTCGTGCCGTTTCTTGGAGCAGAAGTCTCGGAGCCAGCAGCTCCTCCCGTGACGGTTTACAGCTGCGGAGCGACCAAAATCGCGCCTTTACCTGCCTGGTGGCAGAATTCGACAAGCGGGTTCTACAGTTGTGCAGTAAAGGGGAGGCTCCAGTGTGGCTGAAACGTTAACTTTGAAAAAGAACACAGTTGGAGGACTCAGACCGCCTGACGTCCAGCATTATTATAGAGCCACAGTGACCGAGACGGTGGAGTCGGCGTGAGAACAGACAGACCGACGAATGGAACAGAATAGCGAGTCCAGAAATAGGCCTAACATATTTGGCCAATTGATTTTCAACAAAGTGACGAGTTGTATCGGGGGAAAAGGCAATCTCTCCAACAAATTGTGCTGGAATCGGATAGCCATGTGCAAAAGAATGGACCTTGACCTCATCTCACGCCATACTGCAGAAGAAGAAGAAGAAGAAGAAGAACTTGAACTTGCAGGGGGTCATAGACCTAGTTGCTAGAGTTAAAACTATGTAAGAAATCTTAGTGATTTGGGGTTTGGCAAAAATTTATTAGACATGATTCAAAAAGCATGAACTATAAAAGAAAATGGTACGTCATCAAAACGATAAACTCTTGCTCATCAAAAGGCACTTGAGAAAATAAAAAAGTAAGCCACAGGCTTAGAGAAAATATTTGCAAAATAGGTATGTGACGAGGGACTTGTGTCTGGGATGTGTAAAGAACTCCTGCAATTTAATAAGAAGACGTGCCCTGGTGGGGGGCCCAGTTGGCGGGAGCGTCGTCCATGCACCGGAAAGGTAGCGGGTTTGGTCCCGGGTCAGGGCACGTGCCCGGGTTGTGGGTTTGATTCCCGGTCAGGACGTGTACCGGAGGCAACTGATCCATGCTTCCCTCTCTCATTGATCTCTCTCTCCCCCCTCTTCTTCTCTCTCTGAAATGAATAAATATATCTTTAGGTGAGGATTAACACTTAAAAAAATTGTTAAGAAGAACACACCCAATTAAGAGTGAAAGCAAAACTGGGCCAACAATCTGGATGAAGCAAAGCACACTGGGTGGAGGGAAGCACAGGAAGAGACGGTCCCCGTCGCTCAAAGCTCAGTGGTCGCCGGGGCTGGGGGAGGGGGGGACAGGGGGAGCACAGGCCTTTAGGGCAGCAGGGCGTCTCTGTGTGACGCTGTGACGACGGACCCTGTCATTGCGCCTCTGTCCAAACCCGGAGGACGCTCGCACCGAGAGCGGACTCGGGCGTAGAGCGTGGGCTTGGCTAGCAGCAGCGCCCTGGCGCTGGCTCGTCAGTGGCGGCAGCGCCCCCCTCGGGTCCAGGCTGTTGGCAACAGGAAAACCGTGGCAGCGCGGGGGGGGGGGTTGAGGACATTCGCAGGGCTCTCCGTCCTCTCTCCTCACTTTTTAGGTGAACCTGAAACGTCTCTAAGTAATAGTCTCATCATTAAAACGAAAAATTTTTAAAGATTTTATTATTTTTAGACAGAGGGGAAGGGAGGGAGAAAGAAAGGGAGAGAAACATCAGTGTGTGGTTGCCTCTCGCACGCCCCCTACTGGGGGCCTGGGCTGCTACCCAGGCACGTGCCCTGACTGGGAATCGAACCGGCGACCCTTTGGTTCGCAGGCTGGTCACACCACTCCACTGAGCCACACCAGCCAGGGCTAAAATGAAATTTAAAATGCATGTATTTTTAACCGCACAGTACCTGTAAAGAAGGTAGGCACCACCTACTCAGAAAGCCGATCACATCACTGAGAGGAAGTAACGGAGCCCAGATACTGTAACGAGAGGGCTGCGCACAGTCAGGACCGCCCTCTGTCGACAGGCCTCATGGGCCACGGGGGACCCCGGCACCCCCTGCAAGGGCCCGTTCGAGCGAACCGTGGGCACGCTCAGGACAGATCACAGCCGGTGTCTTCGGATGCGCTTCTGGAACGCGACAGCAGCGATCTCCATGTTTCCCTTAAGCAGATGTTTTCTCTTCCTTTGCGTTCTTGTCACTTTAAATTGCACTCACTCTCGTTTCTTTAGAAAAGCCTCTGCTCCCCACCCAGCCTTCTCCCTCCAAACACTGGTGTGTCCTCTCTACGGCCTCTTCCCCGGGCTTGTTAACGTAAGTGATAGGAGAGGGGGTTTTTTGGTGAGAAAGGGAGTGATGTCCACAATGTGTCACTGGTGTTAGACTCATTCGGTGAATAGTCCTTGAACCCCCGCCTCGTGTGGAGAGGAAGGTGGCCGCCGTGAATTCTGGTGGAGGAGGTGGAGATCGGTGGGCAGAACACCACCAATGGGCCTGTGCTGGGAGCTGTGGGGACACAGAGGATGGACCGGGCCTTCCCCGTGGGTGGATCTGGGAAGGCTTCTGGGAGGAGGTGGTACTTGAGCTTCCCCTTAAATGTGCAGGGATGGCAGGCGTTCCAGGCACAGGAACAGGATAAGGCCTGGAGGCCCGAGGGCACGGGTGCAGCTGGCGAACGCGGAGCCGTTTATTTTGGCCAGAACACAGGGGCTGCCAGGGAAGTGAGAGAAGACGGTCCACGCACGCTCGGCCTCAGCAGGTCTCGGCAAGCCCCCTGCTCAGGGTCAGGCGTCTTCCTAAGCACTGACCCCTCTCTGACAGAGTGGCACACTGGTGGGGGGACCACGGGCATGGTCGGTGCGTCAGGACAGGGGCCCCAACCTCCGGGCTGCGGACCAGCACCGGGCCGGGCCTGCTAGGAACCGGGCTGCACGGCAGGAGGTGAACTTCAATGCAATGTGCTTGAATCATCCCCAAACCATGCCCCACCCTGGTCCGTGGAAAAACTGTCTTCCACAAAACTGGTCCCTTTTGCCAGAAAGGCTGGGGACCACTGCGTTAGAAGACGCTAATTGGGCGGGGGGGCGCCTGCGTCGGTGGGTGAACCAGTTAGGAGCGCCGGGGAGGGTGGGGACTCGAGGGGAGGCTTGCAAGAAAGTGGCGCTTGAGGAAGGGCTGGGAGGCGGGAGGGGCCCAGTGACACGAGGGTGGGGCGGATGGGAGCGTCCCTGGGGGGAGCAGGAGAAACTGATGGCGGGGAAAGTCCCAGAGAGGCGAGGTGGCAGTGGCAGGCCCCTGTGGAGGGCCTGGGGGGCGGGGCGGGGCTCTGGCGCCCTCTCCGTGGAAGCAGCCCTGTGAAGGAGGGTTCTCAGTGGGGCTGGGACAGCCTTGGACTCAGGTGCTGTCTCCCTCTGGCTGTCATCAGGGGCCAGGGGCAGAAGCTGCAGGGTGTCACCAGGCGAATGGGCTTGCAGAGGCCCCAGGTGTGCATCTGGGGCAGGCAAGGGGGTGTGGCAGGAGAACCGCTGCTCCCCGGGGCAGGGCGGGGAAATTGACTTTGGGTCCAGCCTGGTCTCGAGTGGCCATGTGACCTTGGATGGTGCTCATCCTTGGTCTGTTTCCTTACCTGCAAATCCAGGTGTCTGGAACTGAGGCTTCTCAGGGAGGTCCCTTAGGAGGGGCTGGAGTGACCAGGGCTGTCCTTCAGGCTGTACCTGGGGAGAGAGCTGGCCACCCGCCGGTGAGGAGGCCGTCCCAGTGGTCCAGGAACCAGGGAGGGATGCCGGGGGCCAGGGGCAGGGGGCGGGCTGGATGCACGTGATTTAGGAGGGAAAGACACACAATCTCCGTTTCATCACAGGCAGAGGAAAGCCGAGGACAGTTCAGACGACGGGAGAAATGACAGCCAACTGCAGACCTGGTCCAGGGACCTGTACTGTCAAGCACATGACAGGGTCAAGTGACAAAACTTGAGTATGAGTCATAGATACTGTACGTCGGTTACATTTGCTGGACTTGATAAGGGGGCTGCGGTGGGTGTGAGAATGGCCTTATCTCGCACACGCGCACGCACACACGGGCACACGCACACACTATGGCTATCTACCTACTTTCCTCGTACAGACAAAAGCAAGTGGTGAGGAAGGCCAGCGGGTAGAACATTCCTTACGAGTGAGTATGGGTAAAGGGCCGATGGTGTGCTTTGCACTATTTTGTGTGCATGCAACTTTCTCTAAGTGAAATTACTCACAAATAAAAACTCAAAGAGCAGACAGAGAAACAGAGGAGGCAGCGTCTACCGTGTGTCCCCGCCACGTTTATAACCGCGTTGGAGCTCAGAAAACGTGAGTAAAAGCTCACCCATTCTAACACCGTGCTCCTCGCCGGCCTTCCCCTCAGGGCCTTCTTAAGCTGGACTTTTCCGGTTTGGAGGTCATTGTCGATTCCCACGCAGCTCTAGGAAATCACGCAGGGAGGCCCCGGTTCGCTGCCCCCAGCTTCCCCGCGTGGTGACGTCTCGCATGACACAGTGCAGTGTCCTTTCGTCCCCCAGACACCCCTCAGGCAGCCCTTTTCCAGCCGCATGCCCCTCCCCCCCAAGCCCTTGCTCATCCCTGGGCACCTGCTGTCCGTCTTCTACCGTCTTGTCACTCACTCCGAGAAAGTCACGCAATGGACTGCACCGTAGGGACCTCTGGGGATCGGCCTGTTTCGTGCAGCGTAACTTCCGTGAGCATCGCCAGGCCGCTGGGCGAATCAGAGCCTCATGGCATGTCCTGGCTGAGCGGTGTGGCCGCGACGGGGCGCTCGAGTCTGTCGCCACCCCTCCCCCGCCCTGCCGGAGGAGGCCGGGGTGTTTGCAGTGTGGGGGCCTTGTGCTTAAAGCTGGCAGGCACACTCGTGTTCGGTTTTCCGGTCTTGTTTTGAATGTGTTGGCGGCGATGTGGTCGGCAGCGCACGACACTGGCTCACGGGGCACAGACGCGTGGCCCCTGTGCGGACAGTGCTGTGCAGCCACGGCCACAGGCTAATTTCAGCACATTTTCGTCACCCCCGAGAGAAGCCGCACACCCATTCCCTGCGCCCCACCCTGAGCCCTGGCTGACCCCAGTCCGCTTTCTATGACTTGCTGATCCTGGACGTCTCACGTAAAAGGATTCACGCGGTCCGTGGTCGTTTAGGGTTGGCTTCTCTCGTGGAGCATGACGTCGTAGTGTGGCCAACGCCTCACTTCGTCATCTCTTCAGACACGTAGCGTGGAAACAGCACAGTTTGTGTGCCCATCCGTGTGGGTGCCGTTCGGGCAGCCTCTGCTGTAGGCTCCGATGTCTCACGTGGCTGTGGGCGAGCACGGAAAAGGTTCCCTGTGGACTTCTCCAGAGGCGGGACTGCTGTGTCCCAGGGCAGCTGCTGCGTTCAGCTTTCCCTCCCAGGGCCGGCCAGGCCGTTGTCCACACGGCCACACTGTTCCCGTGTCAGGAGCCACGTGTGGGACGCCACTTCTCCCGCCCCTGGGCCATTGCTTGTCGGCGTCCGTCTCTGTGAGCCCAGCCACCCTGGCGGGTCAGAGGTGGTGTCTCCCTAATGACTGATGACACTGAGCACGTTTTCCTGTGCCTGTTGGCCATTTGTACATCTTCTTTGGAAAAATGTCTATTTAAATGCTTTGTCCAATATTTTAAAATATGTGTATTGATTTTAGAGAGAGGAAGGGAGAGAGGGGGAGAGAGAGAGAAACATCGATCAGCTGCCTGTCACATGCCTCCCAACCAGGGATCGAACCTCAGTCTAGGTGTGTACCCCGACCGGGAATCGAACCCCCTGCCTTTTGGTGTACAGGATGACAACGTTCCAACCAACTAAGCTATACCAACCAAGGTCCAATTATTTTAAATATTTTATTTATTTATTTTTGAGAAAGGGAAAGGGAGGGAGAAAGAGAGGGAAACATCAGTATGTGGTTCCCTCCTGTGTGCCCCCTACTGGGGACCTGGCCTGCAACCCAGGCACGCGCCCTGACTGGGAATCGAACCGGCGACCCTTTGGTTCATAGGCTGGCACTCAGTCCTCTGAGCCACACCAGCCGGGGTAGGGCCCAATTTTTAATTGGAATATTTGTCATTTTGTTGTTGAACTGTAAGAGTTCTTTATGTAATCTAAATACAGATCTATTATCAGATATATAATATACAAATATTTCCTCCCATTCAATGAGCCGCCTTTTTACTTTCTCAGTGGCAATGTTTATAACCGAAGATTTTAAGTTTTGACGTCCCGTTTGTTATTTGTGGGTCACTTGTGTTCCTGCTGTGCGTACGGACTTGCGCGTGGACAGAGGTTTCATCGGTTTCAGGGAGAGCGCTCCCAATGCCGCAGGGTGCGCCTGCGGGTCCGAGGGCGGCTGCCTGGCTGGCTTTGTGCGAAGGCGCCCAGCTGCTTTCCGGAGCGGGCGGCCCGCGGCCCCGCCCTCCGGCCCCGCCCTCCGGCCCCGCCCTCCGGCGCAGCCTGCTCGACCCTGTTCGCCCACATCCTCACCGGCGCCTGGCCTTGTCCCTGGTTTTGACGTTGGTTTTCAAATGGTGGTCCGCTTCACTTTGGCTAAGTTTGGGTGGTGCGCAGTTTTCAAAGCATCGATCTGTTCCTTCTAGGTTGTCGAATTTACGGGCCTAAGACGGTTTGTGGCCATTCCTGGTTAGCCTCTCACTGGCTGCCGGCTCTGGGGTGACATTGCAGGTCCTTCCGGATGCTGGCGATTTGTGTCTCGTCTTTTCATTCTCCTCAGCCTTGCTAGGGGAGTATCAGTTTTAGTTTTTAATCCTCACCGGAGGATATGTATTGATTTTAGAGAGAGAGGAAGGCGGGGGGGAGAGAGAGAGAGACATAGATTGGTTGGTTGCCTCTCATACGCACCCTAACTGGGGATCGAACCTGCGACCTAGGCATGTGCCCTGACCGGGGCTCGAACCCACAGCCTTTGCTGTACAGGATGGTGCTTCACCCAGCTGAGCCACCCGGCCAGGGGGAGAGGTTTATCTGTTTATCGATGTTTTCCAAAGAAACAGCGGTGTGCTTCCTTGGGTTTCTCTGTTGTTTTCCTGATTTCCCGTTGATTGCTGCTCTTGTGATCTTCCTTTTTGCTATGATAGTTCCAGTTTCTTGAGGCAGGAATTTAGATTACTGACGTGGAGGTTTTCGGCTTCTCTAGTAGAAGCATTTAACGCTCTCAGTGCCCCCCCCCTCCTCCCCAGCACCGCTCGTCATTGGCTAGAACGGCAGCCTTGGCTCCGAGGACTTTCTCGGAGACTTGGGCAGGCCAGGAGGACCCCACAGGAACGCCCCCGGGGGTGCTGAGAAGATGGGTCCCCTCTGAACGTGGGAACATGTGGCCACACGGGCACTGGGAGGTCGGCAACCCTCCACGCTTCATTTTGCCATTGCTTTAATTGTTTATTAATTGATTTTAGAAGGAGAAGGGGGGCATTGATTTGTTATTCCACTTACTGATGCATTCAATGGTTGATTCTTGTAACTCCACAGTGAGCCACGCTCACCGACGGTTGCCCCCCCACGAGATAAGTGACAGGTATTAGGGGAGAGACAGAGAGGTGGGGAGATACTGCGCAGAGAGTAAAGGGGAGGCCCCTGCCATCCCACCCGAATACAGAGTCTTATCTGAATACAGAGTTAGGAGGTGGGAGGAGTTTCCCCTCTGCGCGGTGAGGGTGCCGGCCCATTCTCCGTCTGCCGCCTCCTGTTGAGAAACCCCAAACGTTCTGGGGTTCGCTCTCTTACACGGGATGCGTTCCCCCCCGAGACCTGTAGGAACAGGTGGGGTCGGCCGTGTAGGGACACGGTGACCCCTTGGGAGCCAGTCACGTGTTGTAGTCTGAAGTCACCACGTCCTGAGGTCGGCCTGTAGTGACTTGTCCCCAACACAGCTCTCAGGGTGGAGGGTCTGGCCACCGTCGAGGACCATGTGGTCCCTGCCCTCCGGGCTCTCACATGGGCGCGGGCTGCTCCCTTCCCCTGGAAACGCCCTGACTCTCCTCTGCCATTTTGTCTCTGCTGCGTTCCTTTCTTGTCACCTTGGAGGACCCAGCGGGGTGTCCCTCCTTTACGGAGCCCCGTCCCCCGCCCGATGCCCCGGGACCCCACGGGCAGCCCTCCTCACACGGCCTGGCCGGAGTCCGTTTCTCTGTGTCTCCTCGTTGGCCGAGTCCTGCCTCTCTGGCCCTCCGCAGGTTCTCCCTGTGGGTGGGACCAGCCCTGCCCACCCGGCCCTGGTTCCCGTGGGGGATGGCAGGACAGTTCATGTAACTGTCACTGAGGGCCGGGTGCCCGGGGAGCTCACTCAACACTTCCCGTCTCCCTCTCGGCCCCGTGTCCGGCTCCCACACGGGCTGCCCTGGGCCCCTCTGAGGGGCTCCGTCCAGCGAGTTCTCGAGTTAGGCACGGTCATTGCGCAGGTGCATCCCCATCTGTTTCTTGAAGTTCGTGCCACAGGGTCTCCCGTCCCACGAGGTGACCGAGGTGACCATCGGTTCATCGGAAGCGAAGGCTCGGCCCGTCTCACGTCTGATCTGTTTCTGCCAAAGGCCTTCCTTGCTCGGGAGTGTCCCGGGGCCGTCCGTGCCAGGCCAGAGGGTTCACACGGCGAGCGTGGACTGGGCTCCACGGGCTCCCGGTCCCGTGGCCAGCTTCTCGGCTCCCTTGAGCTTCCTGCGTCAGGCTGCAAGCACACCCGGAGTCGCAGCTCTCCTTTTGTGAGTCCGATGTCAGCGTGGGCACAGGGAGGGGACTGCGTCTGAAATGGTGGTCCACTCTCAGGAGCGGGGAGGGGCGTGGGTGGGAGAGGAAGCAGGGAACACCGGTGTGAGGTGGCCGGACCTCTGTCCGGATGCGGTGGGCCGCTCTCCTGGGGGCGGTTGGGGGCGTTCTTCCTGCGAATTCAGAGGAAGGGGCAGCGGCTCTCTGCGCCTCGCCTCCTCGCTGCCACTTGGGCTCGTCACCCGTCACACGCCAGGTCCTCTCGATTACAAAAGTCCAGCGCCCGGGGCTGCGTTGGGAAAGATCTAGATATCGCTGGTGAAACCTGTGTGGGTGGCGTGCAAAGCGCCCAGGGCGTGCTCAGTGTAATTCGGCAAAACCGAGTCCGGGGATTTCTCCCTCCGCGTTCACGGGGCCCCTCGGCACTCTCGGTGCCTGGCGAGTGTGTTAATCACGACGCAGGCGGTAACGGCTGACCTGTGTCTGTGAGTTCCCGGTGTCCGGTGAAGCCACAGAGGGCTTGGCGCTTCCTGTTGTTCCATTTGAAATGTCACGTTGAATCCTGGACCGACACATGAAGGTAGAAGGCTTCTAAGTGTTAATCTCATATCTGAAAAGTGCACGGGAGAGCGTGGAGAACCCGCCAGGTCCCGGGCCAGGTCTCCGCCGGAGAGCGGTGTTACCTGCCGCCGAGTGAGCCCTGCGGCAGGAGTCCCGTCATCCCCTTTCAGTGTCCCCGAGGCCTTCCCAGGCTTCGTTTCTCGAAAGAGAAAACGCACACAGGTTTCTGCGTGATGGCGCCACCCAGCCTGTTAGGTGACGCTGTGACGGGCTGACAGCGCACTGCATTGGCGTTCGGCACAGAAAGGGGCGAGCAGCAAAGTGACGTCCGACGTTCGTCACCGCGGACCCCGACCCTTTGAGCTCAGGACAGGTCTGGGCGTGAAGTTCCAGGTCCAACTGCTCGTGCTCTTTCCCTCGAGACTGGACCCCCGCGCCGAACAGCGGTCGATAGTTGGCGCGGCATCAAGCTGTTATTTAATGTTTGCTTTCAGAAAGCGTTTGGAAGAGCCCTCTGGGTCCCAGGAGCCCCGCTCATCGCACGGGGAGGCAGAGCGGTCAGCGGCGGCGACGCGCTCGGGAGCCAGCCGTGAGCGGGCTCCCCTCCGGCTTCAGCCATTCTGGCCCAGGAGCCTCCTCTGCTGTCCTCAGAGCACCTGGTTTGCTCCATCTCAGAGCATCCCCAGGCTCCCTCTCTGCTGCCACTGAGGCAGAGGGTCCGTGCGTGCGTGCGTGCGTGCGTGCGGGGCGGCCGGGCCGGGGGCACAGGCCTCTGCTCCAGCTCCCGCCGAGCGGGACTTCCTTCACTGTTCCGCTTACATCCCCCCCCCGCCCCCCGCCCTTGAATGCTTTGTTCTTAAGCCGCTGCCATAAGGACGGTTCCCTCTGCAAACTTCTGACCGTGCTCCCAAGGCGGACCGGCTCTGACTTAGGCTCCAGATCCCCGAGGCCTTGTTGTCTTTGGCAGGCCGTCCGCGTGCCGTGGTGCCATCCAGCTGCGAACGCCGAGCCGAGCCGAGTCTCGCGGACCTTCACCTAGTTCCCAGGGCGCCGGTGCTGCGTGGGCCCGCCTCTGCGCCCGGCACGTGCCGCGGGGCTCGCCCAGGACGGGGCGGGGTGCATGGGAACCGGAGGAGAGGGCACCCAGCCCGCCTTGGCTTCACACCCGTAGCCTCTCATTTTAGCCTGAGCCTCCAAAACAGAGAAGGCCTTGTGTCAAAGGTCACCCACGGCTGTCGCCTGCTTCCAGAGGTCCACCTGGCCTGTGCAGAGGTGACAGGAGACAGTAATCGAATCTCTCTCCTCTCTTGCTCCCTCCCTCCCTCCCTCCCTCCCTCCCTCCCTCCCTCTCTTCCTTCCTTCCCTCTCTCTTTTCTCTTTCTTTTCAAAAAATGTTCCATAGTGCCCTGGCTGGTGTGGCTCAGTGGATTGAGAGCGGGCCGGTGAACTACAGGGTCACTGGTTCTATTCCCGGTCAGGGCACATGCCTGGGTTGCAGGCCAGGTTCCCAGTAGGGGGTACATGAGAGGCAACCGCACGTTGATGTTTCTCTCCTTCTCTTCTCTAAAAATAAATAAAATCTTTTAAAAAAATGTCCCATAGTTTTTGCATACCATTTCATAGTTTTCAAAGGAATATTTTCCCATAGTTTTTGGATACCCTGTTTCATAATTTTCAAAGGAATATTTTTTATATTTTTATTTATTTATTTATAGAGAGAGGGGAAGGGAAGAAGAAAGAGAGGGAGAGAAACATCAATGTGTGGTTGCCTCTCATGCGCCCCCTACTGGGGACCTGGACCCCCAACCCAGGCATGTGCCCTGACGGGGAATCGAACTGGCTACCGTTTGGTTTGCAGGCCAGTGCTCAATCCACTGAGCTATGCCAGCCAGGGCTCAAAGGAACGTTTTGACGGACAAGTAGACCTAAAAACAGCAGTTCTGTGGCTCACATGTGAGCTTCTGATACACAGGAAGCGGCTCCAACATTTAAACTGGACAGACTCAGGATGCACCCACCGAAAAGGCCCGAGGGTCTTGGGTTAAGGATGGAGTGACGGGGTTACTCGGAGCATCACACCTTGGCCTGAACCAGGGACGGAAGCTGAGCCTTTTCTCAACCCCCGAGTTGCTCCCCCCACCCAGCACTGCCCAGCACTCCCCAGCTCCGGGAAAGCTCCCTGTGCTGGAGGCTGGAGACCTATTTAAGCCCCATTTGCATTCCAGGTCCTTCTCCAGCCGTTTTGTCCCGCCTCCCTGGCCAGACGGGAGCAGCTGAGAACAGCCCTCCTTTGTCACGCTGCTCTATCCCTCCGAAGCACGTGGGCACAGGGCGCAGGCCTGGCGCCTGGCGTGCTCTCGTGTGGTGTGGGTAGCTAGATGGAGGGCTGGCGGCCCCCTGGGGTGCTTCTGCACCCTGGGCAGAGCAACGGCACTCGTCGCAGAGCCTGGGAGCCAGGATGTGCCGGGGCCGCCGGCTGTTCTTCCCGGGGACCCGCTCAGAGGGAACTACAGGGGCCGGAATGGCCAGGGACGTGTGCGACCCTCGGGCCAGGGTCCCGGACGGCGCTGCCTCGCCCCTGCGAGGGGCTTTATCTTCTCTGGCCCTTCACCCACAGTGAGACCCCAGAGGCTCTCCCCGAACCCTGGGCATGCGTCAGAACAACCAAAATGTAAAATGACAAGATCTTGAAACAGTCCAACTCACAGATGTATGTGATGGCAAGGAGCCTGACCTCGGCCTATTGGTCTATGATCTGCCCCTACCATCTGAAGCTCTGGCTGGACAAGCGGACATTTGCAGGAAGCGGAGGCTGCTGTCCTTGCGCGTGGTCCCTCGCAGCACCGAGGGCACGCTCAGGTGTCCGGGGAGGTGGCTGCAGCATCCCCTCCCCCCGTCACGAAGGCTCCACCTGCTAGCTGGCAGCTCCGAGGCTGAACTGCACGGTCTTAAGGTTAGGGACCGCCGTTTTGAAGCCGGTGCTCATGGAGAGCAATGCTGTAAGTGACACCTACACGTCATTGTGCTGGCCACTTGAAGGAGTCTCGCTTCCGTTATAACGCTGAGCACAACAGGTAGAAAGACGCAGATCCTCGGCTTGGCAAACACTCTCAGGTCAGGAGAGGAGCAAGGTCTTCTAAATCCTCGGAAAGGGGAGCGCCTCCCTTCACGTCTCCTCGTGTGTCACTGTCACTGTGACAGCTCATTGTAACACTCCCAGCAGGAGATGGGAGTTTCACAGGCCGTGTGGCACGCCCATCTTTCATTTCTCCAGGCCCCAGGGCGCCGCCCCTTCTCTCTGCGCCCCAGGCCACCATTTGCTCTGGGTGAGGCTGAACTGTGAATTCTTGACTCGTTCGCTGGGGTTACTTTGGGTGGCGTGTCAGAGGAGCTTGGTGTTCTGCGGTCAGGGTGCGGTGACAGCCGCCTTCTGCGGAGTCCTGCTGCCAGAGACTCGGGCTGGTCCACTCCGCCACGGGAGCCACAGGCTTCCCTGTGAGCACGCCAGCCCCCTCGGGTGATGCGTGACTCGCCGGGCTCCCCTGGGGTGGGCTAGGCGTAGACACAGACGCGGAGGGTGGTCCGGACCAGGCCATGGCCAGTGCCGCTGGTTGCCGTGGGGACGGGGGCCAGGCGGGTGATGGGGAGATCAGGTGGGAGACAGGTCATGCAGCCACCTGTGCTGAGGGGACGGGGTGTCCGTCTGGAGGTCACAGGAAGTGGTTTGGATGTTTGAGTGCAAAGGCCGACCGGCCAGCACAGGACAACCGCTGCTGACCCTGTGCCGGGGTTCCTTTGCGAGCAGCCTGGGCAAAGGGCCTCAGAGCAGGTGGCTCACGCCACTAACGGTCACTCCCTCCCCGTCCCAGAAGCCCGGAGTCCGGGTGTGCGTGTCCCGGAGGCCTCTCCCCGGGCCAGCAGGTCACGGTGTCCTCTCCGTGTGCTCCTGCACGCCCCGCCCCAGCTTTCTCTTCACGCAAGGACGCCAGCCCAGTGGGATCAGGGCCCACTCATTTAATGCAGTCCCTCCTCATCATCTCCACATACGGCCACATTCCAGGGTGCTGGGGCTGGGGCTGGGACTGCGCCCACGAGCCTGGGGGACCCAGTTCCGCCGGTCACGAGGCCCACAGGGAGAGGCGCTTTCCCCGGGAGTTGACGTGGGCTAGCTTTGCCGGGACTCACCTGTTCGGGTTCCGTGAAACCGCAGTGTGTCTGTTAGGGCCCAGCCGTGTCTTAGGGATTCCTGCAGGGGGCTCCCCAAGGGTACCAGCAGGGCGTATGATGCTGTCTCCAGCACGTGAGCCGACTGCTCGTCCCTCCTGCGGTCCCCGGCCCCCCTGCCGGAGCCATGCGGGTCTGCTTGTTTCAAGAAGGTACCGACCAGGTGCCTCCATCCAGGGGTCTTTGCCTTTGCTGTGCGGTTTGTGGGAACGTTCTCCCCCAGACCCCTGCACCACTCTCTCTCTGTCCCTTCTGCTCTCGCTGTTCCCCAGTCTGCCAGGCAGACCCTGTGTCCCACCCACTCTCCTGCGTCATCATGTCCGCAGACAACTGGCCACTCATGTCTCTGTGGATCTGCCCCTCGTCGTGTCCCCACCAGGAGGGTGTTCCGAGAGAGCAGGGACTTTGTACCCCTTACTGTCTGGTTCCCCTCAGACACAGTCGGTGAGTCAGCATGCAGGGTGACCCCGTGATGAGTGACTGATTCCTGCCTGGCCAGCGATGGCGCCTTAAACATCTGTGTTTAAAAGTGTTCATTTTTCTGCCCTGGCCAGTGTGGCTCGGTGGATTGAATGCCAGTCTGAGAACTAAAGAGTCTCCGGTTTGATTCCCAGTCAGGGCACATGCCTGGGGTGCAGGCCAGGGTCCCAGTAGGGGGTGCTCCGGAGACACACCGAGAGAAACACATTGATGTTTCTCTCCCTCTCTCCCTCCTTTCTCCTCTGTCTAAAAATTAAGAAAAGAAAAAGAAAAAAAGTGTTCATCTTCTTAGTGTGCTTATTAAGACTCAAGCTGTGGCAAGATGGTCTACAATGTTAGTTTTTAGATTATGACTGCGCGGATGTCCCCGTGGATAAATGAAGTTTTCGGTGACGTAAAAGCAGTGCTCCTCTCTGTCAGCTTCACCGGCGCCTTCTCTCTCCTCCCAGGGGGTCGGAGCAGCGCCGTGACCTGGCGCCACAACCCAACCAGGATGGTGGACACAGAGAGCCCGATCTGCCCCCTCTTCCCGCTGGAGACCGATGACCTGGGAAGCCCATTGTCTGAAGAATTCCTGCAGGAAATGGGAAACATCCAAGAAATTTCTCCGTCCATTGGGGAGGACAGTTCTGGAAGCTTCAGCTTCACAGAATACCAGCACTTAGGGAGCGGCCCCGGGTCAGAGGGGTCCGTCATCACAGGTAAGTGTGCCCCCTCCTGCGAAACGTTCCTAGAAACATCGTTTCTCACCTGACCGCGAAGCCACGGATTCCCGGTCACGCTGTGACAGGACCTGCGTGCGGGCAGGGAGCGCGGGTCCTCCGGCTGCGCTCTGCCTTTCCGAAGGCGTGCGCCTGTCCTGGGCCCTTCTCGCCTCCGTGTTGACTCCGGAGTCCCCGTCTCAGTTTGTACCACAGATGCCTGCCGGAGCTTTGATGGGGGCTGTGTTGAATCTGTGTTGGATCTGTGGGGCCACGTGGGGAGAGCTGACTTCCTAACCACACGGAGGCTTCTGCGCCACCACTAATTTCTCCTTTCCTTCGGGTCTTTAATTTCTCCCCGCGGTGCTTTGCGCTTCTTGGCGTACAGGTCTTTCACGCTCTTCGTCCGATTTATCGCTGTTTCGTATTTTCTGATGCTTTGTAAATGATATTTTTCAGATTTCAGCTTCTGATCATTTGTTGCTATTTATAAAAATATGACTGATTTAGGGCTATTGATCTTGCGTGCTGCACCCTTGTTAAACTGACTCATTAGTTATAGCAGTTTTTTGAAAGATTTTATTTACTTATTTTTAGAGAGAAGGGAAGGGGAGGAGACAGAGAGGGAGAAACACATTGATGCGCGGTTGCCTCTCGTGCGCCCCCTACTGGGGACCTGGCCTGCAACCCAGGCATGGGCCCTGACTGGGCATTGAACTGGCGACCTTTCGGTTTGCAGGCTGGCACTCAATCCACTGAGCCACAGCAGCCGGGACTGTTCCTTTTTTTTTTCTTTTTTCTTCCCCAGTCTTATTTCTGCTTCATTTTGAGTGGTTTATTTTGCTATGTCTTCACGCTTACCAATCTTTCCAGTGTAACTTGTGTTTCATTTTGGATAATTATCTTGCTGTGTCTTTGAGTTCACTGATCCTCCTTCTGCGATATCCAATCCGCTCCTGATACCATTGAACAGTCTTCCCGGGAGAGATCGCCGTTCCCGTCGCTGGAAGCGCGATTCAGTCTTCCCTGCCCTCTCTCTGCCTCGCACGTTCAGCCTCTCACTGGCTTCTGGAGTGTTCACAACACAGTCCTAGTAACGCTAAAAACCGTCTGCAGCTTTGTATCTTTTGTATCGTTTCTGGGCCAGTTTCAGCTCACTGATTTCTCCCCTTACTGTGGGTCACATTTCCTGCTCCTCCGTGTGCTTTGCCGTTTTTTCATTGGCCGCCGCCCACTGCGAACTGCGTGGGTGATGGGCGTTTCTGCTTTCCTATAGATGTTCCCCGGCTTTGTTCCTGGGTGCAGCTACTTGAAAAACATGCCCTTCAGGTCTCGTTTTTAAGCTCCGTGTTGATTCTAGAGGAAGTTTTGCCCGATGCTGAGGCCGAGCCCTTTGGAGCGCTTTACCAAATGCCCCTGAATTCCGAGGCTTCCCACCGGGACTGTGTCCGGCTCCATGCGAGTCCTCGTGTTGTCCCCTCTAGTCGTGTCGGGGTGCCACTTGGGTGTGTTCTCTCTTGGCTCTCCCAGCCAAGGCAGAGCAAAGACGTAGCAGCTCGTGTGTGCAAGCGTGTCTACAAGCACTTCCCTGTGTGGCCGTCTCTGGCTGTGCTAAGGCAAACATGCGGGCACGCCGGGGTCTGTGACTAACCCAAGCCCATCGCCACGGGACCATCCTGGCCTCCTCTCCAGCGGCGAGAGCCCCGGCTCCCACCACCCGCCCTGCGTTCACTGGTCGCTCGTGTCCAGCTGCGTGTGGAGCGCCATCGGGACTGCTCACCGGTCCCCGTGAGCTGCTCGACCAGCCAACCCACGGTGTCTGAATCAGTTCCTTTGCCTTTACTCCCAGACACCACACATGGCCAAGGTTCCGTAGGTCAGACGTGAGCTTGCGCCATGCTTCTGTGAGGCGGTTAGGTTCTTCTGGGGCCTCCTGCCCTCCCTCCTGGGCTCCGCAGACCCCCGGGTTATTTCTGCCGTATTTGCAACATGAAGTTTCACTCTGGGCTGTCAAGTTCCGTGGGTTTTGACAGGTGCTTAGTACCATGTGCCCTGTTGCACTCTCGTGTGAAGGTTCACGGCCTCCAACGCCCCCCGTGCCTCTGGTCTTCAGCCCTGCCGGCCCCACCCGGCCCAGCCAGCGCTCTCTTGCCCTCTCTCCGGTTCCGCCTGTCCCAGGACGCCAGACATTCAGAAGCGGGCGGTGTGTAGCCTCTCGGACTGGCTTTTTGTCTATCCATTCACCCGCTGAAGGGCCTCTTGGTTGCTTCTGATTTTGGCAATTAGGAATAAAATTGCTATGAACATTCACGGTTGGGTATTTTTTTAAGACTTTATTTATTTATTTTTAGAGGGGGGGAGGGAGGGAGAAAGAGAGGGAGAGAAACATCAGTGTGTGATTGCCTCTCATCTGCGCCCTCCACTGGGGACCTGGTCCACAACCCAGGCATGTACCCTGACTGGGAATCGAACCGGTGATGCTGTCGTTCAAAGGCCGGCACTCAGTCCACTGACCCACACCAGCCCGGGCTCACGTTTGGTTTTTGTATGAACATAAGTTTTTAAATCACTTGCGTAAATATCTAGGAATGTAATTCCTATACGAGTTTTGCTTAGAAGAAGCTGCCAAACTGTCCTCCCGAGTGGCTGCACCCTTTTGCATTCCCATCAGCAGTGAGTGAGGGTCCGTGGCTCCGTGTCCACGCCAGCGGTTGGCGTGGCCAGTCGTTGGGACGTTAGGCACTCGAATGCGTGTGTGTCGGTGTCTGCCTATTGTTTTATTCCCAGTCTCCTGAGGACCGGCCACGTGGTGCACCGTTTTCTACGCTGACTTGCAGTCTGTACAGCTTCTTTAGTGAGGTGTCTATTCAGACTTTCTGCCAATTTTTTATTTGCATTGTTTGTTTTATTATTGTTAAGTTTTAAGTCTTCTCCGCATATCTGGGTTACAAATCTTTTATCAGATATGTGTGTTTTGCAAAGGTTTTCTCCCCGTCTGTGGCTTGCCTTTTTATTTTCTTAACAGTGTCTTTTGCAGAGCAAAGTTTTCATTGTAAGAAAGGCCAACTTATTTTTTTCTTAGAAGGGTTACGCTTTTGGTGCATAACGGGCATTGTTATGCTGCATTCTGGTGCGATTCACTGAGCTAACAGCCACGGGTGAGCCGGGAGGACACAGACACAGTAACAAGTTCTGCCGGACACTTCCAGTGCAGGGGCGTGCAGAGCCTGTGGCCGGAGGGAACCGTGAGACCCGCAGACCTGCGGGCCAAGACCGCGCATGCGCAGTCGCTCAGGAGCCGCTGGAGTGCCGGGAGCCCCGCCCACCCGTGGATGCCCCTCCCTAAACACCCCACACGTATCCTCATAACCCTGATGTAGGCGTAGACTGGGGATGCTTTGAAAATTCATCCGTCTTTCCCGTCTGTCCTCAGACACCCTGTCACCGGCTTCGAGCCCCTCATCGGTCACTTATCCTGGGGTCCCCGGTAGCGCCGATGACTCTGCCAGCACAGCCCTGAACATCGAATGCAGGATCTGTGGGGACAAGGCCTCGGGCTACCATTACGGGGTTCACGCGTGTGAAGGCTGCAAGGTAGGCTGGACCGTGGGGTGCGGGGTGGCGGAGGGGGGAGACAGGTGGCCTGCTTCGGGGGCTACGTGTGGTTCCTCCTGCCCTGCACACAAACGCTTGTCATTACTAAACGGATCTGCAGAAAGCCTTAGACAGGACCTGACCCAGGGCACCGATTAATCCGTCTTCAGAGAGGCGTGACAGGTTGCCGGACTGCACTTCGTGAGCACCTCGGAGAGGTGCCTGCTTTAAAGGCGGGCCAGCCACGCGAAAGGTGACCCCTGCATTTGGAGGCGAGGTCAGGGAGCCTGGTCCCGTCTCTCATCCTCGCCGCGACCGCGGGGAGGGCGGTGGCTCTCCCGGCCATCAGAGACGCGCAGTGTCTTGCGCAGTGCCCCACTGCACATGCCAGGTGACACCCAGAGCCAGCGCTGTCCCCTTCGCAGCAGCTCCTGACCCCCGGCATCCTTTCCTGCACGTTGGGGGTCTCTGCACCCCAACCACGAGCACCCCAGAGCCTGTCCTCCTACTCATGCCAGCTCAGCCCGACCGCGGCACATGTGACCCAGGGCCACCAGGGCGGGGTCAGGCCCGGTCTCCCGAGTTCTGCCCACCGCGCCACAGGGCCCTTCCGTGACTTTGCAGCATGACTGCAGGAAGGACCGGTTCCTTCTGGAATTACATGCATGTGTCAGGCTTGGCGTTGTGGGCACGAGACGCCTCACCTGGATGCTTGCCACCAGAAGTTCCTTTTCTTGCACACACTGGACATTTTACCAGCTTTCGGGAAGTGCCACAGCCTGTAATGGCATGTTGCACGCTCTGCATTCTGGGAACAACAAAGACGCCCTGCCTGGAGCCAGGCCGGTGCACAGGCAGGACGGGCCGAGGGAGCCAGGGCGTCTCTGTGCCCAGACCTTTGAAACCCTCTCTCCTCACCCTGCCTCCCAGTGTCACACGTGCCCTGGCCGTCCTGCTGTACGAGCCCAGATGACCAATCAAAGGGAGCAGGAGCCCTGCTCCGACGTCCCCCAGGGAATCGGGGCCTCCTCTTGGGGCCTTCCACGCAAAACTGTGGAAGAATGGCCCTGGCTGGTGTGGCTCAGTGGATTGAGCGCGGGCTGCAAACCTAAGGGTCGCTGGTTCGATTCCCAGTCAGGGCACGTGCCTGGGTTGCAGCCAGGCCCCCAGTAGGGGGTGTGAGAGAGGCAACTGGTAGATTCTCACACACCAAGGTCTGATGTTTCTCTCTCTCTCTCCCCCTCTCTAAAAATAAATAAAAAAAAATTTTTTTTAAAAAGAAAGGAAAAATATGGAAGAGTGATGGAAAGCAAAGAAAAAAGAACCAGACGCAGATGTGCACACGTCACAACTCTCTAACCATGTACTCTTCAAGAGCTAACCGCACAGGGGCCTTTTCTGTATGATTAAGTTACTTTGTTTAGAGTTTTTTAAATACAATTTGATTTTTAAGTATAAATAATAATGTTTTTATTTACTGGATAAAGTTAAAGGTGTTCTTATAGAGCAAGAAAGTTGTTTACATAAAGCTGGCTTCCTTTTATCATATTTTAACATAATTTTTGTCTTTTAGGAAGTTAACATTCTCTTATAAAATTTTTTAAAAAGTTATTAGTCACAAATACGGACGTGCCCTAGGAGGGGAAAAAGTTAAATTTGTGTAGATTTTAACAGGACTAAGTAATGGTTTGGGAGATTATAATTGTGTCTTTCCAAGCCAGACGAGGACATTTTGACATTACTTTGAATTTTGCCTCATTTTCTTGTTTTTAATTTTTCATGTCATGAAAGTTAAAATATTCAGTGTGTCCCAGTTACATCACACGCTTCAGAACTACTTCCCTAAATTTAGTTCGTTTTAAAAGAGATAATGAGGGAAGGACAAGACCCGCGGCTGCAGCGAGGATTCGATCTCACGAACTCCGCGCTGTCCCGCAGGGCTTCTTCCGGCGGACGATCCGGCTGAAGCTGGTCTACGACAAGTGCGAGCGCAGCTGCAAGATCCAGAAGAAGAACCGCAACAAGTGCCAGTACTGCCGTTTTCACAAGTGCCTGTCGGTTGGGATGTCCCATAACGGTAGGTAAGGTCGTCTTCCGCGTTTTCCCAGCCCGCGCCTCAGTTTACCCTCCCGATGTGGGGGCGGACGGTGCTTGGCAGGAGCGAGCTGCCCAGGCCGTGCTGTACCCGCCGCAACCTGAGAAACTAAGAGTCCCGGACCGCGGAGGCTCCGCGCAGCGCCGGGAGTCACAGTTAGAAACGTCCAACGGTAAGACTGGACGCAGGGTTTGGAAGCCGACTGCACGTCCCTGTGTCACCGAGACGCTCCTTCCTGTCGCACACAGGAAGCAGGTGCCATCTGGGCGTCTTATCCTGCTGTGAATTTAACTTAATTCATTCGCCCTCTCATTTGAGAACATGCCGCTTACCAGGCGAAGATAAACTTAAAACAACGAGTTCATAAAAGTGGCATGTCCACCTTCTGGAAAAAGGAAAAGGTGTGACGCGAACGCACCCCTGGACTCACGTCCCCCCACAACCAAAAGGCCCGATGGTGGCGGGCGGCCCTAAGCCCCGCCCCCTGATTAATATTAATGTATTCCCTTTCATTGTAACCGTTGGAAACGGTCCAGGATTAATGGCGTTTGAGTTTTATTTTCATCTCTCCAAAGCAGAAAGTTGAATGGCTTTGAGAGGCGGATTTGACCCTACCTGCCAACCTCCATTCGGAGATGCGCCTGCGCGCGGCTGTCGCGGCCGCCGTGAACCGCCGTTCACGCGGCCTCGCTCACGTCTGTCCCTCCCCCATTGTCCCATTTCTCTCCCCACCCCCAGCTATTCGTTTTGGACGCATGCCAAGGTCGGAAAAAGCCAAATTGAAAGCAGAAATCCTTACATGTGAGCATGACATAGAAGATTCTGAAACGGCAGACCTCAAGTCCCTGGCCAAGAGGATCTACGAGGCCTACCTGAAGAACTTCAACATGAACAAGGTCAAGGCCCGGGTCATCCTCGCGGGGAAGGCCAGCAACAACCCGGTAGGTGTCTCCGCCGCGGGCGCTTGCCAGTCCGCCGCGTTCGGTCGGCACCGTGTTAGCTGGAGCGCAGAGGAGGGCTGAGAAAACAGGTGTTAAATGCTGGGGAAACAGTATTTGTCCCCAAGGTGACCGGGAGACAATGGATAGGAAACATTCATTCAGAGATGCTAAAATGTAGCTTAACCACTCCTGTCTGCTGGGTTTGATCTACCCCAAAGCTCTAGCCACCGAGTTACTATAAGGACTGTGTAATTACTGTACCAAACAAAGAAATCTAGTTAATAGCTACAGGATTCTAGGGTGTGTCTGAGTGCATTTAAAAAAAAAATCCCCATTTTAACACCAGAAAATGAAACCATTTGCCTCCCACTCAGAATACGTTCCTACGTCCTTCCTCCTCAGCCTGCGCCCTCCTCTTTGACCTGCTCCCCCGCACACACCTTCCTTTGCTTCAGTGGGAAGGCAGCCACGTCTTAGGGTGAGGTGTTCACAGAAACCTTGCTATCTTTTTGGAAAGTTCTGGACCTTTTTGGGAGTATCTGTGAGTGCCTCTTGGGGACCCCCTGCACGTGCTTCATCACCTGCCCAGCCTAACGTCACCCCACCCAACCCCCCTCTATAACCAAGTCTGTCTCCATAGAGCTGCCTCCAAAGAGGGGGGCGGCCGAGGTTGGCAAATAAAGACATTTGGCATTTTCCTCTGAGCCTGGCGAAACAGGTTTCGTTTGTGCTAATGAATAGCTCAAAGCGATCCTCGCTGGGAATTACAAGCTGGAAGTTTTAGTCACAGTGAAATGAAGTATTTCACAAGCTCCTTACTTTCGTGAACAGGCCAAACCTCTTTTTCACCGACTCCTTTAAGTCCTCCGTGAATTCTCCCATTACATCGGCCGAGACACTTGCGGAGGGTTCGAGCGAACCCCGTTAAAAACGGGAGGAAGCGCACCCACGCCAGGTGGCCCCAGAGGCTCGGGCAAACTCTGAATCAGCGGGGTGAAAGCAAAGCGACCCGTGCACCTTGAATTTCTCTCCTGGAGGTGCTTTGTGAGTTAGTGAGTGTAGCCCAGGACCAGAGTCACCGAAAAGTCACGTCGGCTTCTCAGGCCCCCGAACCTGCGGCGTGGAGGTTTGGAGAGCAGGTGTCTGACACATTCACGGAGCCGCGGCCGTGCCAGCCCACGGGGCCTGTGTTGTCAGGTGGGGGAGCGCGAATCTGTCCCGGCTGTAAGCGGACTTAGTCGCACAAGTTGAACCTGGGAGGACAGGTTTGCCCCCGGAGCAAGATGGGGCTGGTTTGCCGCCACCCAGGGCTGGCTTCTTCCCCGCCGGCCCCGGAGAGGCTTCCTGCAGGGCCTGCTAGGCGAGGGCACAGAGCTTCTGAAACGTCACCCAGACTTGGCCCTCGGTGCTGGCAGACTTTTAATTTGAAAGCAGGCCCCAGCCTGCCAGAAGTGGCAGCTGGCCTGACCCTTGCACCAGACCACCGCTCTGCTCTGTGAAAACCACTTCCACGGCCCGTGGGTCGGCTGAAGCAGAGACCTCAGGTTGACCCGGGACCCGCTGGGATGCTGGGTGGGCCAGGAGAGTTCAGGGGCAAGGGACGGAGACAGTGTCTCAGGGGAGGAAGGGATCTTGCTTGGAAGCCAGGCAGATTCAGTCGCTTTGGGGAAAGGGGCTTTGGCGGAGCGAGTGGTGGTGGGCTGGGCCCAGGCTGGGGTGAGCCCCTGGATTTCACAACGGGCAGGGCCCTTCGTTGTCGGCCAGAGCTTGTCAGGGCCCTCGCTGCCCCTTGATTTGAGGGTGGCAGGGACAGAAGTGTCCCTGAGGAACGGGGGGAATGTGGCTCCCCTCTGGACATGGCTTCTTACACACAGTGCCTTGGAAAAGGTCGTGAGCTGGCCGTGGTGAGGTGTTAGGAGTGTCTCCTTGTGGAGGAAGCAGCGTGCAAATGAGACTGAGGAGCTTGGAAGTCAGTGCCTTTCTCGAGATGGGCACACATGCACTCACACTCACGCACGTGTGCATGCACATACACTCATTCACACACATGTGTGAATTCCCACACACCCATGCACGTTCACACGTGCACACTCATGCATACTCACACGGGCATGCCCGTGCGCACATGAACTCCCACACACACTCATGCACACAAGCACGCTTGTCTGTGCACACTCACTCTCAGTCCTAGCTGCCTCTGGTTTGGGGAGCTGGCTCCTCTCTGAGACAGAGGTGAGGGCACTCGTTGGCAAAGCAGCAACTCCCTGGCACTGGCTGCTTTGACGTCGCCACTCAGGGTACGAGGTGACAGCGAAGCAGTCCTGCTCCCTGTTACGTCTCGCAGACGTATAGGAGCTAATTCCGTCCGGGTGAGGGACAGCAGGTGTCCGTTTCAGGGGTTCCCGTGTTACTCCCCGTTGTTGGGGCCTGCCTTCAGGGTCTCTGAATATCTCCAGTGACGGACACGTTTATCTTCTGAGGAGGTCCTTGGGCTGTGGACCGAGCTAGCAGCCATCTGCAGCCGGGGCCCCACAGAGTCAGGCGTCTTGTTGGGAAGAAACGAAGCAAGGAGACGTGTGGCCGGCTCCACAACCAGCCGCGGAGGAGGGTCCCAACGAGCCACGCTGCGGGGCCTCGGGGACGAGCGCCTGGCACCACGCGGGGTCCTCTGCCCGCCTTCGGTTGGGACGCTATGCGTGCTGCTTACCTTGTCTTTAGATTGAAAACCAGACTTTGTATTTTACACCGTTTCTAGAAATGGGTAGTCAAACCTAGCCCAACGCTCATTAAATCATTTCATCCAAAGCAGCTCCACCAGTAACGCACAAGCTTTTCCTAGAAGACGGGGCTGCCTGATGTTTCCAGAGGACGCCGTTTAAATGTGTTTTGGAGACGGGTTGTCGCGAGTGGCTCTATAGCACACAGGGCAGTGTTGGCTGGGAGCCCGCCGGCCTCGGCGTGGGGCGGTTGCAGGCGAAACCCGGCAGTTTCAGATCCTCGCCCCGCGCTCTACTCACTCCCTGGAAACGACCACCTGTCCTGTCAGGTGGGGTCGTACCCACACGTGGGTGCGAAAGGCACTTTCCGAAGTAAATCACAGGGCCCGGCAGAAGTGAGGCTTGCGTGGGTGTGGCCGGTGGGGCGCCTGGGTGTCTCGCACGAGACGGACGGCAATTTGAACATTTCATCTGAAATGTCGTTTGGTATGCTTGAGTGTGATACTGTTATGTTACAGAATGACATGCTTATGATTTTGTGGTAAGGTTTTATAATAAAGGAGGGGCGTTATTTGTGCCGGATCCTGTATTAGCTGCAGATTTCTTAACCAGTCTTATCAAGAATGTTTATCAGTCAAGTTTGGCAGCTTTTCAAGTGTTTTAGCTACAGTTTCTCTAGCTTCAATAAACACTGGCTTCTTAATGTCACCACTCGTTTTGAATTCCAGTGGTTTCCAAATTGGCCAGTTAATGAGGCCTGCCTTCTAAAATCCAAGTGACGATTTTATAAAAATGCAATATTTGTTACCATTAAAGCCCCCCCCCACCTTAATGAGAGTTTGTGTGTCCTTAAACTGGCCAGGGGCATGCGTCCTGTTTTGGCGGCCCAGGCTGGGGTGGGATGCTAGCTAAGCTGTCGCTGTCTTGAGATTCTCAGTCATTCTTGAACAAAGGGCCCCGTTTTCATTTTGCACTGGGCCCTGGGCTCGGCCTGTGAACCACCACAGAGGAAAGAGAAGCACTCTGCTGTCCAGCACTTCAGGGACCCACCCTGGTGTGGAAGCCTCACGGCCCACGCTCGTGCTGCAGACTCTGGGAGGCCCGCTGCCTCTGAGCCCCTGTTTCTTAAATGAAAGTTTTTGACCATGGAGCTCCTCTTTTTAAAAACACTCCCGCCCACCCCCACTGAATGCACTTGAAAAAGCCAGTGGTTCGAATAAAGTCAGGGCAGCCTCAGAGTCTGTTGTTCGAAATCGAGGACTGCTGCCATCTGACCCGGACAGACATGTCCCTCGTCTGTCCCGTGCGGCTGAGCGCCGGGAACCCGGGCTCCAGTGTGCTGTGAGGCAAACCTGCCCCCAGACGTCCTCAGACTAGTGGTGGTCCGGCTGCTTTTACGGTCTCTAGGGGCAGGCGGTTTGGGGCTCCCCCATCATGCTCGAGAGACTTAGGGATTTCGGCTTCACGTTTTGTTTCGAATGTTTTCACCCATTCGGGGTAACTTAAAACATGTCCTTGCCTCAGCTGTGGGGTCGGGTTATTTTGTCCCCGATACTGTGTTGCCCATTCTGATTCAGGGTATGCACTTCAAAGGTGGCCCGTGGGATTGTGCTGGCCTGGGGTGGTGCACAGGTGCCTGCAGGGGGTTGTGAGCTGATGCCGCGTGCACCCGGAAAGGGCCACCTCCCACGACAGGGCAGGCACTTTGTGGTGCTGTGTCTTGCCCACTGGCAGTGATCCTTAACGTCACGGGCTGTCTACGGACCCTGTTCACATACAGCGGTAGACAGAGCCGCTGCCCCGCACACCCCCAGCAGCAGTCCTGGCCGGCAGTGTGCCCGTGCCTCTCTCCTGAGCCCCACCAGATGGGTGTGCTCTCCTGGGCGGGCTGGCCTCCAGTTACACCGCCACCTGTCCCTTCTCTCCTCCACACGGTCTTTATAAAGCGCAGGACCCGTGGATTTGGGAGCAAATGGCATGGGCACATGGGGCTGCTGCCACGGGGCTGGCTCCCTGTTCCAGCACGTGGAGCTTTGACGTGACGGCTCCAGTCTCGTGCGCAGGGAAGCAGGCGTCCTCCAAGGGTCTTGCCGTCTGCCCCCAGACAGCGAGGTGCTAACAACGCCTGCTCGCTTATTTGTGCGCAAGCGCCGACTTCCTGAGGTGTGCGTGTTCGCGTCCAGATCTACTCGGTCAGCAGTCAGTGCTGGGGGAGCAGTTATCTGTGTACGGTCCGTAAAACGGTAACGTTGAGAATGATCGTAGTGAAGGCTACCCCAGAGGTGTTTAGGAGTTCAGAGACATTACAAAACAGTGAAAGCGCCTTGCTAGTATTCTCTCGTTAGTTTCATTGCCAAAAATCAGTACCTCGCTCTCTCAGCAGTGAAACCCCCCCCAGTGTCAGGCGGTGGTTGTTGGTATCGGGGGCATTTCGGCTGCGGGCTCCCTGTTGCGGTCTCCCGGTCCCCACTGACAGCAGCTTCTTTAGGACGAGGACTGTGTTTGGTGCCCACGCTGACGATCCCCAGGTGACTGGGATGCAGTGGCTCCTCGCCAGTTCACAGATTATCAGGACACTCGTCACCAGCGACTGGACTTACTCAGTGCCTTTCCTTGCAGCCTTTCGTCATCCACGACATGGAGACGCTGTGTATGGCCGAGAAGACGCTGGTGGCCAAGCTGGTGGCCAACGGCATCCAGAACAAGGAGGCGGAAGTCCGCATCTACCACTGCTGCCAGTGCACGTCGGTGGAGACCGTCACGGAGCTCACGGAGTTCGCCAAGTCCATCCCCGGCTTCGCCAGCTTGGACCTCAACGACCAGGTCACGCTGTTGAAGTACGGGGTCTACGAGGCCATCTTCACCATGCTGTCCTCCGTGATGAACAAAGACGGGATGCTGGTCGCCTACGGAAACGGCTTCATCACGCGCGAGTTCCTGAAGAGCCTCCGCAAGCCCTTCTGCGACATCATGGAGCCCAAGTTTGACTTCGCCATGAAGTTCAACGCGCTGGAGCTGGACGACAGCGACATTTCCCTCTTCGTGGCTGCGATCATCTGCTGTGGAGGTGAGTTCTCCATTTAGTCCGCGGGTGCCGCGCACGCTTCCGCTTCCGGACTCCTGTTGTGAACTAGGGGCGGTAAACCCGGCGGGGGCGGGGCGGGGGCGGAGCCAGGGGCGGAGCCGCACGTGGGAGGGGGAGGCACTGGCGGGGGAGGGCGCAGGAGCCCCTACGTCGCCACCGCCTAGAAGCCAAGTGAGAGTCGCACCTGTATCGTATCATATATTACTATGTATGAGTTTGTATTGTACGTTGTGTTTTATTACATTATAATATATAAATGCTGTACCTAAAATTAGAACATTAACAGTTACAGCAAGCAGTGTGTCAGGTAGGGGTGATGATAATACCGCCATGGAGTGTATGTTGTGTGATATTACGATGCGGTCACGTGCCGTGCAGCGACGTTTGGGTCGACAAGGGACGGCGCACACAGCCCTGCTGCCGTAAGATTCTCGCGGAGCCGCAAACCTGCAACCGCCTGGTGAGGCGCCTTGTCGCCACGTCGAGGCGCAGTGCGCCCTGCACGCGGCAGGGGCGACACTGGTGTGGACGGCCTGCTGCGCTGACAGCCGTGTGACGGAACGGCGCGTGCAGGCGGGCGCGGTCCATCACCCTCGTTGGCGAGGAGCGACAACGACGTCCCTGGTGCGTGTTCGCCGCACTGCACTCCTGACCGCGGTTTTCGAGCGCACTCTTCCTGCTCATGCCCGGAGGCCGTGCTGCGCGCGGCTCTCGGTGGCATCGCTGCCGCTGTGCTCGACCTGGTTCCGTGTGCTCTGTACAGTGCCGCGCGTGGAGGCCGGGGCCCAGAGCGCAGCCGCCGCGTGCAGGAGGCTGGACCGCCTCGGCATTTGCGCGTGCGCGGTGACGGTCGTACTGGGATGGGACCGCCTAACGGCGCTTTTCTCCGAACATGTCTCTGTCGTTAATTGCACGTGACTCTACAGTATAATTCTGTCACTGCCACTTTATTATCTTATCATACTCTGCAAAGTGCCATGCACCTGTCAGGACAGCTGTACTCACGCTGCTCAGGATGAGGAGCACGGGTCGCTCACCAGCGACAGTCGCAAAGTTGGCTCTGTTAAGGAGGCGTTCCCGGGGAGGGAGACCTGGGCTGCTCTGCGGGAGGCTGGCTCCACGCCCGATTTCTGGCTCAGTGTCACATTGCTTTAAATAGCACTGTCCCGGGTCTAAGAAGGTCATTCCTGGTGGATCTTACTCAGCCTTGGGAGAGGCCGATGAGGCGCCTGTCCCCACAAACCACCGGCAGCTGTGCTCTCCCTGTGGTGGACTCACTTGCAGAACCGAGGTTGCTGCCCGTCGCCCTGACACCATAGGGGCACAGAGTAAGAGCAGCCGGGTCCCACAAGCTCTGTCCCGTTACCGCCCAGCTGCCCAGCTGGCAGCCGGGTGCAGGGAGCCGGTACACTCTGGGAAGAAGTGTAACAGGCAACAGGGTGTGCGTGGTCTGCGCTCACGCTGTGCGCACGGACCGGCTGCAGAGCTGTTTATGTGTAGTGTGGTCTCGGCTTCGTGAAAGAAATTACTGTCACATGTCAGCCCAGCACGGAGAAGTGGCGAGATGCACCTGTGTGATGGGGGTTCCCTTTATCTTTCTAAATTTCTGTTTAAAAAGTTAACAATTGTCGTCGACCCCGAACCACATGGACTTGAACTGCGAAGTCCACTCACACTTGGGTTTTTTTCAGTAAATGTACAGTTGACCTTAGGTTTCCTGTCCACAGATTCAACCAACCACGGGTCAAAAACAGTGTTTTTTAAGTTTTTACTGAATTTATCAGGGTGACATTGGGTAATAAAATGCTGCAGGTTTGAAACAGTGTTTTCAGTCCACAGTTGGGAACCCGCGGATGAGAAGGGCCAGCTGGGGGTGCTGATCTGCGCCCTGTCACACCAGGGACGTGTGCACCTGTGGGCTTTGGTGGCCACAGGGGGTCCCTGAGCCAGCCCCCTGCAGATGCCCAGGGGCTGCAGTTCATTTTGGGGGGAGTCAAAGGTTAGACCCCCCCATATGGTTCAAAGGTCAACTGAATATTTTACAACCAAAAAAGATGGAAGAAAGAAAAAACCTACATCATGAGCAATACGTTTGAAAATCGGAGTAGTGAGTGGGGCTTTAACCTGTGTGTTGAGTGTGGGTTGTGGGGTGGAGGGGAAGGTATTTTCTAGACCAAGGGCAGAGCCCTGGTGCCCTTTTCCCAGCGCCCCAGGGGCCACCCCGGGTGGGGGACACTGGCCCATCCGGCACCAGCCCTCAGCTCCGGGTCTCGGCACCCTCCCCCGCCGGGGTCTGCCCCCTGCTCGTCTCCCACTCCGCTTCCTTCCACCTGGTTCGCATCGGGAGGAGCCTGTAACGACAGAGGTTTCTCCCGAAAAACCCAGGTCTCACCCCGTCACTGTCCTGAACAATCGGCGAAAAACTTGACCCCAGACGTCTAGTTTTGACTCAGGAGGAGGAACTTCAACTCCCACATTATGCAAAACTGGCCGTTATAGCCGTCATCCCAACACACACTTCTCCCTCCTGTTGGGGGTGTCCACCTGACAGGTGGACGTCGGGCAAACGCAAGGAAAGGGCCACGCTGGAAGGTCTAGCCCGCTTCCGGCCGCACGAGTATGCAGGGATGAGTATTTGCCCTGTCTGCCCCTGCGAGGCTGAGCGGCTTGGGGAACATCTGGTTGTCTCCTTGTCAGGTCCGCAGTATCTGAAGGCCCGGAGCTTCAGGGGAGGAAGGCCAGGGGAAAGGAGGATGCTGCTTTCCCAGGTGGATCCCGGCCAGGATGGCTGTGCACTCAACCGTCTCTTCTTTCCTTTGGGGGTAGATCGCCCTGGCCTGCTAAACGTCGGACAGATTGAGAAAATGCAGGAGGGGATAGTGCACGTGCTCAAACTCCACCTGCAGAGCAACCACCCGGACGACGCCTTCCTCTTCCCCAAGCTCCTGCAGAAGATGGCGGACCTCCGGCAGCTGGTCACGGAGCACGCGCAGCTGGTGCAGGTCATCAAGAGGACCGAGTCGGACGCCGCGCTGCACCCGCTGCTGCAGGAGATCTACAGGGACATGTACTGAGCGCTCGTGAACCAACGAGGGGAGGGGAGCTCCCCAGGACTTCCGGAGGTGGCGGCACTGCTGAGGAGGAACGGGATCAAGGCCGCTTTGCACAGATGTCCCCGCCGGACCCCGAGAACCTGATGCGTGCGCTCTAGGTAACCTCGACCCCATTCCACACTGGCTGCCTTTTTACCGAGAGCGTGCGGAATCGGGGCTTGGCAAATCCGGAGAGCGATGCTCAGCTGTCCGACTCGAAGCTGTCCGGTGTTAGTCGAGGCAGATTTGTTTAAATCAGGGTAGTGATTCACCACTGGTGCCTGGCGACCTCGGAGTAGCGCTCCATCTCCCCAGGGACCACTGTGGACTCCTGGGCTCTTTGTAATGTTGGAAACTAATCAGCACTTTGTAACTTTTGTAATCCTGTATATCTAGATGTAACCAAAGGTTAGGCATTTTAAAAGCGGCTAAGTATTTATTCAGAAGACTTCGGTTCTGCTCCCTGAATTCGAAGAGCGACGACATGCAGTTTTTTAATCATAGAAGTTAGAATTCAAAAGAATCATCTGATAAGCTCTG
>CM052539.1:1575958-1599957 GCA_028533065.1 Trachops cirrhosus | reverse complement strand
GAGACAGCAAATTAAGGCCTGGATCTGTTGCTTCCCCCACCCCCCTGCCATGCTACTTTGGGTCAAATGTGAAAAGCTCCCTGTTTTTCTCCAGAGCAGGGAACACACCAGCCTCCTCTTGCCCTCCGTGCCCAGCGGCATCTAAAGTCCGTTACACGATGCACTACAGCCTCAGGCCCGGGACAGACAAGGCGCCCCCCAGCCTGGAACAGCAGTGACCCAGGGAGGGGCCTGACTCAGCCTCCCGGTAGCAGGGAGGGCCGGCTTCAGGCCCCGAGGACAAGTGACCGATGATATGCTCAAGGTAAAATCAGTCACTTTGGGGAAATGTCTTCTCTTTTCAAAAGCACAGTCGGTCTAATCCTTTTTTCAGGCCTAAAAAAAACGTACCTCACGAGAGAACAGCGAACGCTCAGCACCCTTCCTGGTGAGGCTGCAGTATTGGCGTTGCGTACCACTGTTTTTTCTACACTGTGTGGCGAAAAGAACCATGTTCATAGCTGTATCTTAAATACTGTGATTTGAATTTTTTAAATCCTAATATAAATAATTTACTAACTTAAAATCATGTATCTAGTAACAGCCATTTGGTTTTTTTGAAATCAGTGTTAATTGACACATCCTCCTAGTAGCCTGGCTCTCCGACCCCCTGGAAGCAGGGAGCTGGAGGGTCACAGCAGAGACAGAACCGCACGCACGCACATCGGAGGTTTTCTCGTCTCCTGGAATTTATTTCTGTGTAACTCTGGTTCCTCCCGCACTTCGCGTGCGAGCGCACAGCGAGTCGGTCTGCGTCACCTCCGCCAGCGGGACCACCCTGGACCCGAGGTCCCCGACTTCCCCGCAGGGCCTGGCGGCGGGGTGGGGGCAGGGGGGCGCGCTCCTGAGCTCCAGGAGCCCTCTGCCCTGTGGGGGACTAGTACCTGCGGGTTAGTGCCAAAGAACTCCGAGGTCCGGACGCTCCACCAGGACCGTCCGCGCAGACTGGTCTTCTGGCAGCCTCCCGGTGGCCCACCCCGAAGCAGAAGCCAGAGACCACAGACCCCGTGAGTCTCCCACCCGCGGTTTTCCAGGCCCGAGCAAAGCTCCGGTCCACAGGGGGTCCATGCCACCCCGGGACCCACGTCAGGACTGAGCGGGTTTCAGAGTCAAGGCCGGGACCTGCTCTCCCGGGTGTGCTTCTTGTCACCGTTCCTGGTGCCTTATACTCCCCAAGCGCGTGGGGTGACAGACCCCCGGTTTTACTCTCCGCAGGAGGCGCTCCCAGCAGGCTCTGTGTCTGGGCGGGGCAGGGGCAGGGCCCCGGGAACGGGGTGCGGAGAACGGCCAGCAGCACGTGGCACCTTCCCAATCCGCTAACCAGTCTTGGTTCCAGCATTAAAAGTGGTTCTCAGATAACTAATTTTTAAAATCTTGGGTCTTACTCATTTTCCCATTAGGAAATTGGACTGATCATATATATTGATTTATATCCTGAATTTACGGGAACTTCTGTATTTGGAATGCCCTACTGTAAGACTGATGAATGTAAAGAGTTAATTTCAGGGTACCGTTATGCCTTAATGGTTTTCAAAAATAAACTATTTTTAAAACTGCTTGGGTGAGTTGGAGTGATGCTGTGAGGCAGCTGTTCCCTGTGAAGCCCCCCAAGCAGAACGCGCCCCCCCCTCCCGCCCCCGCAGGGGCCCCTGGGGCGCAGCCCCTTTTCCTCCGAGAACAGAGCGCCGCGCAGGCAGCGTGTGGCTGCGGAGCAGGGCGTGCGTTTGTGAGAAGTGACTTTGAGAAGGGCAGGCACGGTCGGTCAGCGGCAGCTCTTTATTCCCTCTCCCCGGCCCGCTTCTCTCACACTCCGCCGGGCCAGGCGGCTCCGCGGCAAAGGCACAACGAGACCGGCAGCGGCGGAGGGCGGCTCACAGTCCGGCCTACCGCACCGCTGAGGCGGGGGCCATGGGGATGGGAGCCCCGAGGAGGGGCGTGTGGCCGGCAGCGGGCTGTGGCGCGGGGCCTGGAGTGGGAATGAGCCGCCCGGAACAAGGGGCTGGAAGCACCGACAGGCAACCTCCCGAGCGTCGGGGTCACTCCGAGACCGCGGGCCTTCGCACCCGCGCTACTGGGACCGCGGGGCCCGCAGTGGCCGGGCCCACCCAGCCAACTCCTGGATCGGGCCCATCGCGCGGAGGGCACGCGAGGCTGCAGGCCCACCACGTGTGAGCAGGAACAGCGCAGGGCCGAAGCTGCGGGGAGGCGGCGCCCTGGAGGGAGCGAGGGGCCCTACAGGCCTGGCCTGGGCTCCGGCCCTGCGCCCAGCTCTGAGCCGTGCCGCTCAGCCCTGCTGCTGCTGCTGCAGGCGGGACCCCGCCGCCCTGCCGCTCCAGCCCACCCGCACTCAGGGCCAGCACGGGCGGGCTCCCAGCTCAGCCCGCACCGCCGGGCCGCCGAGGCTGCGCTCAGGCCTCAGCGCTGCTGGGCTGGCTGGCTGGCCTCTTCGGTGGAACTTTCCTTTTCTCCAAGTCGTGCCGAATTTCCTGAGGGAAGGCGTGGATGTTCTCCTGGACACAAGGGAGGCAGAATCTCCTGGAGTAGAACAGGCTGCATTCCTGGAAGAGGAGGGGAGTGCTGAGAACCGGGGGCCAGCCCTTCATCGCCTGCAGGGCAGAGGCGGGGCCTCTGGGGCAGCTGAGCGGAGGTAGGAAGGGTGCAGCCGAAGCCCCAGAGGAGGAGGGAAACTGTGGCCCAGGGGCCGGCCACCTCAAGGTGCGTGTGGGGTCGTGACCCAAGAGAAAAAGAAACGATGGCCGCCCCAGGGGGTTGGGGAGGGGTAGACAGTCCGACCTGCAGGCCTTGGCGGGAATCCCCCAGCAGCCTGGACCGAGGCTCCTCCCACATCCCTTCTCCTCAACCCGCATTTTCCCCTCGGAGGGAGGGAGGGGCTGACTGTTGGGCTGTGGCCTGGGACACAGCTCCCTCGTCCCTACTTCATCCCCAGGCAGGGTGCTCCGGGGCCTCTCCGTGGGCAGGATGGCTCACGGGACAGGCCGCCCGCCCGCCTGCCCTCGGGTATGCAGACACTAGGCTCGCTGTGCCGGTGCCCTGGCCCCGCCCCCACTCTCGGGACCTCTCTCCGGGATGAAGCTCTGCCTGCCCAGCTTTGGGGCAGGTTAAAGTCAGCCTCCGGGTAAAGCGGGCACTGAACGCAGGGCCCGGCACCCAGCAAGCTCCGGAAAGTGGGGCTGCTTCCCCTGGAAGGCTCCCCGGGAACAATTAGAAAGGTCGCCATCCTGTGGGGGGGGGATGACCACCAGGGGCCACTGGATGGTGTGGAGCCTCCAAGAATCTATTGCTCTCCCCCGCCCCACAGAGGCCCTCGGACCGACCCGTTTGCCTCTCTGCCTGTCCCTGCCGTTGCCTAAGGGCCGGTCCATAACGAGGTAGACCAGCTGGTCTCCAAGAGCAGCCCCGCCCCCCGCCCAGGGATCCCAGGGCCCCAGAGGCGAGGCTGGCTCCCACCCTCCCTTGGAAGAGCTCACCTGTGACCTCTCCCACGGCCCTGCCTGTGGGGTCCCGCCCCCCGGGAAGGCGGCCCCAGTCGCCTGCGGCTTACCCACCGGGCCCACACACACCAGCCGGCCACAGACGCTGCACCTGGAGCCGAGGATCAGGAATCTGTCCTTGTCAGGGGTGAAGGGGTCGGTGGTGACGAAGCTCTCCTCCAGGAGGCTGCAGGGCAGTAAGTGATGCCAGTGTCCAACCTTTGCCCAGGGAGGCCCTCCCGGGCCTGCACACCCAGCCGGCTCCAAGGGGCTCGGAAGCAGCTGCGGAGCAGGCCCACAGAGGGGCTGCTGCAGCCAGAGCCCCCAGACCCCAGTCCGATTCTCCAGGTGGGGCGGGGCCACGAGGCCGCCCCTCACCCCTGCTGTGGCGATGCCCACGCCCAAACGGCCCTCGTCTAGGCAGGGAGAACCGGGGCACTGCACGCCCGCGTGAGGTGCTGGCCTCACTCTGCACACCAGGAATGAGGAGACCCCTGGGGTTCAGAGGTGACGCCCCCAGTTCCTGGGCAGCAGAGGAGCCCACTGAGTCAGAAGGAAGAAGCCATGGCCCCTGCCACTTGCCCTGTGTGAGTAACGTGTTGGTCGACTTCCCTCTGACGTGGCATCTAATAGGGGACAACTGAAGGTCAATAATCCAGCTCTGAGACCCAGTGGCCGCACTCCAGGCCCATCTCTGGGTACATCCCAGGGAGCTGGTGCTGAGGACTCACTCCCACCAGCGCACAAGCTGCAAGGCTGAGCACCGGCAGACGGGGGACCCGGCTGCCGAGCAGCTCCAGCCTGAGCCACAGTGCATCTTCCTGGGGTTGGACTGGGGACGGAGAGGGCAGGAAGGGGCGGGCTGGGGCTGGGAGAGCAGGACAGCCCTTGAGCCCTGCCTGGGGCCTCCTCAGGCCATACCAAACATCCAGACCTGGGCTGGGTGGGCCTAAAGCCGACACCCAAGCCACGTGTCTGACTCAGGCCATCAGCTTGGTGTGCAGGGACGCACGAGCCACTGGACAGGTACTCACATGATAGACCGGGTGTTGGGGGGCTTCTGCCCCACGTAGCTGTACGGAGCTGTCAGGGAGCAGAGCTGGCACTCAAACACACCCAGGGGCCGGCGCTCCGCCTCGCACGCCATCTGCAAGGTCAAGACGCAGGGCAGGTCACTGTCAGAACCCAGAACTGCCCAGCGCTCCAGCCCCAGCGACATGTCTCTGACCAAGAGGGCGGAAGGTGCCCCTTTCCAACAAGGAACCTCAGGTTCAGAGTAAGTCCAAGACCTCCCCCAGGTCCCAATTATTTTCAAGTGCGTAAGAGATTTTCACCACAAGAGGTTACGTGCGGTGCCATAAAACGAGACAGCGGCGATAGAGCACTGAAGTCAGAGTACGTCTCCAATCCCAAAGTGACTGAATTAAAATCAGGATCAGACAGACACCTGAAAATACTCCGAGGACTTGGAAGTTACACAATACACTTCTCAATAAACCACAGTTCAAAGAAGAAATCACAAGGGAAATTAGCAAATATTTTAACTAAATGAAAACTAAAATACTGCATATCAAGATACAGAGAATGCAGCTTAGGCAGTGTCTACCGGAAAACTCAGTGCTTTAAATATTTAAATTGGAAAAGAACATGTAATGTCAATCATTGAAGCTTCTACCTTAAGGAACTAAAAAAAAGCAAATTAAACCCTAACATAAATAGAAAGAAGAAAATAATAAAGGATGGAAATTAAAGAAATAGAAAATGACTAACAATGAGAAAAACAATAAAACCAAAGCTGGTTATTTCAAAACATCAATAAAGCTGAACCTCTAACTGGATTGACAAAGAAAATGAGAAGATGCGAACCGCCACCCTCAGGAATGAGAGGGGACGTCGCTTAGACTACAGGCAGTGAAATGAAAATGAGGGCGTATTACGAACAACTTTCCACCAACTAAATCTGACAATTTAGCTGAAATGGACAGGTATCTTGGGGGGAAAGCACCACCAATCAAAAGTGACTCAAAAAGAAACAGAAAACCTGAATAGCCCTACAGCTATTCAGAAAACTGGTTTCATAATTTAAAGTTTCCCTAAAAAATGACATAAAATAACAAAAAAAAAAATCAGGCCTAGGTGGCTTAACCACAAATTGTTAAGCATTTAAGAAAGAAATATTGGGTTGACCAAAAAGTCCATTTAGTTTTTTCTGTAAAATCAAGGACATATTTTTCATTTTCACCAATAACTTTACTGATTTGGATGTTTTGAGTATATCGGCTATCTTTCCTTCATGGCATAAGATTGATTATTCTCAATTAATGTCTCGATTGGATCGCTGTCAACTTCAGCTGGTCTGCCCGCCTGTGAGCATCGTCCAGCGAGAAATCTCCGCACGAAACTTCACAAACCACTTTTGACACGTTTGATCCATGACAGCACCTTCTCCATACACTGCACAAAATTTTTTTTGCATTTCAGTTGCATTTTTACCTTTCTTGAAATAATAAAGCATAATATGCCAAGAATGTTGCGTGTTTTCTTCCTTCTTCAGTATCAAAATGGCTACACAAAAATTCACCAATTTCAATATGATCTAACAAAATTGTTTTGAATGAAGTTAAAGACAACTAAGCACTACTAGAGCCATCTTACAGAAAAAAAACAAATGAACTTTTTGGCCAACCCACCTGAACCAACACACGAAGGCCGTTTCAGAATGTAGAGAAGGCGACAGAGGACAGTATCACACTGACACAAAAGCTGCCAGGACAGCCCTGACACCGTTACCCAACGCCATCGCAGGAACACTACGGACCAATGCCCTTCCTGAACCTAGATGCAAAAATCCTGAGCAAAATATTAGCAAACTGAACTCAACAATAGATAAGAAGCCTAAGGAATCCCAATTAGGAAGCCCAATACACGAGAATGCCTGAGTGGATTCAGTTCCAGGAATGCAAGGCTCGGTTAACATTCAGAAGCCAACCAACGCAACTTATGATAGCAACAGAAAAAAGGAAGAACAGATTATCACTTCAATAGATGCATAGGAAGCAGGACAGCATTCGACAGAATTCTTCAAAATCAAGGCTCTGAGTGGTGCTTTGAACCCAAGAGGCTCCCAGACTGACGGCAGAACGAACCCCCTTCCCTGATATTTCGGGCCTCCTAGAAGCCAGCGTTACCTTTCCCGTTACTGCCCGCCCCTCCCCCCCGACACCGGGCGCGGATATCCCCGTTTCCTCCCCTCCTTGCCTCTGCTGGCGCTCTCCCTCCACCCAGAAGGCTTCCCCACCTCTGCCTGTGGAGCTTCCCTCGGCTGCCTGGAAGATCTTCATCTTTGGCTCTCAGCAGTTTGAACCCCCCCACACATATACACATGCAAAATAGGTGATATATACATTATATAATGAAATGTATATAATACACATGTGTGTTATACGCACAATATACACATATGTATATACACACATGTATCTATAATTCTATACATGTGTGTATATATACACATGAACAGGGTCCGGCAGAAGGCCTGTTGAGTGTGGTTGGTCGGGTAGAAACATGAGTGTTATAACTTACAGTTTTCACTGGAACATTTCACTACAATGTCATGCGGTGTGCTTGAGTGTGATATTGTTACGTTACAGAATGACATGCTTATCATTTTGTAATTTAAAAAGGGACGTTATCTGTGCTGGACCCTGTACTAACTTTTTCTTTTACAGGTTTTCACCCTGCCTGTACTACTTTGAGCAGTCTTTGACTCGTGGTTTGGTATCTTTTAGTATTTTTGGAAAATTCTTAACCACAGTCGCCCCAACCTTCCTGGCTCTTCAGCTGGGTTTCCAAGCGCAAGCAGGTCAGGCTGTTTGCCATGTCCCCCAGTTCCCGCACCCTCGGTTCTGGGTGTTTTCACTGTGTTTCAGTGTGAGTTCTTTCTATGGACCTATCGTCAAGTTGTTTGGCTTTTTTTCCCTCTTGGCCGGCTGCGATCGGGGCGCACCGTCATTCAACCTGCTCTTGGAAGGCATTCTTCGCCTTGCTGCTTTTCATCCCTAATCTTTACACCTGACTCCTCCTCCAAGTTTCCTGAAATGCCGCTCTCGAGGTCTGGGGGACCCCGCACGTCCAGGCCCGGCCCCGGGAGTCATCCGGGGGCCTTTCCCGAGTCCTCCGTCCCAGGCCGAGCGCAGCGCGCAGCGGTTCGGACCCCGGCCCTCGGAATCCCACAGACCTCTATGGAGGCATCGTGGCCGCCGGCGAGCAGCAGGCGCTGGGAGGGACCGGGGCCGGCGGAGCGCGCGCACTCCCTTAAAGCCACCAGGCCGCCCCTCTCACCTCCGCCCGCCCGCACCGGCGTCCCTCGCGACCCGGACTCACAGCGCGTGCGCAGCCCCGCCCCCTGGCGCCCGACCGCGCGTGCGCGCCCTGCCCCACCACCCCGGGCGCAAGCGCGACTAGGGACCGAGCTCGGGCTTGGTTTCCGCCTCCTCGGCCTCCCCCTAGTGCGTTGCTTTTGGGGGGCGCAGCCCCTGGGCGGTGCCTGACCTTGCTTTGGCCCGAGGTCCCTCCTACTTGGCCTGCAGTTCGGGCTGCGCTAAGATTCTCCTCTTCTTTCTGTGTTTCCCCCCGGGCTCAGCGGAGCCCCACTTGGTCTCGCTTTTCTCGCGCCGCTCCTCACGTGCCTTGGGTTGGAATGTCCTCGTCTTAGTGTGCGCGCTCGCTACCTGTCCCCCGTTAGGACGGGAGCCCCCGGGGTCACTGGCAGGGCCCATGATGCCCCTTAACGCAGCAGAGAAGCTGGGTTCTGCACGAGCCCTGCCCTTTCCTGGGACCTTTGTAAAGCTGTGTGCATTTGCGACATATCACTCTGCTCCTCCACACCCTTAAGCGGCCTGCGACAGGCCCGTCTCGACCTGGGCCCCACCATCCTTCAACCTCCCCAGCCTTGCTCGCCCCAGGGCCCCACCAGCTTCCAAAGGTTCTCCCGGCCCCCAGACTCCCCCACCCTAGCCCCGGGCAGGCTCTTCCCTACACTTGCGGTGGCCTCCACTGTGTGGCGCCCTCCCTGCTTTTTCCTCCCAGGAAGTGAGAAATAAGGATTATACCGAGCCTGTTAGTAATGCTGGGATGAACTGCTCTCGGGCCTGGGCAAGCGCAGCCCTGCCCTGGGCCCCGAAGCAAACACTTTGCTTCTGTTACTAGAAAAATATGACCCCAACTGTGTTTACAGCGGTGATATTCTGTGGATGGACTCAAAGCGCAGAGGATTTTCAGGGCAGTGAGAATCCTCTGTGATACCATAATGGCAGAGGCGTGCAACTATGTGTTTATGTGAACCCACAGAATGTGCAACACCAAAAGCATGTGCCTCCTCAGATTCCAGGGCCACCTCGGTGAGTAACCAAGCCCTGGGACCAAGCGGCCAGTCGCCAGGCTGACCTCTGTGCTGTGTCTCCGGCCCTGACTTCCAGGGCAGGAGCCCCGAGTAGATGCCCCGGGGCAGAAGTCACAGTGTGCCCCTCAGAAATCTCATATTTAACTCTGACACACATCCGCATACATGAGCCAGCTTCCGAGGGAAATGAAACAGCTGCCAGCCCATGTTTCTCTTAAACAACAAACCGCATTTTCTTTATTATTCAATAACAACCCACCGGGCCACAAACGACCAGAAGTTCAGACCCGGGGTGTATATGTTGCTAGGTCCGACCTACAGAACAGTCACTGTCTTTCAAAGTGAACCCACACACAGCACCTTGTCGTTGTGGGACAAAAACTTAGTGTCCCGGCCAGAAAGCTAGGGTCACGGTTTACATCTTCAAGTTGAAGGAGCCTTAGGGAGTAGATGGGAAGCTTCAGACTTCTGACCTCTGATCTCATCCCTGAATGAATTCCAAATCCAGGGCCGGTCCTGGAACCCCCCACAGGCCCCTCAGGCCCTGGACCAGGTGGAATGTGGCGGGGCAGGGCAGGGGGAGGCTGGTGGAGGGGATGTGGGCCAGGGAAGCTCTGGTCCCTGAAGAGAGCTCCCACTGCGTCTCTAACCCTCTAAGCTGCTGCAGGCTCCAAAGACACTTAACGCCCCAGGAAGAGAGCTCGTCCCCCACGCGGGGGCTGTCAGCTCCCCTCCCCGGGCACTGCCGGTCGCTCCCTCTTTTCCTGTTCCTAAGAGTAGAGGCCGAGAGCGGGAATACTTGCAGATGCAGGGGTGGGCACGTGCAGGGGCCTGGTCTGGAGCCACTGAACTGAACGTGTGCTCGGGGGCCCTCGCCTGCAGCTCTCGAAACCGCCACAGTCACACCACGAGATACACCATCTTCCTCTCGTTGATGTTCCTGGTCTTCAGCCCCAGGAAGCGGCGGTTGTGCCTCTCCGGCCGCCCATAGAGCATGTCCATGAAGATCGTGGGTTTGTCTGGGGCCTTGGGTCGGAAGGACAGGAAGCCAACCATGGTCCTGAGTTTGCCACACAAGTAGGCCATGGCTTCCGCTTCGTCTGATGGTTGCTCGTACACAGGCTGCATCATTTCCTCGTGGGCAGACAGGATCGTGGCCCGAAACAAGTTGATCAGCGTGCAGATCACCAGCAGTATAAACGTGGAGAGGAACAGGACCCCGAGTGCCCTGTTGTGGGAAAAGTCTACGTTCTGAAAAGCTGAGACGCAGTAGGAGAGCACTGTCTGGGCGGCGTGGAGCGAGCGACTGTAGTTCCACTCATGCTGACCGAACACCAGGCACCCAAAAGCCACGTACACAAAGAAACACAGGGACAGCATGAGCGCCACGTGGCAGATGGCGGGCAGCGCGGCGCGGGTGGCCCTCTGAGCCAGGCGCGCGCTGAAGAGGAATCTGCAATAGCTGAGCATCTTCAAAATGGTCAGAAACAGCAGGAAGCCCAAAGCGATCCCCATGACGTGGTCCACTCGAGAAACGGCGTGGAAGGGCACGAAGTCCCCTGAGTTCGATGAGTAGGACCGAATGACGCCAGCGGCCAAGAAGTGTTTGCTGGAAAACAGCACAATCAGCGCGGCGAAGGCGCACACCAGAGCGAGGCTGAGCCAGTTGCACGCGCGCGTCACGTAGGAGGCCCTCTCCTGCCAGACGGTGTAAACCTCGTGCGCCACGTAGGCCAGGAAGCACACGAGGATGGCCGCGTACAAGGCGACTTCTGCCGATTTCCTGCTGAAATCGCTCAGGGAGAAGGAGTGCACAGACACGCTGGCGTTCACGACGCCCAACGGAGAGACCTCAAACACGACCGAGACGCTGCAGAACAGGCTGACGCCCGGGTTGAAGGTGGTCAGGTCCAGAATCACAGCCCACGTCTTCTCATCAAGCCAGTGGCTATTTTGGAGGTCCTTGAGCCTCAGGGTGGAATTAAACCGCTGCTGGTCTGGGAAAAAATAGAAAGCATGCCCCCCGGACCCATAGGTGTGAAGCAGGCCATAGGAATAATACACCCACGTCCTTTCTGGAGGCTTATAGGTAAACCCTTGGGTGTTCTTGTCTGTCGTCCGCTTATCGATCTTCTTCCAAAACCCGGTGTAGTTTGCTGTGTCTTCTGGATGCCTGCCGTACATGGGATGACAGTGAATTTCCCCTCTAATGCTGTCTGGCACGGAGCTGTGGGCGGGCAGGCAGGCCTTCCCAGCATGTGAGTCCTTGGCCCTCACTTGCCTCATCAGGGGGAGGCCAAGGATTTGAGAGGAGCTGTCGGGAAGAAACGTCGGGTGCAGGTCATTGTGGAACAAAGGCAAGGTCACGCTGCTGAGCCACAGGTAGATGTCGTCCAGCTGGGTCACCGCGGCAAGGCCCTCCGAGAACTGACGGCGGATGAACTGGTTATGGTGGAAGCTGTCGGTGCGGCGGAGGAGGGCGGCGAGGCTCAGCAGCAGGGCGAGGAAGACCAAGTGAGTCAGAATGCAGGTCAGGAGCAGCCACGCGCGCCTCTTGGTGGCCCTCTTCCTTTTGAAAATCCTGATCTCGTCCTCCGTGAGGGGCTGGTACATCCGCGTGTCTCGGAGGCCGAGGACGTGCTGGTGTCGCTGCTGCATTTTGTCTGGGTCCAGCCTCACGTCCTGCAGCTGGATCTCTGTGTAGCAATAGTTGCTGACCCACGAGAGGTTTTTACAGTACTTGGGCCTGTTCGACCGGATGCTCGACAAGACCATGATTTTGAACGGCTGCACCACAAAAACGGACTGACAGAAGGAGCAAAAGGACGCAAAGAGCCACTCTATGGACCTCTCGTAGCCGTACGTCAGTCCGTACAGCACGATGAAGAACGAGGACACGCCCGAGGTGGCGAAGACCAGGAACCACGCCACGTAGACACACCGCCGCGGCAGCGCCACCCTGGGCTTGCTGGCCGGGGGCGGAGGGTGCTCTGGGGTGGGCGGCCGCTCGGCGGGCGCCCCCAGGCTGTTGTTGACGTTCCTGTTGTTGTCATTTGCGTTCGACCTGATGGTGCGCGGGCCCCTGCTTTTTGCTTTCTTACGCCGGGGCCCTGCTTTCGAGGTCTTCTTGACAAAAGACTTCCGGAGCCCAGGACCGGTCCCGGGGGGAGGCTGCTCGGGGGGAGGCTGCTCGGAGGTTTCCTGAGCGTGCCACTTCTTCAAACGGTCCTCCCAGTGCCCGGCCTCTGCCGCCATCGTGGGATACTTCCGAGGAGACACCTTATCCAGGCTGACCTGGGGCGGCCTCTGGGAATAGGTGAACAGGCCCATGATGGCCACCTGCACCGGGAGCGTGATCACGGCGCTCTCCAGCCCTATGACCATGGAGCGCAGGTAGCGGCCCCCCCCGGGCCCCGCCCCCTCCTCCGCGTTGAGGTTGAAGAACATGATGTTGCACAGCAGGGAGGCCAGCAGCATGGCCAGGCAGCAGGACAGCCTCTGGAGCCGGCCGAAGCCCGTGCCGACGGCGCCGGTGAAGACGGAGAACCACAGGTGTGCCCTCCCCAGCTGGTGGGTCACGTCTATGAGGAAGAAGTCCGCCCGCTCCAGGGGCACGTTGGGCTCAGTGACGGCGAAGGTCCTGTCCACGGAGGTGTCGATGGACAGCCACGCCCGACACAGGAACAGCCAGATGTGTCTGCTGAACAGGTTCTCCACCTTGACGCGGCTCAGATACCAGCTGGGGGCTTTGCCTTCGTTGTTGTGCCACACGCGGATGGCCTGGACGTCCCCCAGGTCGCTCCTCGTCGTCAGCAGGAAGGTGTTGATGCTCCCTCGGTAGAGAGATTTAAAATGAGGGTGGCTCAAACAGTGCACGTCGCTGGCGCCTTCTGTCCCCCTGAGCTGGAGGAAGACATTGGCCCTGGTCCCCGACCCGCAGCGGCTTCCTGTAAAAATGGTGACGAGGTAGCAGACGTTGTCGTAGGGGTCGTTGTCAGGCAGGACGATCACGTGGTCGCGAAGGAACTGGTCGGTCTCGTCTCTGTGCAGCGCCCAGAAGGCCAGGGCCACGTACGTGAGCATGATGAAGAGGACTGTGAAGAGGGCCACGGGGTTTTGGCCGATAGTCTTGATGACCTCCAGCCGCAGATCCACAGGGTTGGGGACCACAATGACCTTGGCCGTGAAGTAGCGGATGTGCAGGGGGATGTTGGCCAGCTTCATCACGCCCAGCTGCCGCCGGGCCCGCCTCTGGCTCCTGCAGACACAGTGCACTCTGTCCCAGGTGGTCTTCTCTCTGAGGACACAGGCGTCTTCTCGCCAGTCCCTCTGGATCCCGTGCATGTCCAGGCAGTGAACGCTGAAAAGCGAGATTCTCACCAGCTTGTCGGTGGGCTTCGTGACAAAATGGGGCGCCTGCAGAACCACGACGACGGAGCTCTGGGCGGAGCGGCCGTGCTGGGCGACGGCCTGCAGCAAAGACGGCGGCAGGCAGACGACCCGGGGCATCTTCACCACACAGGCTGGGTCAAACAGGCCACTGTGGATGGCCACCGGAGGGATGTCATGGGGCACCAGGAAGGTGGCGACCAAAGCCTTCGGGGCGATCTGGCCGCCGGCGTACACGGACACGGTGAACAGCACAGTTACTTCCGTCAGGATGTGAACCAGCAGCTCCTTCTCGGCTCTGCTGTCCACTGCGAAGCGGAACGCCCCTGTTGTCGTCGTTCTCAAGGCCTCATCCGCCGTGCCCGGCGCATGGTCAGGCCCCACCGTGAGCTTAAAGGCTGCGGAGCTCAAGTCTTTTCTGCCCAGGTACACGTCCACCACCTCCGGTGCCACCTCGAGCACGTCTCCGGTCGCCGTGGTCCCTGTCATTCTGAAGCCGACCACGTCTGCTGAAATGCTGTCCTGGTCGTTCAGCCAAGGGAAGGGGTCACCTGCAAACTCACAAAACATCATAGAAATGGGCGCGTTTGCGGACAAACCAGGGGTGCTGCTCACATTGAGCGTGGCACGGAACCAGTTCCGACCCTGTTCCTCGTCCCCCAAGACGCTGGTGACCAGCCGCTTTTCCATTTTCCTGACGTACATGTTGAAGCTCGAGGTCTTCATCGCGATGGTGTCATTTCCCGGCACTTTCCCGGCCAGGACCGTGTCTGCCAGAGACTGCATCACAATGAAAGGATCGGCAAACACTTGGTAGCGAGTAGTCATTTTCAGGATATTGGACAAGCTCGTTAATATTCCAGTGCTCACGATCTCTATTTGTTCAGCCTGGAAGTCCTTATTGTTTCGCTGATGCTCTTGCAGGGCTTGATTGGCTTGCCAAATCCGCGCCGTGGCGCGTTTCTGAGCGACGCTGGTGAATTCAGATGTCTTCTGGGTCAACTTCGCGACGGCCGAGACTAGCTGGCCGACCTCCACCAGCGTGCTCACGGGGAAGGTGAACGTCGCATTGACGAGGTGCTCCCGGAGTCTGGTTTTGTCCGCGTGCAGGGAGGCTTCCGCTTTCATGCTGTTCAACACGGAGGCGACGATGTACACCAAGTAGCCTGCGGGCAGGAAGTCCTGCTTCTGGATCAGAGCGGACAGGACTGAGTCCGGCCCTGTGGTATGATTGAGTAAGTGCTGCATCACCGTCTGCGGTGAGTAGCTGTCGGTAGGAGCTTGGACAGCGGCGTACAGGGTCACCTGAGAGAACGCTCCCAGAGAGTCGTACACCTGGACGAAGATCTTCATGGCATGATGGCTGGGCAGCACGCCGATGGGGAGGAAGGATGGGGGCGACGTGTGCTCGCTGCCCAGGTGCAGGATGGGCCCCAAGGTGTTCTCTTTCAAGGAGCTGATTTCACCAAACCCGTGCAGATCGGACACTATCATTTTATATGTGAAAGGGGTGTTCCGGTCCTTAAAATTGGTGCACTGGATGACAAACTTAGTATAAAATGCAATTCCTCTGGCTGGGCTAACTTTGCAGTCTCCGATTTCAGGCACGTGGTTGATAACAAAGGGATACTCGAGGACCAGGCTGACGCCACTCCAAGCTGCTAATGCTAAAGAAAGCGAGAACTGAGCTTCCACAAAGTCTCTAAAAGCAAAAGCTTTTACAGACAAGTAATCGCTGTTCCTGCCTGTGGACGTTTGCCCTGTCCAGTCAAACGCCACCTCATCCCCTGAAGGTGACAGAATCGACCACGTGTAGACATCACGGTTGACCGTACAATTCGTGCAGTTGAGAAACAGAGAAAATCTGTGTGATATCACCAAAACGGCGTCACAGTTTTCCGTGCACACGATATCAGCCGCGGGCGCTGGCCCTTGGAGCACGTGGACCCTTTTGTCGGAAAAGGCCGTTCTGTCCCTCTTCTGGATCACCATTCTGAAGAAGTACACTCGGCGGCCTTTGAGCGTCTGCGGCGCCAGCGTCAGCGCCGAGCTGGAGGCCCGGGCCCACCTCAGGCCGTCCGGCTCCGGCAGACAGCCTTCCCTGCTCATCACGTCTATGTTCTCTCCATTGTAGTTCCCCGGGTTCGTGGTGCAGTACCAAGAAAACTGGAGCCCCTGCAGCGGGTCGTCCGCGTCCGGGTCCGACGACGCCGACCCGTCCAGAACCAGCTCCTCCGTGAAGCCAACTGTCACGTCGGCGTCCCCGAGGATGACCGCCTTCAGGGGACTTCGCACAACAGTGGCGTAGATGTGATCCGAGCCGTTCAGCAGGTCCCCGGTGGGTCTGAGCAGACGCAGAAAGACCGCGAACACGTACACCCCCACAGGGAGCGTGTCGCTCAGGATGTCCAGGGCCAACCCTTGCCGCGTCTGGAGCTTCGGGACCGGCAGGGGCTTAGACCAGTCCGGCGCATCCGAGAGAGACGGCACGGAGTACACCTCCCACTCCACTTGCCTGTCCTGAGCCGACGGGCAGTCGTAATCGACCATGGCACTGACGAAAATGCTCATCTTCCGGGTGAACACCAGGGGCACACCATCTGCACCCCTGTTGATCTGGACCTTTCTGATAACGCAAAGTACCTGTCTTGCTAACTGACAGGACACGGAAGACTCCGCGGCGTGGGGATTGTCCGAGTTGACGGCTTCTGAAACAATAGGCCTGAGCCCGTCTGTAGGACACTCGGTTTGGGCCATGAAGCCCGCGGAGGGGAGACGGCCACCAGGTGGGGTGGAGCGGGGGGAGGAGCCAGAGGCGGAGGAAGCGTGGGTGGGGCTGACCGGCCCGAGGTGAAAGGTCCATTCCAGAGGCCCAAGGGAGCGCCGCAGACGGGCGAGCCACTGCAGGGAGAGCAGGCCTCGGGGCGCAGACAGGTGCAGGTCCACGTGGGTGGGCGTGGCGCGGCGCGCACGAGGCGCACGCAGCAGGACGCGCACGTGGAAGCAGGGCCCCCGTGCCCACCGCGAGGAGCTGTGGGAGAAGCAGAGGCCTCGGCCTCCGCTCAGGATGACGCCGCGGCCCAGAGCCACCAGTGGTCGCAGGCTGAGGCGAGCGTGGCCGCTTAGCCAGCTGAGGTCCAGGGCGCCCCCGGCCGCCTCGCCCTGTGGCGGGTCTCGGGGTCTGGCCTCGGGTGGAGAGCCGTGGGCCGCGGCGCCTGACGGCGAGACAGGGGCGGAGGCGACGGTCCCGGCCCTGCGAGGAGTCGGGGACGGAGGGAGGCCGCGGAAGCCCAGGTCCAAGCCCAGGAGCAGGAGAAGCGCGGGCCCGGGCCACATAGCGCCCGCTAGCGGGGAGCCGAGGGGCGCGCAGCGCTTGTCAGGTGGGTCAACGGCCCAGAGGCGCGGGCCGCGGCGGTCACGGGAAGGCGGGGTCGCGGGGTGGGTGGGGGACGCCGGGTTCCTGGAGCAGCGAGTGGAGCCCAGGCTTCGTGCGCCCCAGCCCGTTCCCACCCGTTAGGCCTCTGATCAGGGCGTGCTGGTGGGATTAGTGCGGCCCGGTGTCCTGATCCGCCGAGAAGACCCCTTCCCAGGAACCCGCTGCCGAGGAATCAAAAGGGACTGCGAGCTCCCCAGCGCCCAGGGCGGTCTGCCTTTGGGCTTCTCGGTTTCCTTTCCTTTTTCTACTTCCTGAACATGAAACCCCGAGTCGCTGGTTTTTAAATCTCTCCCCTTTTCTCATGTTCTGTGGGCCACCTGCTCTGAGTGTGGCACTGGGGGGCTTATCGACTGAACGTTTGTGCCCCCCCTCCAAAGTCAAGTGGGAAAGCACCAATCCCTGTGATGTGAGGGGTTAGGAGAGGGGCCTATGGGACGTCACTGGGGTTAGATGTGGTCATGAGGATGGAGCCCCTGTGATGGGATGAACGGCCTTGTAGGAAGTTGAAGGCACGTCTCTCTCTCTCTCTTTCTCTGAGCACACACCCAGGAAAGCAGCAAGCCGGGACGGGCACTGGTGGTAACAGAGTCCTCCGGGATGCTGGCCACAACTGACCTCTACGAATGTGTGTGTGCGCGCTTGGCTTCCTAGTGGAATTAGAAAGAGCTTGAGTGACCGCTGTCCCAAGGCTCCCCGCCTCCCAGGGGACTTTGCAGCCGCCTCCGCAAGAGCGTCCTCAGCAGGGAGGAGCCCCCTGGTGGTAGTGAGGAGTTTGGGGGCAAGAAGCGGCCGGTTCCGGCAGCCGCCCCCGAACTCCGCCCCTCCCCCGACAGCGCCCTCTCTGGGCAGCCCTGCGGCGCTGTCCGCCGTCCCACTCGGCCTCGGGACCGCCCGGGCGAGGCCGGCCGCGCGTGCGTCCCAAACTGACCAGTGAGCCGGCGGGGACCCCGCCCCGCCCCTGCGCGCCCCACCCGGCCCCACCAGGAAGGGCGCGGAGCCTGACGGGACCGCACGGGGCGCACCATGGTGGACCCCGCAACGCTGCGCGACTGCCAGGTACGGCGGGGCGGCGTGCGCGGGCGCCCTGCTGCGGGGGCCCCACCGAGGGAACCAGCGAGACCCGGGGCCTCCCCACAAAAGTATTAACCCCTTAACTCCGGCATGGCACAGCAGGGACGCGGGGCGGCAGTGCGGGGCTCCTTCGGGACCACCGGGGCAAGGAGCCCGGCCCATTTTGCAGCCCAGGAAGGTGGAGTTCGGAGGGAGCCGCGGTGGCCCGGTGCTGACGGGGAGTAGCGGGCATATCCTTGTTCGGGGCGTCACTGGTGTGTGTACGGGGCAGGACAGCGTCCCTTGCAGGACGCCGAGGGTGGCAGTTACAGTGCACAGTTCTGACGATCTCCCTAACTTCCCACTGACAGACCTGAAGTTCGTACTAGTCCGTGGGGTGGAGCGCTGAGAGGCATTGTTTCCAGGGTTAGCGTCCGGGTGCACCTGGCTGGCCAGGTGGGGCGCCGCCCCCTCCACAGTTCACTCCAGCGCCAGACCCCGCCCCCCCACCCCCCGTCCAGCCCACAGACCTCCCTTCCGCCTGCTCAGGGAGTTTTCTAAGGGTCTGCTCCACGCTGGGACACTTCACACACAGTCCCCCCTCCATGCATTCTTGAGGCCCATTCACAGAGGGGCAGGCCAAGGGTCTGAGGGCGGACCTTGCCCAAGGTCACACAGCTGTTAAGAGGTCTGGAGGGTATGCCTGGGGGTCTGCCCCCCAGGGCGCAGCTCCCTGCTCTGCAGCGTCTGTGAAATCCGGAGTGTGCCCGGCCCACCCCCAGGCTGGGTCGTACAGAAACGCTCGCCTGCACTCGCTGGGGTCGAGACCTTCCGTGCCTGGGGGTTGGGCCCGTGTGTGTGTGTGTGTGTGTGTGTGTGTGTGTGTGTGTGTTTGGAGCGCTGCATGGGATAAGGCCCTGATATTCCCTGTCCCCGTGCGCAGGCGTGGAAGGATGCTGGTCTCCCACTCTCCACCCCAAGCAACGAGGCCTGCAGACTGTTTGATGCCACCCTGACCCAGGTAATGCCCCCGAGGGAAGTGGCCCTCTCCATAGAGGAGCAGGGTGAAGTTTCTGAAATGGGTGCGTGCTTTTAATTAATTTTTCATGGTTAAATTTGGGGCGCATCCCACCGCTACATTCTCTCATGCCACGACAGGAACGGCGCTCACGCCGTGTGCAGGAGTGCCCTGTACTCCCATCTAACTGCTCTCGGAAACGTACGTTGGCGTCTCCTCTGCTGTGCGCTCAGGTATAAAGCTGCGACCGGTGGCCGCGAGCAAGCACAGGACTCACGCGTTCAGAGCTTCCCAGCTTTACCAGAAAGCCTGATTTTATAAACAGAGAAGCCCGTCGACCCATCCCTACCCGAATCTCCTGCGAGGCTTGGGTAGAGCACGCTCCCTGGGGACCCAAACATTCCTCCCAGTGCGGGGACGGGCCCTGGCGTGGGACTGATGGCTCAACATTGCCTTGGAAAGTGGCAGATGCTTTTTCATTGCGCGGTGACTTTAGCGACCGACTGCCGTGAATCTGTGTGCTCTGTACAGGACAGGAAAGAAAGGGGCGGCTTAGAAACCTCCGTGCCAGCGCCCGGCATGGCTGAGAGGTCCCCCTAGTGGCGAGCGGGCAGCAGCAGCTGCTTGCTGGGGCTGGCCTGCGATAGCACTGATTCCCTGCACAGGGGCCACGCCCCGTGGGGTGTGGTCTGCGGAGGGTTAGATGTGGGGCTCCTGAGGGCAGGAGGGAGACCCTGTGCTGAGGCTAATCTGGGAGCCTGCTGCCCTCATCTACGGCTGTGCCAAGACCTTCCCCGTCACTTCTAACCCCCCCGAAGGAGCCTGTAGTTTTAGACCTGGGAGGGTCTCAGAGGTTAGTTCTGCTGCTTTGTGTGGCAGACGGGGAAACTGAGGCCCAGAGAGCTGCCTCATGTGGGGAGCTGGAAAGCAGCCAGATGGGAAGCTAGAGCCGGTCTTTATCAGGAGCTGTGAGATGCCTGCCTCCTGACTCCATCCACGCAGCATAAGGACCAAGGAAGCTTCTAGAAACATAAAGGCCATACAAGAAGCAACTAGTGCCCCAGCTGGTGTGGCTCAGTGGATTGAGTGCCGGCCTGTGAACCGGAGGGTCGCCGGTTTGATTCCCAGTCAGGGCACCTGCCTGGGTTGTGGGCCAGGTCTCCAGTAGGGGGCACACAAGAGGCAACCACACATTGATGTTTCTCTCCTCTCCCTCCTTTCCCCTCTCTCTAAAAATAAATTTCAAGAAAAGAAGCACTCAATGACTGGTGAAATTTGTAGCCGAGGAACTCCAGTGCGTGCATTCCAGCTCTGCCTGCGTCCTCCCCACCCCTTTCAGCCTCTACAGAGCGAATTTCAGCCTTTTCACCCCATGGCACACATGAAATAATTACTGCAATTCTGGGGCGCACCAAAAATATATATATTCCGTGCTGACCTGACCCAAAAATAGGTATTATTTTGATTCATTCACAAGAACGCCATTGCTGCGTTGGCTATGTCGGTGTGTTTGTCTGGTTTTGTGATCCTCACTCGAGGATATGTTTGTTGGTTTTTCAGAGAAAGGGAGGGAGAGAGAAACATCGATCGGTTGCTTCCCACACATGCACTGGCCTGGGATCAGACCTGCTACTTAGGTCTGTGCTCTGACTGGGGATCGAACCCACAGCCTTTCGGTGCCTGGGACGATGCGCCAACCAACTGAGCCACCCGGCCAGGACGGCTGTTGTCATTTTCATATTTGACAGTCTAAGGGAAAAGAAGTCAGTGCACGTTTTAGAAACTTCTCGCGGCGCACCGGTTGAAAACCGCTGCTGGAGAGCATCGATTTGTTCCGCGGCACGCTGGCCCTCGCGGTGACGGCCCCCCCCCACCGCACACTCTGCCCCTGGGTTTCCGAGTCCCTGCGCCATCACATGTCAGAGCATGGGTCCCGACTGTCTGCACAGCTCCCCACGTCTTAAAACACACGCACTAACACTGTAGATGCAGGCCGGGCAGCTGACAGGGCACGCTCTGAAATCTAACGCGTGGTTGTCGTTTTGGGTTTTTTTTAAATAGGCTTTATTTAAAAAGAGAAAGGACAGAAACAAATGGTCAAAGCGGTGGGTGAGGTGGGTTTCAGGGCTCAGCCCGACCCCCCGTCACCGGTGCTCACTGCGGTTCTCCCGGAAGGAAAGGGCCGGCCGAGGTGGAGGCAGGCTCTCCCCGCGGCACCTGCCGTCCAGGCCCTGGCGGGGCTGTGGCTGCCCGGAGGAAACGGGCCTTGCGTTACAGGTGGTCAGCCGTTCCCTCATCTGGGACTGACCCAGTTACGGTTTTCCCGAGAGTCCGGAAACTTCTCCGTGTTCTAGAAAGAAAAAATGCCACACTTTAGATACGCGCCTTTGGGAACACGAGTGAAGGGTCCCCCGGGGACAGCTCCGTGTGACCTCTTCTATTTCAGTACGTGAAGTGGACCAACGACAAGACCCTTGGTGGCATCGAGGGCTGCCTGTCGAAGCTGAGGGCAGCAGACCCGACCTTCGGTGAGGGCGCCTCCCTGGGCTGAGGAGCCCTGGCCCCCGGTGGCAGGGGACAGGCCGGCATTTGCACGGAGCGGGGAGGGAAGGCGCCGGCCAGTGCTGTGGTTGGAAGGCCAGCTGCTCCCGTAGGGATGTCGGGCGCTGGGGAGGGCGCCTTCCGGATTCCCTGCTCCCTGCACGTCAGCTCTGCAGAGGAGAGCCTCACGAGAGCCTCATGAGAACGAGGCTTGGGGAGAGTAAGAAAGCTCCCCAAGGCACCAGCGGATAGTGGACGCAGGGGGACGTGCCCGCTGCTGGTGGGGGCACAGTGCAGGGCTGCCCGCCGCTGGGACCTGCGCTGCTGGTCTCCAACGTGGGGCTGGGCGGGGCCCGCCGAGTCACCAGCTGTCCCCGCCTTTCCCCAGCGATGGGCCACGCCATCTCCACTGGCCTCGTGCTCGTTGGCACCGGAAGCTCCGTGAGGCTGGACAAGGAGCTGGACCTGGCCGTGAAGAACATGGTGCAGATTTCCAACAGCCAGCCCCTGACGCAGCGGGAGCGGCTGCACGTGTCTGCGGTGGAGGCCTTCGCCAAGGGGTGAGGGGGGCCCCCGGGCGGGGGGCTGGCGCTGCGAGGCCGGGCTGGGCGACGCCCCAGGCTGCCTGGAGCGCCCTGGAGGGGAGCCCTGGGGGTGATCTCACCCAGCCTCCCGAGCCCGTGTAGTTGGAGGTGCCATCCGGCCTGCCACCCCGTCCCCAGTGGACTGCTGGGGGAGGGAGTAGACGGCGGAGGGAGTAGCCGGCGGAGGGATTCCCGCTGTGGCGCTGGAAGCAACTGACCGCATTTGGCCGTGTGGGATGCGCACAAACTTTCAGGAAAAACAACTTTAGTTTTAATTTTTGGATTTATTTATTTATTTATTTATGTTTAGAAGCGAAACCGATTATTGTATTCCAGGGTATTATTTTGCATATGGGTGTTGTTATGCTTTCTGGAGTTATACTTTAATACACAGTGGCAAACACAAGGCCCAGCGGCGGAATCCGGCCTCCACCTGGTTACTACAGGGCCGCAGCACCGAGCTCTCACTTAACTGTTGAGGAGCAGTTCCATTTATACAGTCCTAAAATGACATTTGGTCCTTAGAGGGAACCGCGAGGCTGGTGTGGCCCTCGGTGACAATGAGTCTAACACTCCTCTTTTAGTGCATAAGCATAAATAAAATTAAAAGCTCTTATATAGATACAGAGTTAGTAGTACCCATGTGTAATGGGCATCCTCATTTTTCCCTCACCAATTTAGGCCCAAAGGTGCCCACTACACACGGCAAAACACGGGTACTTTGTTTCATCAAACAAATCGGTTATTATTTTCTTACCAGAATAATAGGATCACATCACAGAAATGTGCAAAAGGTATAAGGGAAAACACTCACCCGTGTGCTTAATGTTCCGACACATCCATGGGGCATCTGCTCATAGCCTTTGGGGTGGGCCAGCCTCTGCTGTCCCTGCTGCCATCCCCCCGTGTGGGCCTTCTGACCCTGGAGCCCCTGTCTTCTTGGGCCGGGAGGTGCCCGCAGAGCCGGGGAACCGGGCCGGCTATGGAGGGAGGCCCGCCCGGTGTCCCCGGCCCAGGGGCCGGCGTACGGCTGGGTTCTGCCGAGACACTTCCCACCGCTGGTCCGTGGGCTCCGGTGCGATTGTCTTTGGCAGCTTGTTAGACCAGATTTTTGTTTGTTGGAATTCAAGAGTACAATTTCCCATCGGTTTATCAGTTTTGTGAGGCAGCACCTGCCTTGGACACTTTTATACATACATACATACAGTTAAACCCTCGCTGCATGCCAGTGGTTCGTCCCACAACTTTACTCAAAACAACATGAAATGAAACCAGTTTTACCACAGGCCACTCGACCGGAGTGAGTCGAGCTCCCGCAGCGCCCGTCATCACGATAAGAGCCATGAGCAGCATGATGTCATTCGAAGGCCTGCCGCACATGTGTCTGCTTTTAACGCCGGTTCAGGGCAGACCAGGGAGCCGGCCAGAAACGACGCCTTCTTGCCTCCCCACACGTGTGACCTTGAGTGCGCGCTCGCTGACAGCCCCTCTCGGCTTCCAGGAACTTCCCCAGAGCCTGCGAGCTGTGGGAGCAGATCCTTCGGGACCACCCGACGGACATGCTGGCTCTCAAGTTTTCCCACGACGCCTACTTCTACCTGGGCTACCAGGAGCAGATGCGAGACTCTGTGGCCCGAGTCTACCCCTTCTGGACGCCTGACATCCCCCTCAGCAGGTGTGTGCCCCCGGAAATCGCGTCCTCTCTGCGTCCTCCTAGTTCTTTAACGCAAAAAGTCTTCGTTTTCTTCATTTGACCTTCTTTTTTTAAAGATTTTATTTATTTATTTTTAGAGAGGGGAGAGGGGAGAAAGGAGGGAGAAAGAGGAAAACATCAATCTGTGGTTGCCTCTTGTGCGCCCCCTACCGGGGACCTGGCCCACAACCCAGACATGTGCCCTTACTGGGAATTGAACCGGTGACCCTTTGGTTCGCAGGCTGGCGCTCAATCCACTGAGCCACACCAGCCAGGGCGTGACCTTCTTGCCACCGCGGCAACGAGGTAGGACGGCCGTGTGACCGTCAGCACAGGCAGGTTATCGCTGCGGGAGCA
>CM052539.1:1555726-1575458 GCA_028533065.1 Trachops cirrhosus | reverse complement strand
TGTGTGTACCTGTAGTTACGTTGTTTCCATGCACATGTAAGTGTCCGCACCTGCGTCCTGTAGGGTAGGGTCCCCCATACGATGTGTGTACCTGTAGTTACGTTGTTTCCATGCACATGTGAGTGTGGGCACCTGCGTCCTGTAGGGTAGGGTCCCCCATAGGGTGCGTGTACCTGTAGTTACATTGTTTTCATGTGCATGTGAATGTGGGCACCTGCGTCCTGTAGGGTGGGAGGCGCATTCGGAGGAGGTGGCTCAGGCTATCGGGACTGGCACGGTCTGGAGAGCCGGTAGAGTCCCTGTGTCACCCTCCGGAGACAGAGCCCCTTCCTCTTCCGGCAGGGCGGTCCTTTCTCTTAAGCCTCCAACTGATAGGACGTGGCCCACCCGCGCTGCGGAGGGCCATCTGCTTTATTCGAAGTCTGCTGACTTAAGTGTTAGTCCCATCTGGAAACGGCCTTCACGGCAACGTCCAGTGTCTTGCTGGATAACCAGGCACCGGCCAGGGCCACCCAGCAGGTCACCCATCAGCAGTTGCCTCTCCTGAGCCTTCCGTACACGATCAGCTGTGGGCGGTGACCTGACCGGTGAGAGCTCAGTCAGTTTTCAAAAGCGGAGTCCGGAGACCAGCGCTCTGGGCCGTCGCTTCTACGAACAGTAAACGCTGGGGTTCATCTCTGTCTGTCCACGGCACCGAAGACTTCGTCCGAGTCTCAGATGCCGAGGCCGGCGTCCTGTACTGCTTTCATGTCATCCCAGAGGCCCCGGAAAGAGCTCCTCTCTCCCATGTAACTGCCACGGGGGCTCCCGGCGGCAGTGGGCACACACGAGACGTGGAAGTGGGCATCTAGCCTGCGGCGTGGCTGCAAGCCCGTCCTTTGCTGGGCGGGGGCGGAGAGTGAGTCAGACAGATGGGGTCCCGGCCTGCGGGAGCTGGGGTCTGGGGGGCAGCTGTGTGCAGAGAAGCCACCGACAGCCCACAGTCACCACGGCTTCCTGGGCGGTGCTCCTGGGCTGCTCTTCTGGGGCGAGGGGGGGCATCACCGAGCAGACAGGAGGGAAAAGGCACGGTCGGCCCCAGTGGGGATGTCCACATCTTAGGAGGTAGGATGGGCATCGCAGGGGCCGGCTGGGGAGGCGAGTTTGGGTTTGGGGACGGTCGTGCAGCCGATGAAGGCCGCACTGCGCCTCACCGACCGGAAGCACCGAATGGCTGGGAAACAGTGCTCGGCGTGGCGCCTGGCACGGGCAGGCACCTGGCTGGCGGGCATATGGGTCTCCTGGCGCTGCCGTAACCCAGTGCCACGGGCTGCGCGCCCTCAAACAATGGAAGTGTGCTTTCTCACCATTTCCAGGGGCCCCAAGTCAGAGGTCAGGGTGTGGGTGGGACCACGCCCCGCCCCCCGAAGGACCATGGGGAGGGTCCTTCCTACCCTCCCCCGCCAGCTCCAGCGGTGCCTGCCTCCAGCCCTGCCCCCGTCCTCGCACGGCCGGCTGCCTGGTCCTGCGTGTGCGTCTGTCTCTGGGTCCAAATTCCCTCTCCTGTCTCCTGTAGCACGGACGCCGGCCATCGCATTTAGGGGCACCCCGCTTCCGTGCACCGCACCTTAACTTCATCACATCTGCGAACACCCCGACTCCACATTCAGACACGTTCCGCCCCTACAGGTCATGCTGAGGGTTGCACGGTCCCGGTCCACTTTTTAAAAAAGGTTTTCGTTCTGTCCTTAGCTACGTGAAAGGCATCTATTCCTTTGGATTGATGGAAACCAACTTCTATGACCAGGCGGAGAAGCTCGCCAAGGAGGTAGGTGGGCCCTTCCCGAGGTGCGGGCCTCAGGGGCGTCGGGTGGGGCCGGGGCGGGACAACTGCCGCTCGGGGGTGGCCCCAGCCAGGTGGCCCACTCTGGGCCCGTGTCCTGGGAGATGCGGGAGGAGGGGCGCGAGGTGGCAGAGCAACCACCCCGTCGCCTGCTCGAGCCACGGTCCGCAGGGCTGTGCCGTGCGGATTTCCTGCCGAGGCGGGGAAGGCGGACGCTGCCGGGCCGGTCGGGGGCCCCCCTCACTCTGGCTGCAGGGCGGGCAGCCCTGGGCACCCCGGTCCTGTCTGTCTCCGGATCCCACGTTGAGCAGTTGGAGCCGGAACTCCGTAGGTGGGGGGGGTGCATGGACACATTGTGCTCCCACCGTGGACGCCCGTTTCCTAGTGTCACTGGCGTCACCAGGCTTTGGGTCATCGAACCGCAGCGGCAAACGGAAGCTGCTTCGGGTGCACCCTGATGGCACCTGGGCTCCAGCTCCATGGCCTGGGGGTGGGGGTCAGCTAAGAAAGGTCCCCCGAGGACTATGGCAGCTGGCCTCCCCGTGGTGTGGCGTCCATCTGGGCACCCGAGGGCTGGCAGGGTGTCCGAGAAGCCACACGGTGCCCCAAAGGTGCAGGCAGTGGAGGAATGGGGTGCCCCTGTCTGCTCCCTTCAAGCCTCTCTTTCTGCTGCATCCCCCTGCAGGCCCACAGTCCGACCCCAACACCAGCACAGCACAGGCGAACACGGGGCCCGGCCGGGCGGTGACAGTGACTGCCACAGCCCGGGAGAGCGGGCGGGAGTCTGCAGAGGCCTGGGGTGGCGGCCCCGGGGCCATGTGGCTCTGAGCCAGGCCCCGGGGCCGGAAGGGCGCAGGGCGGCCCTCAGAGGGACAGAGAGGAGCACGGGCTGAGGCTCAGGGTGGGGTGGGCGGGGCGGGCCCTGGGAGCAAAGGCCGGAGACAGCGGAAGGACTTTGGGTGGGGCCCCAGGGAGCCTCTGGCAGGGGCAGGGATGGGGGATGGGGGTGTGCACTGACCTCGGGGGGGCAGGAGCCAGCGCCCAGAATCTCTGTTTGGTGAGGGAGCAGCCGCTCAGTGGCTCCTTCCACAGGGCCCTGCCACCTCCCGAAGCGTCCTGGTCCCCAGGGTGCCATCGTCCCTACAGACACGTCCTTTCTTACAACGTGGCCAAGTGCATTGGGTGGGGCCCATGCAAGCAGGGGCCGCAGCAGGGCAGGGGGTGGCAGGCTCGCTGGGGACGACCAGTCAGCGTCGTCCCTGCAGCAGGTGCCGGGCCTCCCGACGCCGCCCTGGGAAAGGCACAGGGGCCGAGACCTGGTGCAGGGGACCTGGGTCTGCGCAGGGGACCCGGGGGCTTCCGCAAGATGCTCCACGTCTGGCGGCAGCAGGCGCTCAGCAAGCGTAAGCTGAACGCACGAGGCAAGAACGAGGCCTCTGTGTGGTTAAAACCGCGGCCTCGTGCGCTGCCAGCCTGGCTGGCCACGGTCAGGCTTGCCGCTCAGGGGAGCAGCTATTTCTATTAACAGCAATGACGTCAGAACAGCCCAGAAAGTCACGTGTGTGGTCGTCCCACACGAGTGGGTGGGGAGGGGCTGCCCGGAGCCCCTGGGGCCCGTGGGAGTCTGCTCGGCCTCGGCGCCCACACAGCGTCCCAGAGGCAGACGGGAGACCCCGCCGCCTGGTCCTGGGCAGGTCGTGCCGCCGCCTCTGTGGAGTGGGCAGCGGTGCCTCTCTGGCAGGCCCCACAGATGGTCGGCGGGGCTGGTCTCTGAGGCCGAGCCCAGTCCCCACGCTTGCCCACCCCAGCACCCAGCCGCCCGGCTCCGGCCCCTTGTGCATAACTCGGGGACGCCCGGTCGCCCGACAGCCTGACTGACCCTCGTTCTCTGGACTCTGTCGCACCCCCTCCCCCACCAGGCGCTGTCTGTGAACCCGGCGGACGCCTGGTCGGTGCACACTGTCGCCCACGTGCACGAGATGAGGGCAGAGGTCAGGGACGGGCTGGACTTCATGCAGCGCTCGGAAGCCCACTGGAAGGTATGAGTCCGGCTGCTGGGTCACCTGCCTGGGACACCCGTTCATCCCCTCGTGCTCAGCCAAGGCATGCGCACCGCTGTTGCGGGGAGCCGCTTGGTGGTGGGGAACCCGTGTTTGGGGAGGCGTTTCCGTGGAGCCACAGTGTCCCCTGTGAGCCACACACCTCCTGCCCCAGCCAGTGCTGTGCCGGTGAGTCTAGAACTGGCCTCAGCCTGCGGCAGCTGGTGTCAAAGACAGATGAGAGAACTCCCAGGGAAACGAGCACCCAGCACAGCGGGAGCCGCGAGGGCCCTAAGCTGCCCGGTGCCGGTGGGTTCAGCAAGGCCCTGCGAGTCGGTGTGGGGATGTGCCTGCAGGGCAGACTTGCCAGGATTGGGGCGCCTGTGGGGCAGGGACGCAGGCCCCCCTGCTCCCCTCCTGGTGTCCCCCGTGTGGTGGCCTCCCGCCTCTCTGTGCACCTGCCGTCCCCGGGCTTGCACCAGGCACGCGGCCAGACCACCTGTGCAGGGGTGGTCCGCTGCCCCGCCCTCCTCTTTGCCGGCTTTATTGGGGTGCCCTGCGCTGATCGGACCCACGGTGGGCCTCAGCAGCTGGGCGTGGGTTTCTTGCTCATTTCCCCACACCCCACACTAGGCAGATGAGACCTGAGCGGTCACACAGCCTCTGCGTGGGCCCTGGTCCTGCGGCTCCCAGCTCTGGGGCGGACAAGCTGCCGGCCTCCCAGCCTCGGTCCCCTGGGCGAGTTCAGGCGCGTGCTCACCATCCCTCAGTGCTGCAGGGGGTGACACGGGGGCCCAGGACGCGTTCCTCACGCTCCACGGTGTGGGGTTCTGCGGAAAGCATCTGTTCCTCTCTCCCTGGAGGCCGTCAGGTTATTCTCCGCCCTCTCCTTCCTCCCCCAGGACTCCGACATGCTCGCCTGCCATAACTACTGGCACTGGGCTTTGTACCTGATCGAGAAGGTAAGGCGGCCGGCTGCCTCGTCCTAGCGAGACATCCGGGGAAAGAAAGGCCTTTCTCCCCTCCTCGGGCTGTCATATCCCATGCAGTCACATTTGTGCATACACATTTCAGTGGGGTCCCGATGCAAGAGAGCAGCCAGGTTGTCATGTGGCTGTTTAAAAAGATCTTGCTTACTTATTTTTAGGGAGAAGGGAGATGTGTTTCTCTCCACACACTGAGAGAGAGAAACGTTGATGTGTGGCTGCCTCTCGTGCGTGCCCCGACCAGGGACGGAACCCACAACCCAGGCCTGTGCCCCGACCAGGAATAGACCTGGTGACCTCTCTCTTCGCGGGAGGACGCCCAGCCCCCTGAGCCACCCTGGTCGGGCTCAGATCGCTCTTCGGGCTCCAACCGCGGCAGGCGTGCTGCCCTGCCTGGCCCCGGGGACCACATGTGTCGTGTGTGGTCTGTGGGGCCACTCGGACCGAGCGCCTCCCTGCTGCCGGAGTGACCTGCTGCGCCCCCGAGCCACAGGCCGCACCCCTGGGAGCTGTGAGGTGCTCCAAGTGCTTTGCCCCTGTGGAGCAAGGTGCAGGGACACCCAGGTCCCCAGTGCACCCCCTCCTAGGTCCCACTCCCAGGGGCGGTGATGCTTATCATAGAGAAACGCCAGAGGCTCCCTAAATGTCCAGAGAGAAATGCTTGGAAGATGGGGACCTCGTAGTGACACGGAGAATTCAGTGACCCACAGTCTAGCTGGAAGCAGTGATCGTTGTACAGACAGTAAGGAAAATAGAGAAAAGACTAGAAAAAACCTTGGCTGGTGTGGCTCAGTGGATTGAGTGTGGGCCTGCGAACCAAAGGGTCGCTGGTTCGATTCCCAGTCAGGGCACAGGCCTGGGTTGTGGGCCAGATCCCCAGTGGGAGTGCGTGAGGGGCAGCCACAGGTTAATGTTTCTCTCCCTTTCTTTCTCCTCCCTTCCCCTCTGTAAAAATAATTAAATAAAATCCTTTTTAAAAAAAGACTGGAAGGAATACTGACAGGAGCTTGCTGCCTTTGGGACAAGCGCTGCACGGGAAAAATCATGCTGTGACGGGCCCTCCGGGAGCGCTGGGGGCCACCTCTGCGTCTCGGGATGGGAAGCAAAGCCCTAGAGGGCGTGGCTCCCACAGTGGGCGGAGGTCGGCACCAGTGCGCCCACCCCTCTGTAACGTGCGGGGGGCGGGGCGCTGGTTCATTTCTCAGTGTCCCGTCTAGCCCACTCTCAACATTAACCCCGGGACCTTCGCTTTTCCAGGGCGAGTACGAGGCTGCGCTGACCATTTACGATGACCACGTAAGTCCACGTTTGAGCCTATCCCCGCTGTCCGGGCCAGAAACGGTAGCTGGAGCAGGGACGCCCTGCGAGTCGGAGGCGGAGGGGGCTGCGGCCAGAGTGGGATGAAGACGGTCCCTGGGCTGTGCGCCCCCCGGTGGGCATTGAGAGAGTTGCACATCTCTGTTGGCCTTCCCTGAAATCCCAGTCATTTTCCGGAGACCCCCCATTTTCCGTGGGAATGTTTTATTGCAGAACATGTACAGGACGTAAAACATGCCCTTGTGGCCATCTTTAGGCGTCCAGTGTGGTGGCATTGAGTCCATTCACGTTGGTGTGCATCTGAGCCCACTCCCCCCACCAACCTCTGCGACGTTTCCCCAACTGAGTTCTGTGCTCGATAAACAGTAGCTCCCCCTTCCCCTCCCCCAGCCCCTAGATATGCTTTTAAGAGGAAAAGACCTCCCCCACAGCACCCAGGCACCCCAGTAGGGGCTTAACGGTGGAGGCCTGGGCTCGGAGGAATGTCTAGACACCCGGAGAACACTCGGTAGCGTTTTCTTGAAGTCATCCTTTTGAGTTGTGAGGGTTTCGTGGTGAGAACTGAGGGGTGAGGAGAGCCGTGTGCGGTGAGGCGTAGAGCCGTGGACGGGAGAGCCTCGTCCGTGGCGTGGTGGTCCGGGGCTGGGGGCGGGAGGCAGCCGAGGCCAGGGCCCACACAGGCTGCCCAGGGGCGCTCTCTCTTCAGATCTGCACCGGGGGTAGGGGAGGGGGCGCCCTGAGCCTTGGCTGAGCGTGGGGGGATGATGGTGGGCGGTGACCTGGGTTTGCTGAGGCCCCGCCCACCTTGTGTCCCAGATCCTCCCCAGCTTGCAGACCAGTGGCGCCATGCTGGACGTGGTGGACACCTGCTCCATGCTGTACCGGCTGCAGATGGAAGGTGGGCGCCTCTGCTCTCCCACTGGCCCCTCTCCCCGTCCCTCCCACGTGATGAGGGGACAGGGCGGGGCCGGCGCTCGTGAGCTAGCGAGGCCCTCCAGTCCCGGGGCAGGCCTCGGGGCACATGCCCCACTAAGGCTGCGGCTGCCTCCCAGCCGCCCGAGCCCGTGGGACCAGGCCACCGCTGCCCTTTGTGCCAGTTCCCACCGCCCCCGTGTTCAGGCCTCCGGCTCGGGCCGGCACCGGGCCGCCTCTGTCTGGGTGCCGCCTCCTTTTCTAGAACGAGGAGGGCGGACGTTTCTCAACTCCCTGGGATTTCAGAGCGTTTACTCAACGTAGTCACGCCTGGACCAGCCCACCCCCAGCTCTGAGGGCAGTGGAGCAGCCTTGCAGCCCACTGCTGGGGTGCGGGATGGGTCTCTCCTCCCTCCGGGGCCCAGCTGAGCCAAACCTGGGCCCACTCTAGGCCCTGGGCTGGCAGGGTGATGTGGGAGTGAGGCCAGGTCAGGACAGGCGGTCCACGAGGGCTCCTGGAAGGCTTCCAGGTGGAGGTGAAGTGAACCGTGGGAGGGAGGGTGTGCAGCGTTCTGCCAGCTGGAGGTGGGAAGGGGTGTTACACGCGGACAGCAGCCTGTCCAAAGCCCCCAGGACGCAGAAGCCAGCAGGCTGTCATGGGGTGTGTGACCAGAGGGCAGGGGCAGTGCGGTCAGACGGAGCAGAGGATCAGGTCTTGGAGGAGCCTGCTAGAGCAGGGAAGGACAGGCTCTGAGGCGGGGCAGGCGGGGGCCGAGGGCACGCTGAGGAGGCCGGGAGATCCTTGCGGAGACCTGGGGAGCAGGGCGGGAGCCCAGGATCTGTGAGGAGGCTGCCGGCTCCTGGACGTCCAGTGGGAAGGCTGGGACACTGGCGCCTGGACCGGTGGGGGGCCTGCGTCCCAGGTCCCACCGAACCGTCCAGAGCCACTGGGAGCAGTAAGTCGGAGGCCACAGGGGCGGCGGGGGTGCCAGGGGTGGGGGGAGGGGGACAGGCCGCTCGCCCCCTGCCCGTGCAGCATGGAGAGTCGGGAGTCACGCCCATCGGTGGCCAGCTGAGAAAGGGAGGTCACGGGCAACACTTCGTGTTACGGAGGTGCCCACGGGAGAAGTCGGAGAATCCGGCAGCTTCCGGCAGCCGGGCGGACCGGGGGTGGGAGGCAGTGCTGGCGAGTGGGCCAGAAGTAGGGACGGTCGAGAGCTGAGAAATGTAGACGCGAAGCGGAAGGAGGCTAACATTCAGCAGGTTTTTACTGAGCATCTGTTACGTGCCAGGGGCTGTACTAGCAGTTGACGCGGGAAGAATTTAAAAAGTGGTTTTGGGACTTGTTAAAAGGGCCAGCGACTGTTTAATACCCTCCAGTAGTTTTTTCACTTGTTTTATAAAAGACTACTTATTTATTTATGTTAGAGAGACAGGAAGTCGGGGAGAAGGAGAGGGAGAGAAACATCAGTGCACGAGAGATACGTCACTCAGCTACTTCTCACGCGGCCCCCAGCCCTGCACCTGGCCCACAACCCAGGCATGTGCCCAGATGGGAATCGAACCAGTGACCCTTTGGTTCACAGGCCCACACCCAAGCCACTGAGCCACACCAGCCAGGGTTCTGCCATAGTTTTTGAAGTCAGCTTTCTACCTTATGCATCTGTTGCTTTTATAGTTAAACGAAGGCAACATAAATTGGGCCTGATGTCCTCTGCACAAGGCCAGCCACTGCTGGCCCGCCCTGCTCCCGGCGCTGCTCTCTGCCCCCGAAACAGTAAGGGGGGGGTGCTCCTCGCTGTGCGGGCACAGCAGGCACCCGGGAGCCTCGCACCGAGCCCCTGGGTCTCCTCCCCGCGTCCTTAGGGGTGTCCGTGGGCGACCGGTGGCAAGCCGTCCTGCCCGTGACCCGGAAGCACACCCGTGACCACGTCCTACTGTTCAACGACGCACACTTTCTGATGGCATCGCTGGGTGCTCGGGACGCCCAGACCACGCAGGAGCTGCTGACCACCCTGCAGGACGTCAGCGAGTATGCCGAGGGGCCCGGGTTCCGGAAGACCCTGCTGCCGGGGAGGCGGGACATGGGCCCCTCGGGGGAGCACAGCCTCGGGGATGCCCGTGGAGACGTGTGCCCACGGTGTGCAGACACCGCGCTCTGGTGTGCCCCCGCGTGAGTGCGCCCTGCGAGGGGGCCGAGCTGCCTCTCCATCCCCGGGTGGTGTCACCGCCTTCACGTCCCACGGGTAGCCTCCAGCGGGGGCCACGGTGGGGCCCAGAACCAGAGAGACCCGCTGCTGACGAGACCTCGGGTCTCGGAAAAGCACTTATCCGCCCCGAGCCTCGGCTTCCTCATGTGCAAACCGGGACAGGGCCCGCTGCCGCAGGCTGGCTGGACAGCGACCCGCCTCGTGGGCGGGCCCCCGGCAGTGGTGGGGGCCCTCGCCCATCACAGCGGCGGCCGGAGGGAGTCCGGGGAGGCGTCCTTCCCTGCCCAGGCTGCGAGATGCAGCCTCCCCTCATCTCCCCCCTGGAGGCTGCATCCCCATGGTTTGTCCCGAGGCCTGGTGGAGGGTGACCGCTGCTGTCACAGCTGGAGTGGGCCACCACTACGGCAGCTTGTCCCGCCCCTCCTCCCGGCAAGGTGTCTGGTGCTGGGGAGCTGTGACTTCACCATAGGGAAGACCCAAGGGGTCCAAGACTCACCGAGGGTTTGATTCTTGCTTGTAAGAGGGGCTCAGAGCAGGCCCCCCGGTGCCATGACCCATGGCAGGGGGCATGCACGGGCCCACGGGAGACGCTCATGCCCAGTGTGGGTGCCCGGCCTTTGCCGGCCCTGCCTGCAGCTCTCTGACAGCCGAGGGCTCAGCGTGCTCCTGCCACTTTACACATGGGCAGACGGAGGCCCGAGGCCGGGCCACCGCACGCTGGAGCTCAGCCCCGTAGCCTGAGTTCAGAGCCCTGTTCTCTCCCTCCGGGTTGCTTCTCCTCCGTCGGCTCACCCCATCAAAGGCACTGTGGCAGGCACAGTGCCAGGGACCCCAGCCCAGCAGGCGGGAGGCGGGCGTGCTCCGATGGCGCCGGCCGCTGAGGCACTTTCCCGGGCCGGCAGGTCCCCCGGGGAGAACTGCCAGCACCTCCTGGCCCGAGACGTGGGGCTGCCCCTGTGCCGGGCCCTGGTGGAGGCCGAGAACGGGAACCCCGACCGCGTGGTGGAGCTTCTCCTGCCCATCCGCTACCGCGTCGTCCAGATCGGAGGCAGCAACGCCCAGGTGAGCCGGCTGCTGGGGCGCCCGGGCCCCGTCTCCCCGAGGTGTTGCGCCCACAGGGTGCGGTGTCCTTGTCTTCAGACCCCCAGCCACTTTGTCCCCGAGAACAGGCAGCACGCAGTGGGGTGGGGGGCGGTCCAGTCCCTCGTCCCACGTCACGGGAGCCTGACCTGCCCGTGGTCTCCAGAGAGATGTCTTCAACCAGCTGCTGATCCACGCGGCCTTGAAGTGCGGCGCGGGGGCCCACAGGAACCTGGCCCGGTGAGTCCCCGCCCACGCCTCCGGGGAGGTTTCTGGTCAGAGCTCCCTGTCTCACTGGGGGGGGCTCCCCACCCCACTTGGTCTGAAGTTGTGGAGACACTGGCTACAGGGGCGCTAGGTCCCCCTCCTCCCCATGCTGGACCTGACGGAAGGGGCGAGCCACCCCAGCCCCCTCCCCATTCTGCCCGTGCTGAGCTTCGGGGACCCGCACACGCCCTGCGCGTCCAGGCCCCCGGGCCTTTGCACGTGCCGAGCCCCCCGCCTGGGCTACCTGCTCCCCTTTCACCTGGCTGCCGCCCACCAGCCCTTCGACCCCGGTTCACATTCTCCTGCCCGACTGCGAGGGGCTGGGCGGGGCGGTGGGCAGGCAGGCCCAGGCCCGGCTGCTGGGAGCTTACCGCTGAGGTGGGACCTGGCCCCAAGCAGTTAATCACACAGATACACTCAGACTGGCAGGAGGGCAGGCGCAGGGCTCCGAGAGGCGGTGATGGGGGCGCTGAGCTGGTGGGCGTCAGGTCAGGGAGGTAGGGCGGCCCACGAAGGGACAGCCGAGCGAGGCCCGAAACCCAGAGGTCTGACCAGGCCGGGCGTCTGGTTAGGACGGGGGTTGGAGGGCCGGGCTGGAGGACGGGCACCCTCGCCGGCGCTCACACCACAGCTCACTGCACCGGCACCTGGCGGCCGAGCCCCTTGCCTCCTCCTGCACCGGCCCGAGTGCTCCTGGGATGAGACGTGAGCCCTCCCTGCCCGGGGCCCCTGTGCTGCCGGGACCCCGAGGGAAAGGGGAGGGAGAGCAGTCGAAGGGTGCCGGCCGGGCCAGGCTGCAGAGAGGCAGCCCGGGCGCCCGTGGGGCGCTGGGCCAGGCTGCAGAGAGGCAGCCCGGGCGCCCGTGGGGCCCAGGACGCCCCGGGCTGGGCTTCAGGTCGAGGCCGAGCCGCGGGGTCTCAGCGCAGGCTCATCGAGGCCCGACAGCTGTTGGGGGCCCAGTGGTGCCGGTGCTCTGGGCACCCGTGACACCGCTGCGGGCGCACGGGGGCCGGCTGGACTCTGAAGCTTCTTGAGCACCTGCCCGTCCGCGCCCCTCACCCCTCTGTGGCCTGTGCGAAAGCCCCTGTCGTTCTCTAGCAGCCCCAGACCCTGGCGAGGGTGAGAGTTGGTGCCTCTGGCGGCAGCTGGGCAGGGACAGTGGGGTCCGTAGGACAGAGTGGGGGGGTGGAGGGCTTCCGCTGGGGAGGTGCGCGGGGAGTGTGGGGGGCATTGGGCCCTGGCTGGGGGACTGTTGCTGTGTGCAGGGGCAGCCTGCTGCCATCAGAGTGACAAGGGTGCCCCCTCCAAGGACACCGCCTGTGGGGCCACCAGCTCAGCTCAGTGCCCCCCCCCCCGCCCCCACACCCTCATGTCCCTTCCCTGAGCGCCAGGCCCGGCCCTCCACCCCACTGTCACCGTCACCGCAGAACCACGGTCGGCCGTGGTCTGGGCTCTTCGCCCGCGGTGGTGCCAGCGCTTCCTTTAAACCTGGGGGTTCTCCCGCCTTCGCCTCTGCCACTCCCTCTTCCCCGCACACACTCAGCCGTGGCTCCCCGCCCCAGCGCGCTCCCGTCCCCCAGGTCCCCAGTAGCCGAGGCTGCAGTGATGCGCTCACCCTGGAATTCGAGTCCCTGGAGGCGTCCTGGGGACAGTGTAAAACTGCTCCCCAGCACTGATGTCCCCATTGCCCTCCAGCACCAGTGTGAGGACGCTGGGCTCTCGTCCGCACACCTCCCCGCTCTTTTCCTCCGGTCCCGTCTGGAGGCAAGGCCTCCTGCCTCTGGCCTCTGCCCAGCCTGTCCCCTCTGCCGTGAGGCCGTCCCCTCTCCGGCCACCTGGGAGAGAGAGCTTCTCACTCTCTGACCACCTCAGCCCCGGCCCTGCCTCAGGGTGAGGGAGCCCTCGGGCCCCACACCCTCCAGGAGGTCCAGCACAGCCTCCCTGTCTGTCTCCACAGGAGCCTGCTGATGGAGCGGGACGCGCTGAAGCCCAACTCACCCCTGACTGCGCGGCTCATCCGCAAGGCGGCCTCTGTCCACCTCCTGCAGTGAGCGGGGCTGGCCCACTGCCCCACTGGCTCCCGAGGCTCAGGAGACAAGCCGGCTGAGGGTGACCTGGGGCCTTAAACAGCCCGGGAAGGCGGATGCAAGTCTATGTACACGTGATTCAGAATCTTCCTCTAACTGTCGCTAAGGGCCGAGGGCCAGTTTCGCTCGGCCGGACCCGATGCGGGTGCTGCTGTCCCCACTGGCCCCGTGCACTGTGTGTTCCCCAGGGACCCTCGCACCTCCTGGTTTTGAAGGGTGCGAAGCAAGGATGGGGGGCGGCTCACCTCGGGAAGGGTCTCCATGGCCGGGAGGGGCAGCCCCCACTCCAGGCTGCCTTTGGGGAAAACCCTCATTGTCTTCATGTCCTGGGTTCGGCTCTCCATTTTGCGGGGAGGGAGCCTGTGGCGGACAGTGCCTTGCCCAGGTCACTGCGGAGACTGACCGCAGGCCCCGGTCCTCCCTGAGAGGGGGCCTCGTCCCAGCCTGTGGCCTCAGGCCAGCGGCCGCACCCGTGCACCCCTCACAGACGCACGGGTCCGAGGGTGCCTTTCTGCTGCCTCTGGAGGGGCGGTCTGCCAGCTCCCAGGGGCCTTTGGTGACAGCGACTGGGGCTCGTCTTCTCCTTGTTCCAAACTGCACATCAGGAAGGGGCCTCAGTACTTGGCTTCCTCTGCCCACTGTGTCTTCAGTCACTCGGAGCAGGGCGCTGGGCGGGCGGGCGTGTGAGTGTCAAGCTCGGGCTGCCCTGTTGCGGCAGAAGCCAAGGCGCCGTGACGCGTGGCGGCAGCAAGCCCCGAGCCAGTTCTGTAAGCGCGTGCTCGGCCCCTGCCGCACCCCGAACCCGCCCCATGTCCCTCCCGAGCGGCCGCAGGTTTCCGTGTACTGTGCCGACTCAGGTGCGCTGCGTGAAGCCGGAAACCCCAGCCCGGGGCGGCTCTCAGGCTGTGTGGGTGCGGACTGAAGTCAGGGAGGCCTCCGCAGGGATCAGCAAATTCCTGGGATTAAAGTAATTTAGCGTCCTGGCCAGGTAGCTCAGTTGGTTAGAGTGTTGTTCCCGATACGCCTAGGTTGCAGGTTCGATCCCTGGCCAGGACATGTGCGCGACTCAACCAATGAATACGTGAATAAGTGGAACCACAAATCAGTGCTTCTCTTTCTCTCGAATCAGTAACAAATAAAATAGTTAATTGGTTTATTTGACTAGCTATTTCTGGACAGGCCCCTTTGAGCATCTCCCAGGGGCCAGGCCTGGGCTGGGTCCTAGAGAGACAGGCTTCTTCTTGAACTTGGGGTATGGTGGATTGGGGTGTGGAGTCAGGAAAACGGGTAATTACATTAGGATTTCAAGAGAGGTGCAGTCTCTCCCCAGGAACGAGGGACTCATCCTTAGCGGGGAGCCTGTCCTTCATCCCTGCTGTCCCCCGTGCCGCTTCCCTGGACGGCCGCTCACACCCCGCCTGCCCTCCCCTCTCCTGGCTCCAGGCAAGACACAACTCGGCCAGCAGAGCGGGAACCCTGGTCCGCCCTCTGCTGAGCCCTCCACTCCCCCACTGCAGGCTGGTGAGGGTGCCTCCACAGCCCAGGGCACCTGCGCTGGTTACCATGCCTTCCTCCCCGGCTGTCACCTCCTTGGGTCAAGATCAGTGTCGCCAACCAGTGGCCTGTTGATTGAACTCATTAGTGAATGCATAAGGGAATGAAGCAGCATCCTACCGGGAGCAGGAAGAAAGAATTACAGTGATAGGCCACTCACAAAAGAGAGGAGGAGGCTGAGAGGCAGATGGAGGGAAGACAAGAGTTTAGTTTGCAGCAACCAGCCATTAACCCCTGGTGCTGTTCACTGAGCACCTACTATGTGCTGAGCGGATGCAGGAAGAGGGGCATCAGGAATGGGTGTTGGGGACCCTCACCCCCAGCAGGGAAGTGGGGGTCTGACACCTGGGCCAAGACCCCCCCAAGTCAAAGACCCACTATGCTGCTGCCACACACAGCTGCCCTGTGGTCGCGAGTCAGGCAAGGCTGGCCTTGGGACCCCAGATGAGACCCAGCGCCACCAAGCCAGCTGCTGCCTTCAGCAGGCGAGGGAAGCCTGGAGCCCCTGGGCTGATGGACCCGACAGAGCGGCGTGCCTGAGGGCGAGCAGGGCCCCAGAGAGGTGGCTGGGACATGACCCCACCCCGCACCCTGTCTCTAGGCAGGCCGGAAGCAGGGCCACTCCTGGGCTCCCCTGTTTCTTGAGCCAATGAATTCTCCTCTTTCTAAAGCCAGCAAGAAGCTGGTTTTCTGGTTCTGGCACCCAGAGGCCAGGACGCACAGCTGGGGTTTGTGCCTGGGTCTGTCTGGCACCATCTCTGGTGGAGCAGGATCTTGAGCCAAAGATGAAGGGACGCAGAAAGGAGCCCGGGTCAGAGGCTCAGGTGGGAATCACAGGGTCGGGGCCCAGGCTCATGGGAACCCACTAGGGGTGGAGAGGGAGGCTTCAGAGGGAGCCCCCAGGTAGAAAATAGGTGTCGGGGGATTGCCGGGACAGACCAAAAGGAATGCAGAGTGCAGGCCAGACTCCTTCCCAGCTGCTAACCACCGCCCCCGCCGGGTCATCTTGCCCAGTCCTCGCTCAGCTCCTGCCTGGTGCCCTGCGCTGGGCTGGTGAGGCTGGAGGACAGCGGTGACTGGAGCCCACTCTGCCCTGTGGGGGCTCAGAGTCTGTTGAGGAGCCAGACTGGGAGTCAGATGTGACACAGGACCAGGGCAACAAGGAGTGATGGGTGTGGCTGGTGTGACACCAGGGACATAGGAGGCCAGAGGTGGCCCAGCCGTCCTGGAAGGCTTCCTGGTGGAGGTCCTGGACACAGAACGAATGCCCTCCAACAGGTCTCCGCCCAGACTGCCCAAACAGATGTCCCCGCATCATCCCTGAACATGGTGCTCTCCCTCCAGAATCCCACCTTTCCTGCAGCAGACCCCGTGGGAGGTCCCAGGCTCCTCCCTCCTGCCCTCTCCTTTCAGTCCAGTTAGAAATTCGGGAGAAATAGAGGCGGGAGGAACCGGATGATGTGATCCAACTGCCTTTATTGGATGCTGCGATTACAGGCTGGCTGAGTCGGATGGACAGCAGCCCCGGGGGAGGCAGGAATGGGGTTTTTTAAAAGTAGAAGCATGGGGTTTGCGAGAGGATAGGGGTGGGGTGAGTCTCTTGTTCTTCCAGACAGGAGCCTCAGGGTTCCAGGATGTGCACCGGGACAATGGGTCCGGTAAAGGGCCGGACTGTTCCCAGGGACAGGAGGGTCAGCCTGACCCTTGTAGCCGGCACCAGTTGTCCACTGTGCTAGATGGGAGAGTTTCGATTATGCCGCAGGCTGTCAAGTGAGTGGGGACAGCTGAGGCATGGGCAGTCCCGCGGGTTGAAAACTGGCCTGACCCTTTCAAGTCCTTATCCAGTGGAGCAACAGCTTCATGACCCGGTGCCCTGGGTGGAGCCCCTCATTCCACCCTCAAGCCCATCAGGTGGGCATTACTAATACCTGGCTCACAGTCCGAGGCTCCAGTTGGTCCCACCTGATTGGCCTGGCCACCAGTCATCCTCCCGCCTCTCAGATCACGGGTCTCCTGTTTGCTCCAATCTGGCCACTGGACCCTGCCTTGAGATGCACCCCTGCAATCCGCACCCCCACCACCCCAAACAGATCCAGCTCCCCAGGACTCTATAAAGCCCGGGGCAGTTTCCGGCCACACCCTGTGGCCGCGCTGAGGCCCTTATCAACGGCCAGGCAGCTTCTCCTGGTCCAGGGGCACAAACCAGCGTCGTCTGGTTAGAGTGCCTCCCGTGCGTTCCTCTGGGCAGGGACCCCCTTCTTAATTGACGTATTGGGACCTGCCACGTACTGCTTTAAAAAGCAGGTAGACGCGCCTGTTTCATCTGGTTTTCACAACAACGCCCTACGATTGGAATTTAATTTTCTCCATTTACGGATGAAGAACGGAGATCAGAACAGTGTCACTGGCCACACGTAGGCATCGTGAGGCTACACCTACTGGTACACACAGGGGAGCTGTAAGAAACCCCCGCCGCCAGGGGGCGCGGACCTCGGACATGCGCAGCCTCCGGCGCGCGGAGGCAGTGCGCACGCGCGGACGCGCCTCCTCCGAGACGCTCGGACTACAGCCCCCAGGATGCACCGGGCAAGGCGACCTTGCAGAGACCTTTTCAAACCGGCCTATAGCAGCCCGCGCCGCGCTCGCCGCTCCGAGTTTAAATCTAGGGCGGAGGCGTGTCGGCCGGGGGGCGCAGCCGCGGGTACGGAGCAGGGCCCTCTGGTGGGGTTGGGCCGGGGGCGGCGGGGTGCCCTCGCGTGTTCCGAGCCCACAGCAGCCCGGCCGAGAGCTGGGAATTCCGTTGCCACCGTCCGGGGCGTTCCGCCCTGGCTCGGACCGGCGCCGCCCCGGAGCTTGCGATCTGGAGGCGCGTGGCCCCGGGGGGTGCGTCATGTCCCTGTCGGTGCTGCTGCGGTCCACGCTGCTGGGCGTCCCCGGGGTTCAGGAACCGGGGGACCTGGGCTCTGACCCCAGCTCACCGCCGGTCCCTCCTCCCCGCAGGGACTCTGAGAGCGCTGGGCATGGAAGGCGGAGACAGCAGCGACGTGCCCCCAGCCCACCGGGCGGACGAAGCGGAGGTGGAGGGTCCCAGGAAGGATGGTATGCACCCGTCACTGCAGCGCTGTTGTCCAGGGAGCCCAGTGAGGATGTCGGTCCATTTCATCCTTCCGTGAGCACTTACCTGGTTTCCGTGCTCATCCCGTGCTCCGCACCCATGGAACTCTTGGTTCGCACGCGTCTGTCTGCAAGGAGTTTGCCTGCGTCCCCCACCTTTATCGTTAGCTTTTCTCCACCCGCCTGGACGCCCAGTTTCATGTTCTGTCCAAAAGGGATTCTCTCTGCTTTCATTTGCTGCCCTAATTCCAGGGCCCAGACCACCACCTGGCGCTTCACTCAGATCATCTGTGGGATGGAACCTGATGTTTTCCTCCTGTTTGTGGCTGGTTTCCGTTTACTAACGCTCGTTTAGGATCTTCGCCTCCGCCTTAGTGAGGGAGGCTGGCTGTCACTTGGCTGTCTCGTCCGTCCCCATCAGGTGTGAGTGCCCGGTTCCCAGAACAGCCTCACAGGAAGAATTAGGGGTGGTGCTCTTTATCTGTTAAAGCATTTTGACATCCTTTCACTCTTTGTTCCTCAACACCCTCGAGAGGCGGGTAGGTAGACTGGGTATCCAAGCAGCCCTAACACCTCCATTTTGCACAAACCATTCTAGTGACGTTGACAAAGTCATCATCGGTTCTTCGGTTCTTCATTGTGCACAGGAAGGTATTTGCGGCTGCGCACCCCTTTCCTTCCTGGTGTATCCTTTCCAAACACCAGTCCCTTCCACGCATGGGCTGAAGCCCCACTGCTTCTCTTGAGGACTTCAGCCCTCCGTCGCCCTCCCTTGGCATCCTTGCTTTTGCCTGTCCAAAACCTCACACTCATCCTTGACCTACCCTGTTATCTCTCTCCTCCCGCGTCCTCTCGTTGCAGCGAGCCTCGTCCAGAGCCAGAGTTCAGAGCTTTCTCCGCTTGCTCTGCTAGTGTCTCTCGAACCCGACCAGCCCCTCCTGCCCTCGCCCCTCCACTCCAGCTGCGTTCCTCAGTCACTGGCGGCATCTTTGGCGGCTTCCGAGGCATCTTAGTTTTGCTTCTGCCTCCGTGTCTGGTGTTTCTCCATCTCTCTCCGGTGGCCTCTTCCTCTGCCATCTTCCGAAGCTCATCTTCCCCAGGACCGGTCCCGTGTCTCTGGGCTTCCTCGGGGGCTCTCTGGCGTCCCTGGGGCGTTAATCCATCCCCCCTCCGGCAGTGGCCGAGTTCGGCCTTGAGCACACACAGCCTCTCCACTGAGCTCTGGTCAGGTGCGCACGCCTGCTGTTAGGCACCTCCGTCTCAGCACGTCCCGTGGTTAGATGTTTCCCTTGAGCTTTGTGGGCGCCTTTTGTGAGTTAGTCCTCCGTGGGGCGAGCTGCGGGTCTGCTTGTCCCCGTTCACTGCCTCTGTGAACTCCGCTCAGGGCGATTTTTGCCAGGCAGAGATCGAAGACAGTTTTGTATATTGGACCATCAACCTTTCCTTTATGTGTTCTGGCTGGGCATCCTAGACCTCCACACTCCAACTTATAAAATAGTTTTCCCTGTGGTTTATTGTTCTTTTAAGATTTAAAAAAATTTATTTTCTCTTTAAAGATTTTATTTATTTTTAGAGAGGGGGAGGGAGAGAGAAAGAAGGAGGGAAACACTGATGTGCGGTTGCCTCTTGTGCGCCCCCTACTGGGGACCTGGCCTGCAACCCAGGCACGTGCCCTCACTGGGAATCGAACTGGTAACCTTTTGGTTCGCAGACTGGCATTCAATCCACTGAGCCACACCAGCCGGGGCTAGGGTTTCTTTTTTTAAAAAAATTATGTCAACTATTGAATTTGTTTTTGAAAGGGGGATAGATATTTCGTAGTTTGTAAGCAGGGAATTTATCTCTGGGGGAGCCGAGGCAGGTGGTCTTTGGAAAGTGTGCATACCCGAGAATGACTGAGCTGGTCTCCAGTAGCTACTCGCATGGCGGGGTGAGTGCGATTTACATCACGTCAGTCAGAGGCGCTCAGGAGAGCTCGGCAAACCTGGAGTGGCTGGTGCTGTTAAAAGGAGAATGGAAAGCGGAAGGTCGTGCGGAGGCCCCGTGAAAGCGGTTGCCGACCAGCGGAAGTCGCTCTCCGGGGAGTGAGGTTGCACAGCCCTCTGGGTGGGGTCTGGGCTGCGTGTCCCGGTGCATCGGCCGCGACCCTCCAGTAACCGCAGCCTTTCTCCTCCAGACGGCGTTCTTCTGGCCGATGAACAATTCGACTTCGATCTTTCGCTGTCTTCTCTAAGGTAAACGAACGGGTCTCCTTCCCTCGCCTTGAGCGTGACTGTGTTCAGTGCGATCTCACACTCACATGCCCGCGTGACCAATACTCCTCTCCTTCTAAAACAGCGCGAAT
>CM052539.1:1513700-1555226 GCA_028533065.1 Trachops cirrhosus | reverse complement strand
GCTGGCCTGCGCGCCGATTTCTCCGCTCCGCGGTAGTGCCCCCACGTGGTCCCCACGCTCCTTGTTCCCGTGTGGATGCGGGACCACGCCGCCGACGGTCGTGGTAAAGCCTGTTCCTTCCCACCCCGTCGTTCCAGGTCTGTTCTTAGTGCTCCTGTTTCCTGGTTGGGGTCGTGTTTCCTGCTCCTCCACGTGCGTGGTGATTTTTTGTCGTCTGCTGGACATTGCGGTTTTACATTTCTGAGTGTCTGGAGTTTGCCGTCTTTACAGAATTGAGTTTCGCTTCGGCAGGCAGTTAAACTTCACGTCACCTCCATCCTTGCGCGAGTTCCGCTTCCCAAGCTCCGATGCACAAGCCTCACGGCGCCTTTGTTCTCGGGACAGTTCAGCTGCGCCCGGGGGCAGTGGAGATGACAAGGGACAGACCGCCCGCTCCCCATGGACTGACCGCTCGCTTCCTCTCTCACCTCAGGTGGACCCCCAGACAGCGCGACGCCCCGGCTCTCTCGGGCACCCAGGCCGCAGTCCTGCAGGTCCACGGGGAGGTAATGACCTGCGTGACCCTGGAGACGAGCGAACACTCCTGCTGACGCGCTTCCCGCGGGGGCCCCGGGCCCCGCCGCCTGCGTCTGGCCCTCGTCCCCGTCTCTCAGGGCCACTTTTAAAGCCACTGCAGTTCAGGCAGCTGCAGACCCGCCCCCGCGGTGTGGGGGCCAGCCCCCAGCCCTGGCCTGGGGCGGCCGTAGGCCTGGTGCCCAGCCTGAGACGCTGACCGGCCGCTCTGGGTGCAGCCCAGCATCTGAGGGTCCCCAGAGGCGACTCTAGTTCGAGCCGCCAGTGGAGACCAGGGGTCTGTGCGGTTGCTCAGACTCCGTGCTAGTCCCGGCCTCTCCGCGTCCTGATGAGAGCTGTGTGCTCGGTCCAGTGTGGCTGGCCCCGAGTCCTCACCCGCCCAGCCGAGCGGCACCCAGCTCAGCACGGCAGACCCCACGCGAGAAAACGTGCGCCCACCCCTGGGAGGCCTGGGGCGGCACAGGGATTGCTCGGCAGCCCCTCCCCTTAACCGTCCCCCGCCCCATTTGCTGAGATGGGGGGCTGCTCTGGCCACCTCGCTGACCCATTCTGATGACCTGGCCCGTCCTGGATGCGCTTTACTTGAGAACAGTAACCAACCTGACCCCACCTCGCTCCTTGGCCAGCAGCCAGGTGGTCCAGCCGCAGAAGCCACAGCCGCGGGGGCTGGGAGGGGCTGCATGGTGTCGGTTCACAGCCCCTCTGGTGGCCTTGAGCCTGCGATTGGGCGAACGGACCATGGCCCGGCCGGACTCCATTGTGGGTCTGGGTGTCCTGTGGGAAGGTCTGTGACAGCCGGTGACTTAGGTCTCTCCTGAACCATCTGTGAAGTGTGTTCTCCAGGCAGCGCCTGCAAGGGTGGTCACCCCGATGGGGAACCTGTGAGGACAGAGGCGGGCCGTGGGGAGGAGGGACTGCAGGCGCACGCCGGGGCGGGGGTCAGCCCGCTCAGCCTCTGCCGGGTGGGACCGCCTCCGCGGGAACTGAGCCCCCGCTGCACTGCGCATTGGCTGAACGAGTGGGCGCGTCTGAGGTCACCTGTGCGTAAGACCCTGATGTTGTCTTTCCAGGGCTGTCCACAGCACTCCGGTGCGGCGTGCCTCGGGGCCAGTCTCCCGGACCCCTGTGAGTGCGCGGCGCGTGGCCGCCCTGCTCACACCTGCCGGCCGCCGGCTCTCAGGCCTTCCGGTGCTGACCCCGAGGACCCAGCCCAGGACTCTGGCTTCTCCCCAGCGTGGGTCTGCTCGGCGACTTTCTTCCGAGCCCCGGAAAAGGTCTGCAGTGAGGTGAGGTGACAGAGAGGCTGCCGTAGGTCTGTCTCAGGTCCGCGAGGCCTCCCGCGGCCGCTGTGCTGGGCGGGCTGCCTCGCCTGTACGCGGCTGCCCGCCTGGCAGGAGCCAGATTCACGCCTGCCGGGGAAACGCTCGCTGTAGAAAATAGGAGACAGCTCTTCGCGGTCTCGGTGCCCCGCTGACCGGGGAGCGTGCGGGGAGGTGTTCCGGAGCCCCGCTGGGAGGGGTGCTCTTTATCAACGACCTTCAAAACCCAGACCCACGTGCCTGGGCCCCAGCGATCCCGCCCCGGGTGGGTGTGAGACGCCATCCAGACAGGGCTGCCTGCGGCCACAGAGGGCTGTGGGGCGGAGGCTGGAAGGCCCCCACCCTCAGGCCGCCAGGAAGGCCCGAGTCACCACTGCTCCTGCTCACTCGGGGGCATTTCCTCGGGAACCCTTGGGGCAGAGGGTGCGGAACGGGGTCCGTCTCCGTAAGACAGACAGTGGCTGAGAAAACCAGAGAAGGGGTACACAGCCCTGCAGTGGGCGTGCTGCGCCCCATGTGCGTCGATCTGCGTGCGTGCGTCTGCGCGGCTCCGAGAGAACGGAGGAGGCGGGGTCGGGGGGAGGTGCAGACCTGGAGGTGGGCAGACCTGCAGGTGGAAGGGGCTCCACTCGCACCAGCGAGACCCGGGCTGAGGGCAGTCACGATGCTCGTCTTTCCTTGTGGACAGAGGAAAGACCCTCCTCAGGTTGTGACAGTGTCTGAAACATTGAAAAGGAAATACAGCGTGTTAATGGCAGAAGCAGCCGCTCTCCTTGGCTCTGTCGTGTGATTCAGCTTCCAGGCGGCAGGGTGTGAGGGTCTGCCGGGCGCAGCCTGCGTCCTGGGCCTGGAGACCAGCGGGCGGCGCGTGCTGCGCCATCTAGTGGGGAAGGGACGCCGAAGGGTGGTCTGCCTGGGAAGGGGGCGTTGCGGAAGGCCCGGATGCAGAGTCTGTGCCCTGGGAGCCCACCCTGCCCAGGCACAGGCACCAGGCCGCCCCCGAGGCTGCGGCACGTGGACTGCCCCGCGGGCTCTCGGCACTGGAGAGCGGGCCGGTCTAGGAACAGACGGATGGAGAAGCTGCAGGGCCGCGGGACGGGGTCGGAGCCCACTCCCCGGGGGTCCCGCTCCTCGCCTCCTGTGTAACAGCCTGAGCAAAGGGGACTGGGGTGGGTGCACGGTGAGAGCAGGCGGGGAGAATTTCAAAGCCGATCGGACCTCAGAAGTCCTCCCGATGGAGCCGGAACCGGAGCCACGGTGCCGTCCACTGTGGTCCCTCCTCCAAGACCAGCTCGGCCTCACAGCGGCCCCCCAGAAATTCCCTCACGACCCCCCAACCCCCTCCCTCAGGCCTGCGCCAGGTAGTGGCTGCTCGGACGAGTCCTCCGACGGGAGCTTTTCTCCTCTGGTGACCGTGCCGCAGGCTCTCAGCTTCTCTCCGGACAAGAGCGACTTCACCCTCCGGACCAGCGTCGCCGCAGCACGAGCACCGGACGAGGCACAGCCCCCTGCGGACACGGCCCCGGCTGAGGTAAAGGAAACACGACTTTCCTGTCTCGGATCAGCTGGACCTGCCTGGAGGCTGAGCGGTAACAGGCCGCGTCTGGCGGAGTCGCCCCCGCAGGAGAAAAAGGCCACCCCCAGCCCTGTGAGCCAGGAGGGCCAGGGCTCAAAGGACTGACAGGGAGGCAGGGTGGCAGCGGGGGTCGGCAGGCACTCTGTGCTGGCCGCGGCAGCAGGCAGGGGCGCGGGGCGGGGGCGGCTGGCTCTTGCCAGCAGTTTTCCAAACTGTCCGCGCCCAGGACATGGCAAGGCCCGTGCTTCCCGAGATGACGGACAGGAAGGAGGGCAGCCAGCCCTAACCCTGGGGTCACTGCCTAGGTTCTGCTGGTGGACGTCCCGCTGGAGCGGCTCCGCATCGTCCCCGCCCCGCGGAGCTCCCCGCCCGCCGACGTGGCTCTCATTGACTTCTGCAGCCCCCCAGGGGCCGGCGGGCCTCTGATCGACCTCCTGGTCAACACCCCGGACGCGGGCGGGAACGCCGTGGCCAAGCTGCCCCCCAACGTGGGACAGGTGAGGCGCCGCCGGAGGGCCGTGGGGCTCTGGCCTCTGGTGGTCTCGGCTCTGGGTTTGTTCCTGGATTCCCAGACTTCACGGTGACCCTGGAGAGTGGCCTTTAGGCTCCTAAGGGCCACAGGTCTCCAGGCACAGCTCACCTTTGGTGGCGAGAGCTCAAAGTTCCAGCCCCACTGAGGAATTCCAGGGACCCAGGAGCTCTCCGAGGGCGGGGGTCACATTGCCACCCCCGGGTCCCTGGTGCCTCGTGTGTGACGAGAGTGTAGCTGTGTGAGGGACCCAGAGGCTTCAGTGGGGGGCATTCTCTCCCTACTTCTTAGAGGGCCCTTGAGATGTCACTGTGCCCGAGCCAGGGCGGGGCCGGCCCCGGCAGCCTGGTCTGGTGTCCACTGGTGGGAAGGGGAGAAGGGCCGGTGGGACGGGGCGCGCTGCTCACCCACCCCCGCCACTTCTCTCCTGTAGCTGGTAGACCTGTGCTCCCCCCTGATCCAGCTGAGCCCCGAGGCCGACAAGGAAAACGTGGATTCTCCACTTCTCAAGTTCTGAGTGCAGCGAGGGCCTTGCGTGTCACTCTCTGTCATGAGAACATCCGTGCTCAGGCAGTTTCCGACCCTTAGAAATGAATTTTAGGAGAGAGTGTGTTGGAAACACCCAAGTAAAACTGCTGTGCTTCGCGCGGGAGGCTGTGGGAGTGGGGCGAGTTTGTGCCTGTCCGGCAGTTTCGGTGCTCGCTGCCCCTACCTGCGCCGGACGGAATCAGAAGGCCCCCCAAATGGAGAGTTGTTTTGAATGTGTTTTTATGTAAAATAGCAAGTCACCACTTTAAAAACTAGGTTTATATGAGAAGTTAAGTATTCTAGATTTAAGTTGTAAATGAAAATGTATTAAAGCATATCTGGATTTTCACATACACGTAGCTATTTTTATCACTGTGGTCAGTGTGCAAGGTTTATGTGACCAGACTTCAGAATCGGGGTGGCTGTCCATGGCGACCTTGAGGACAGGGTGCTGAGTGAGTCGTCAGGCTGAGAAAGACACACCGTGTGGCCTCCTGCGTGCGTGGGGTCTCAAAAGAACCTAAGAGAACAGGCTGCCTGAGGTGGGCCACGGGGGGCTGGGAAATGGGTGAAGGCATCAAAGGCACAAACTTCGTTATTCAAGACAAAGCCATGGGCACGTAATTAGCGGGCCAGGCAGTGGGCACTGTCACTGGACGCCCAGGGGATGCGGCAGTGATGGCCACAGGCCTGTGGAGAGGCTCCTCCGGTGGGGGCGGGGTGAGGAGGGGGCTGGACGGAGAGGAGGCAGCTCCCCTGCCATCCCGAGGTGAGGCCCGGCCGCACACCCAGCAGGAGTGCCCCGGGGCGGGGTCCTTACCCGCAGCTGCCCGTACACTAGCGGCCGGGCTCACGACAGGCCCCGTGCTGGGGGGACCTGCCGGACAGCCGCTGCAGCGGAGAGCCAGCCCCCCTTGCCCCTCTGTTCCTGTGGGCGGCAGGGATTCTGGAACTCGGTATTAGTGCCACAGGGGTCCCCCGATGCCTGGCTCTCACTCAGTTCATTGGAGAAAAACTTGGAAATGAAATCACTCCTATTCATGGACACCCTGTGGTGGGCAGGCTGCGTTTCTGCTGGGATGCAGGGGTGCCGAGCTCATGCACCCGCCTGCAGGGGGAATATCGTCTGGTGGGAGAGGGGGACCCAGTGGGGCTCTGGCCATCCGGTGTCCTGTCTACACGGGGAGGTTGGGCTGGGCTGCTGCCTCTCCCCACTCCAGGCTGCCGAGCTTCCCTGGGGGCCCAGGTGCTCCCTCTGTCTGACCTGCAAGTGTCCCCAGGCAGGACAGAAATGATCGCGTTCAGTTCTCTTCCAACAGGTGGGAGAAGGCCTCCAAGAGCCCAGGTGGGTAAAGCGGCAGCTCCCACCCAGAGCATGGTGTCCCTGCTCCTTCCGGCCTGGGCTGTGTCGCTGTCCTGCTGAGGCTGCCTGTCCCCCAAGCTCCTCTCCTGTCCTGGCTCCTGGTCCCTAACCCCTACCCCCTCACCCCCGACCCCCACGCCCCGAGGGAGGAACCACACCACCGACTGGAGAGGAGTGTTTCCCCAGCTCTGTGAGGGGCGGTGTGAGCGCCCTTGGCTGCCACTGGAGGGCCACCCTCCGGGGGTTAAGAGGTCCAACTTCAAGTGATTTTACATCTTACAAATTTCCTAGCACAAATGTCTCCAAAATCCACACATCTTACATCGCTGTAGGCAGGGGACACTGGGGCATCATTGTCCTTGTCGGCATTGGTCCATGCATGGACCTGGATTATACACGGTGGTTAAAGACTCGGAGCTACACAGTATCTAAAACGTGGTCTAACTGAGAAGCAGCAGAAAACATGTTGCCAGTATACGGTCTTTCCTGCACTGCGGGGGCTCGCTGCCCACCTCAACCCAGAACCCTTTGCTTGGGGAGAAACTGGACTGGCCCTAACCTTGTACCAAACCGCCACTCCAGGAAGGACGTGGTCCTCCAGGCTGGGCCAAAAAAATCCAGCGACAACTGCATGACCGTGGCCACAGACTCACCTAAATGTTCACCCATACTTCTGCCGGAGGCCAGGTCTAGATGCGGGTTTACACGTTACTCTGGGGAAACGCAAGATGAAATTGCCTCCCCTGCTGGACATTTTCCTCAGACCTCCCTTATTCTTCTGAAAAAGTCACTCCTCTGTTCCCCACGGGGCCTGGCCACCCTCTTTCCTACCCTGAGGCTCACCCACACCTGCCCTCGGCACCAGTGGCCATGGCTGTCCAGTTGTCATTTCTTAGAAATAGGGCCCCAGGGCCTGGCTCACTTCACTCCAGACCCTCAAAACTACTCCTGTTCTCAGGAAAGCGTCTAGTCTCAGTGGTTGTCCCCGTGCAAACACTTATGTCCGCCGGGACCTTGCACACTGCGATTTTCGTGCCCAGCTTTGGTGCCGGCCTATTGCGCCACCTCCTCGCTGTGTTTTCCAAACCATGTTCAAATCCGACCTGAAACCAGGCCGTGGACTGCACCAGCAGGTTTAAAAAGGGAAAGAGAACGAACACACAACAGCAAACAGAGTGCAAGGGTGAGAACTGTTGTGAGGTGCCTTCTTGTTCACGCGTAAGTGTGTAGGTGGCTGTGCATTGTGTCAACTGTGCCGCGGTGGGTCAAAGTCAAGACAGTTGCTGCAGTGAACCGTGCCCGCATTCTGCTGGCGCAGACTAGTGCGTCAGTTCCGAACCAAACCACACAGCCCCGGTCCCGCAGCACTCACGGTCTGAGCTGTGTCACCGCCCCTGTCCCACCTCTGGCATGCCAGCAGAGGGCCACCTCTCGCTGGTCCGTCGCCGGACCTGCGCCTGCTCTGCTCTGTCCAGGTCTCCCATCAGGCCGCTCGCTCCCTTTGCTTTCATCTGCACGCCCGCCTCCACACTCTTGAGCAGGCCCAGCAAGTGCTTCCAGGTTCCGTGTTCCCACGGCCCAAACTCTCTCAGCTGGCACCTGCCAGGTCCCCTTCGCACGCACGAGTCACCTTTCACTCAGGGACAGCCACCTCTCCAGCAGATGGCCCCAAGTCACCTCGGATACTAGGCGACCGCCCCCCAGACAGAAACGGCAGGCCCCTCACCCTCCTTCTCACCGCCACGTGCACCCTTCCAACAGCAAGGGCTATAAAGTTCCCGTCCAAATCCCTGTCTGTGTTGCCGCCGGCCCTTCCCATAGGGCTGGCTGTCACGGCCTCCTGTCTGTCCACAGGGCAGCCACAAAAACCTTCCTAACATTTAAATGTGGTCATTTCGCTCCGGTACTTGAAGCCTCACCCCACCCCAGAGGCCCGGGGCCTTTGCTCAAGGTGAGCCCCCGCCTGTTCTTCCTTCCCTCTCAGAAGGACACCCCTCCCCAAGCCAGCGCACAGAGTTAGGCAGGGGTGCGCGCCCGGGAGCGGACGTAGGTGTGGGCGGAGGAGAGAACTCGGGAATGGAAGCCCAGGAATGGCAGGCGGGCGGAACGCGACCCTGTGCTCACACGTTTCCGGCCGGGCCGCGTCCGCAGAGCACGGCGACGGGGGCGGGACTTCCGGAACGGCACGGCGCGGCGCGGAAGCAGTAGCGACTAGGGGCGAAGTTGGCGGCGCGCGGATGCTGGCGACGCGGCACGTCGTGTGCGCCCTCTCTGGCGGCGTGGACAGCGCCGTGGCGGCGCTGTTGCTGAGGCGGAGAGGTGAGGCGGCACCGTCTCGAGAGCCCCGCGCTCCTCACCCTCCGCCCGGCCGTCAGGGCGCGCGGCCCGGCCCCCGCTGCCCGGGAGCAGTTAGGCAGTCCCCGCGGCCGCCGACGCAGCGGGCGGTGAAGCGCCGACCTTCGGGCCGCCCCGGCGCGTGACTGCTGGACCCCAGGCGCGGCGCCGCGGGGGTGGTGGCGGCGCAGCCCGTGACTCGGGAGGCTGCGCGCAGCCCCCGCGTAGAAGTCCTTGTCCTGCCGGCTGCGTGCGGTGGCATCCCGGCGGGCCGCCTGCTCACTAAATGTCGTCTGTCTTCGCCGTTCAGCGGCTGGCAGACTTTTCCTGGAAAGCACTGGCGTTCCGTGCAGACATCTCAGGAGCCGAGGTCCCTCCCTTCCATCTAAGTGCTGCGTCCGCGGGGCCCTCTCCCGGGAGGTTGCGTCCTCTGGGTGACAGTGGCGCAGCTTCTCCCACGAGCCTCCTTGGGCGCAGGGCTCTCGGGATGCAGAGTGAAGCAGGGTTCCCGACGTGGGGCCGGTTCTCTGAGATACCGACGACACCTGTCGCACAGGGTTACCGGGAACTGGAGGGGGAAGTGACCTGGTACCTACAAAGGGTGTCCGCAGTGTCCAGCACCGATTAGGCACTCAGAGGACATGAGTGGCCGGTAGTACATGTCACTAACAACTGCAGCTTTTATGTGAGATGTAATGACTTAAAATGCTAAATAGAATTATAGGCAAACAGCGTATATAACCCCAAGAAAGGGGGAATGACAGCATCACAGAGGTGGTTGTGTTTGAGCTGAGACTGGAAGGAAGAGTAGGGTTCGCGGAGCCAAGCGTTTCCCGGACCACGGCTGGCACAGGCGCAGGCAGAAGGGCGTTGGTGGGCCTGGCCCCAGGCCGGTGGAGAAGCACGCTGAGCCCTGGTTATGGAGGATGTTGCGTATGTTCAATTACTTTCAGAGAGAGAGAGGGGGACATGGATGCGAGAGAAGCATCGGTTGCTTGCCTCCCATATGCATACCGACCCCGGGACCCCATGGTGGATAGAGGTTCGAACCCACATTCTTTTGGTTATGGGATGACGCTCCAACCAACTGAGCCATGCCCACCGGGACAAAGAGTGGGTTTTAAAGCTTGGTGTGGAGTTGTTCATTCTACAAGCACTCTAAGGTCCTGTTCTGGGCCGGACGCTGCGAGGCGCTGGGGATACAGGGTTGTGTGAGGCCCCGTCTGGTGCTTGGGAGGCAGAGGGGAGGCCCCGATGACCCTCTAGGCTGGGGTGTTCTTGCAGATGGGGGCTTTTTTAAAAAAAATTTATTTATTTATTTTTAGAGATGGGAAGGGAGGGAGAATGAGAGAGAAACATCAATGTGTGGTTGCCTCTTGTGCGCCCCCTACTGGGGACCTGGCCTGCAACCCAGGCATGTGCCCTGACTGGGAATCGAACCTGCGACCCTTTGGTTCTCAGCCCGCACTCAATCCACTGAGCTACGTTGGCCAGGGCAGATGGGGACTTTTAGTTTGGCAGACCCTCGTTGTGGAGCCTGTGTTCCCTGCAGTTCTGTGCTCACCCTTTAGAGTCTCGTGTGTCACGCCGAGCCCACCGGGAACAGGCAGGTTTCTCACGAGGGCGGGGCTCACGGAGACGGGGCGAGGCTAACGTGGGTCTTGTCAGTGCTTGGTTGGGTGGTTTGTCACAACGGAAAAGGGGAAAATAGGTTATAAACTATATACAGGTAGGGCGGCCCTTGTAATGAAATGACCAAAATTTTGTCTGATGTCTGAGGACTTGATCTCTAAACCTTGGATGGGAGCTGGAAATAACTTTTTAAATGAGTTCACCCTTCTGAAAACTGAGAGGTGGTTTTTACTTGCCTTGAAAAATCGTTGAATTTCTGCTCTCTACGCATTTAGCTCACACGTGCTCCCTCTGCGCCAGGCACTGTGCCGACGCAGGGTGGGGGCGTGGAGATGAGCCGGTCCGTCTTGCCCGTGTCTTGGAGACACAGGCAAACCCTTCGGTACGACACTGCTTTGGGGGCGGCCAGGGCGGCTTGCGCCGGGGTGTGAATCTGCTCTGGAGAGAAAAGCAGGGACTGCCGGGCACAGGGGCGCACGGACAGGCACAGGGCCGAGAAACCGCCGCCTGTGCCCCCGAGACCCGCTTCACGTGCTCGCCCCGCGTTGTCCCCCCTCGTCCCCAGGCTACCAGGTGACGGGGGTGTTCATGAAGAACTGGGACGCGCTGGAGGAGCAGGGCGTCTGCACGGCCGACAGAGACTGCGAGGACGCCTACCGGGTCTGCCAGGTGCTGGACATCCCCTTCCACCACGTGTCCTACGTGAAGGAGTACTGGAACGAGGTGTTCAGGTGCGTGAGGGCGCAGGTGCGGCCGCCCGCGCGGCAGCACGCTTGGGCAGCGGCGCCACAGACGGCGCCGGGGCCTCGGCCGCCCTCCGGGGCCTGTGTGGGAGGCCGGGCCCGGGTCCCGTGATCACCACTGGCCAGCGGTCTCTCCAGTTCCTCCTGACCGTGAGCCGAGTCTGCTGCTGGGTCCGAACGGGGTGCGGAATCAGAGCCCCCCACCCCGGAAGGGGCCCCCAGGAGAGTCTCCGTGCCCCTGCAGGTTGTTGACAAGGGGACTCTGAGCACAAGAGTTAGCGACCCGGTCCCCCGTGCGCTCTGCAGACGAGAGAACACACGTGCGCACGCCGAAAACCCAGTGCAGTCCCCACAGCGCTGGGCGCTCGCTCTGCACCCGGCGCGGCGCGGCTCCGGGGACTGGACGGTGTGGGAGCCCCCGTCCCGTCTCTGAGGGACTCTGGTCCAGTGCGGAGGAGGAAGAGGCAGCGCCCACACCCGAGGACGTGGGGCATGGCACGTGGGAGGGCCCGAGAGTCTGCCAGAAGCCGCAGTTTCCGCAGGGGGGGTGGGGGGCGTCTTGTGGACTGCAGTCAGGAGGGCTTCAGGGAAGTGGGGAGGCTGGCCCTGCCCTTGGAATGGCCGAGGGGCAGAGGGCACGTGGAAAGTGGGCGGCTCCAGCAGTGGTGGAGAGAAGTGCCCGCTCTTTATTTCGGGGATGTTGGAAACCCGGCTGGTCCCTGTCGTGGTGGAGGAAGGATGCCGCGGGCGGCAGTGCGGTGAGCCTTGAGCCGGCGTGTGCCTCGGTGGCCGGAGAGGCCGCCAGGGGGCGGTGATGTGTGCGGCACTGGGCGATGCTTCTGGGTCAGAAAGTCCCTGGGCTCAGTCCTGGTTCTGCCGCCTGCTGTGTGACCCTGGGCAATTTACACGGCTTTTCTCAGCCTCAGTTTCTCATCTTCTCAGTGGGGACAGTGCTGTTGTCATAAGACTTGAATGAGGTTATGAGCAGTGACTGGTACGTTACTAAGTGATATGTGTAGCTTTTGTTGTTCTCATGATTGAAAACACGGACCTGGCAGCCGGGTGTGGGCAGGCTGAGGAGAAGTAGGCTGGCAGAGAAGCTAAGGACAGCAGCTGCTGGAGCTGTGGAGTGACGTGGGGGTGTGGGTGGGCGCGGACGGACATGCCGGGCAGTACGCATCAGGCTGGAGAGTCAGCTGAGGGCTGTCACACCTGGACGCACGGCCTGCGGTGCGGCCGGGGGCCCGCCCTGTCACCGCGCTGCAGGCCGTCCCGGTGGCGGGAGTCCTCCGGTCTTCCCTGGGAGGTGGGGCCGCGGGGCTCACTACTGAGCGTCGCCGCCGAGAAGGGCGGAGGAGCCAGTGACCGTGTCAGGACCAAGTCTGGGCGGGCGGGGGCAGCGGGCCGGGGGTCCCCGGAGCACTGCCGGGTTGGGGACAACAGCAGGGAGTCGGGCAGGTTTGAACGTCGCCCCCATCGCTGCGTTTTGAAGGCGCACGAGCAGGTGAGAGTTTCGAAGGCTGACCCCCCTGACTGAGGCTGGGCCGGTCAGGGGCCGGCGTCCCGGCCGCACTGCCGTCACCGTCCCTGCACTGAGCCTCAGGAGGAAGGGGGCGGGCCCAGGAGAGCGCTGAGCTCCTCTGTGCGCGCTGCCTCGGAGCTCTGCCCTCTGTCCCCCTGGACCGTCCCCGAGGGCGTGGCTGTGCTCGTGGCTCCGTTGCTCTGCTTGGAACGTGCTCTGCTCTGATGGTGCTCTGTGGCGCGACCCCTCTGACTCCTGCCCTTGGGTCAGGTCCCAAGGGCCTCCCCCGGTCAGCGGCCAGATGTCCCTCCCAGCTGCCGCCTCCCGCCCGCATGTAGGTGAGACCCCTCTCCTGCACTGAGCAGCCACGGCTGACGCGTCCGCCCTCGTGCCGTTGTGGGAATGAGTCCCAGGGCGTGCTTCTCGTGAACGGTGCAAACGTTCGACCCCCTCGTCACCCGTTCCGTGCTTGTCTTGTAGACAGAATGTGTGTGTGTGTGGGGGGCGTTCAGAGAGCGCCGGGCGGATTCTCCCTCCAGGAGCTCGCAGCGTGACGCCGGCCGGCTGTCCGACAGTCACAGTGAGGGACGGGCGTGGCGACACCGCGTGGCGGTGGACACGGGGAGCAGCGCCAGTCGGGGGCACTCCTGGGCCGGGGGGTGGGGTCAGTGGGGGGCACGGGGCCCAGCCTGCTAGAGCCACAGACGCACGTGCCCCGGGACCCTGCCGGCCTTCACCCGTCTTCGCGCTGCGGCCCTCCCGGTCCGCACTGTCTGGCTGGCTGCTGGGTTGGTTTGTTGCCCTGGTTGACCAGTGGAGAGCTTTGGTTTCCGTGAAAACTGGCTGAGTGTGTTAGAAGGCCACGCAGCCTCTGACTCGGGGGGCGGCACCAGAGCCTCCTGAAGGGCGCACTCCACGTCCAGGGTGCCTTGTCAGCCCGCCTTCTCCCTCGTCCGGCCGTCCCCGGGGGGCAGAGACCTGCCCGGTCGGGGTGCCTTGCCCATTGGAAGCATCAGGCGGGTGCTGGTCCCTGGGCGCCTGGGGGGTCACATCAGGGAAGTGCGCTGGGTTCCCAGGCCGAGACCGTGGACCGGCTGGCGGAGCCCCGTGGGAGCCCCCGAGGGGGAGGCGTCAGGAAGCAGGCGGGCGATGTCACGCCCCACACTCCGGTGAGCCTGTGGCGTTGCAGCGATGGGGTGGGTCGCATTCCTCTCATCCGGGCACCTTAGTGGTCACGGGTCCGGGGGACGTGTGGCTGGCTGGAGCCACGTGCTGGGCGGAGACACTGAGACCACCCTGTGCCGCAGCGCTGGCCCGGCGGAGAAGTGCAGTCTGGACGAGGCGAGGGGAGCGCTGGCCCGCTGGCGGTCTGTCCCTGTGCTGTCTGAGGGCGCGCTCACACCTCGGCTGAACGGCGTCTCTCTGCTCTCGCAGCGATTTTCTGAGCGAGTACGAGAAGGGACGGACGCCCAACCCGGACATCCTTTGCAACAAGCACATCAAGTTCAGGTGCTTCTTCGATTATGCCCTGGGGAATCTCGGTAAGTGATCGGGGTTATCTTTGCACTATCTGTTTTTTAAAAGAAGGCGTAAGATTGTCAGACACAGGATCTGAACCTCGTGAACAGTTTCATCCTTCAGAAGGGAGAGGAGCAGTGAGAACAGTGATGCTGTGTTTCCCTGAGAAAACGTCTTGTGACGTGCCAACAGCAGGGTCGCTGGGAGGGGGGCCCTTCCCCGTGGGCACCCGGCTGGAAGGGGGCGGTGCACCCGGGTGGGGGGCCACCTCACAGAGTCCCGAGGAAGGTGTGCTGGGTCGCTGGCCCGGGCCGAGGGGGCCGCCCGCCCGCCCGCCCGCAGGCTCAGCCTGGCGCGGAGCCGCTCCCGCTCCACAGGTGGCCGTAGGCAGCGGAAGCCGCGGCGGCCCCGACGCAGGGCCGGCGAGAGGCGGGCGTGCAGCTCCTCGGCTGCCCTCCTTCCCGCGGGTCCTGCCGAGGCCGTCCTCACTTCCAGGAGGGGTCTGCCTCTTCCCAGGCCTGGCCTGAGTCTGCGCCGGACCCCGACCCCGGGTCTGCGTGCCGGCTGGTGCTCGGCTCTGAGAGCCGACTGTGGGGCCGGGGCCCTGCTGCCGCGGACGGCTCGGCGGAGGTTCTGTCCCTGCGTTCTGCGTTCTCGTCTCCACCCGCCCGCCGGGGCCGCCCGTCCTCGCGCGGCCCGTCCAACGCCGACCTGCGTGCTCAGACCGCCCTTCGGTGCGGCCGCCGCGCCGCCGCGCACTCCCGGCTGTCCGTCCGTCTCCTGCCGTCGGGGTCGCCGCCAGGGCTCCCAGAGCCTCGGCGCTGGCCCCTCGGTCTGTTCCGTCCACCTCAGCTGCCCTGTGGCGCCTGGCCACGTACCAGGGACCCGGTGGTGCCGCAGGACTGCCGGTACCTCCGTGCGGCTAGCACCTGCGTGGCCGAGGTGGGGACGGAGGAGGCTTGCAGACCGGACGTGGGTGACCTGCGGCCAAGCGGGCAATGAGGGAAGGCTGGCTCGTGGAGTCGGGGAGTGGAAACAGGCCCACGAAAGAAACAGTGAGAAGTCCCGGCAAATCCGAGTGTCGGACTGACTTCAGAAACGTGGAGCTGAGCAGAGGGAGGGGTGGCCTGGGGTCAGCACTGTCCCCTAGTCTAAGACGGGGCAGGACCTGGGGCCGTGAGCCACGTCTGCCGGGCTCTGTTCAGTCCGGCGATTCAGGAAGAGGGACAGGCTCGGGCAGTGGGAACGGAGTTGGACTTGAGTGCGTCCGCACCGCACCCTCTGTGAGCCGTGCGACTGCTGGGGTCATCACAGCAGAGCGCGAGTGTGTGGCCCAGGGCTCCGTCCGGTGCGCGACCCCCGAGGGCGGGCCTGCCGCGTGCAGAAGGCAGGTTGTGCCGGGCGGCACAGACAGCTGGTGGCGGGGGTGCTGACCTGTGGAGAGTGTGGAGCCCCCGTCACCCTGGCAGAGAGCTGCAGGTGGCCGTCTGCCTTGGGTCCCTGGAAGAAGCTTCTGTGGTGTGTGCTTCCCGCCTGAACTTCCTGCACGAGCTGCGCGGAACAGGCCGAACACAAGAGCTGCACACCCGGGACCTCGGGGCTGGGCAGGGGGCCCCGGCGCCACCTGCAGCGGCTGTCCCCAGGGCGCCCTGTTGGAGGGTCAACCGGGACGGGAAGCGTGCTCCTGAACGGCCCGTTCGGGCAGCTCCCTCCTCTGCCTGCAGGTCGCCCTTCTGCGTCTGTCTCACGCCGGGCTAGTTCGGTGAGCGCCGGGGGTCCTGGCGCTGGGCAGCTGGCACTCCCCCACAGTGAGGGACGTGTGGGCGGCCGGGCGAGGGCTCACCCTTCCTGCGTACGCAGGACGCCGGCGTGCGGGCGGTCCTTCACTGCGGCAGCGGTGGCAGTTCCAGCGAGTGTGCAGACAGAGGCTGAGCGCGTGCTGTCCAGTGTTGCCCGCCTGCCTTTGCCCGCCCCGCCCACCGTCATTCAAGAGGGGTTCAGCCCGCAGCGCAGCCGAGGAGGGCTTCGGGGTGACTTCCCCCCACCCCTCTCCGTCCATCTAAAAAGCGGGCTCCGGTGCTGTGTGCTGCTCCCCGAAGTAGCACGCGATTTCTGTGTCCTGTGCACACCTGCGGGGCGGCGCCGGCGCGGCCGCGGTGGCATTGCGGCGGTCTAACTGCGGGGCTGGTGCGGCGGGTGCGCAGTTGTGAGCACGCGAGACCGAGCTCCTCCCCGAGCGGTTGTTCGCTCGTTGCTGTGGTCTTTGTCTGCACCACAGCTGCATGCCTGGGCTGCCGGCCCCGTGCTGTCCTGGTGTCAGACACGGGGGCTGCTCACGGTGTCTCCTCGGTGACGTAAGAGACACTGGAACGAACTTCACGCTCTTACACCTTCGTGTGTGTGTCTGACTACTTCCTTAAGCTACCGTGGGCGAGTGAAAACATGCTAACTTTTGAAGGGTCTTTGAAGATGCGGTGAAACCTCGGAGCAACGTTGTGTCACTTTAAGTGAGGAGGTGAAGGGGTTTGTGTCCGCGGGGCCTGGGCCGAGTCCTCGGCTTCCCGAATCACCGGTGGCTGGCGCGGCCGGGGCCACTGAACACAAGCCGGAAACCTGATCCGTGCCCCCACCTCACAGGGGCAGACGCGGTCGCCACGGGCCACTACGCGAGGACCTCCCTGGAAGACGAAGAAGTCTTTCAGCAGAAGCACGTCAGGAGGCCGGAAGGGCTCTTCAGAAACCGATTCGAGGTTAGGAATGGTAAGCGGGAGCGCCGGGCCGGAGCTCGCGGTCCCTGAGCGAGCGGAGCACTCGGAAGAGCGACAGACGGTCATCGCGTGAGCGTGCCCGCCGGACCCCTGTGGGCTGCGGGCGGGCGGGCCTGTTCGACAGGCCAGGTGCCGGGAGGGTCGTTTCCCCCAGGGACCTGCAGTCGGGCCGGGCGGGGGACCCTGCGTCGTGATTCATGCCTCCTCATGGACACTTTGAGTTGGCCATCTGCAGGCCCCCCTACACCCGAGGGAGTATTTGACAGCAGTAAGTGGGGTGCCACAGGCACTGTTAAGACCTATCAAGGTGTCCAGGGCTTGACACCGTGGGTCCTTGGTGTGGCCGGACCGTCACAGCTCAGGCCTGGTGGCCAGGCCTGGCGCCATGTTTACAAGTCAGTCTGTCGGTGTCAAAGGGGCGGAGTGTCACTGTCCTAGAGAAACACACACGCCAGGCAGTGAGCAGGGGAGCTGCTGGCTAGTCCTCGTGTTCATCTGTGCTCAGAAGAGGTCAAGGTCACATCACATTTAAGCGAAAGGCAGGCGGGCTTGGAGCCACGTCTGTGCAAGGCGTTTTCCTGGCTGTTGGGCTGGGGAGGGTCAGCTCTTCTCCACGCGGCTGCCTGGCCTCCCCTCGCTGCCCTGGCCGTCACCCGTGCGCACTGCTTCCCTCCTCCGCAGTGTCGGGAGGCACGCCCCGCCCCACAGATGGGAACAGGAGGCTCGGGGGGGGTGTCGCTCGGTGCAGCGCCCCTGAGGGCAGGCCTGGCTCCCGGCCCAGTGCCGCGAGGCTCCGCCACTCGGGCTCCCTGTGCTGGCCGGGCCCGCTGGGTCCTGTCCTCTCTGTCCCCAGCGGTGTGCTGGCCGCGGCCGTGACACAGCGGGCACTTGTCACAGGAGTCCCAAGTGTGGCGGCGGTTACTTGGCTCCCTGCTCCCTTTGCCCACTCCCGCCCTTCCCATGGCGGAGGGTGCGAGCTGTTCCCCAGGGCCCCAGGCCTGTGGCTGCTGCCCCGACCTGGGAGGTGACAGGCCCCCAGCTCCTCCCCAGGCGCTGCCTGTCCCGCCCTGGGCATCACCCACCCAGGGGACCCTCCACACGAGGAAGTCACAGCTTCCACGCGGAGCCCTGCCAGTGGGACGCTCCCTCGGAGCAGCACTCACCCGGGAACCTGGGGTTCAGGGGCTGACAGTTCACTTCCACACCGAGCAGACGTGCCCGATCCCCTCCTAGCAAAGGCTTTGCTCACAGAGCTGCCCGGGCCTCGACGGCGGGCGTGGGCACGGAGGCTTCCCGGCCCGTGTGGCACGCCTTCTGTCGGGCGGGCGTAGTGGCGCCGTGCTGTCCTTGTTTCAGGCACGCTGAACCTTTTTGTTTTGCTCTGACTCGGTTGCCCTGGAGACCCGGACTAGGGCCTCCGGGCCGGGGCCCTGGGGAGAGCGCACGGTGCCAGAGCGCCCAGCCCCTCACTCAGCCGGCCCACAGACGGGACTCGGGGCCCGGCCTTGTGTCGAACAGACCCCCTCACCTGTGCAGGGGGCCGTGGCGCCGCCCGGCCGCAGCAGCGAAGGTGCGGGAACAGAGCCCCCAGCACAAGCAGCCTCACCGAGAGCTGCTTCCCTCCCGTGCGCTGGGTTGCCAGCTCCTGGCCCCACGCAGCCAACCTCGAGCTTGTTTTACGGTGACTCAGGATGCGGGAAAACGCACATTGCTCAGCGCCTGAGGCTCTCACACACAGTCTGAGCTCTGGGACCACGTGACCTGAGGGCTGGCTGGCTGGGCTCTGCCTCTCACCTGCGCCTGGTTCGCGGTTTGCACCCGAGCAGCGGTGGACTGGCAGTTTGGGGGGTAGGCCGTTTTCCGCCCGGCCACTCTCTGCCTGCCCTGTGTGGCCAGCCGCTTTCCTTACCTGAGCCCCAGTTGCCTCGTCTGTGAACTGGGGGTGCTGCTACCCACACAGCTCAAATGAGAACCATCGGCGGGGTCAGGGGTGGAGAGCGTGAGCCGCACAGAGCGTGGCTCGAGCATGTGGCGTGCTCTGGGCACGGCATGTCACAGCTCCTCGGCACAGGTCAGAGAAGTGCCAGAGGGACACGCGACGCCGAGACCGTGCTGGTGACTTCCGCGGGCTGCGGGCCTTCCGGGGTCCTGTCCCGTGCCGGGCGGGGCGGGTCTCTTCGGAGCCCTGCCCCAGAGCGCGGAGAGCAGCAGCTCCGCAGCCGCGGAACCACGGAGGAGTCTGACGGTTCACCCGGGCAGGAAAGGCGGGTGGCGTCCCGGCCCCCGAGGGGACGCTCTTTCCCGGGAGCCACACCAGGAAGTGAGTCCCTGCGCACGGTGTGGCTCCACACCCCGAGACTGTCGGGGCGCGGCAGGCCGCCCGGGTCTGTGGGCTGTCCTCCCGCCCAGCCCCCCACGCTGGCCGGGCTGCAGTGGCGGGGCGCCGGAGCGCGAGGCACGGCCCCCGCCCCCGCACAACGTCTCTTGTTCTTCCCTCTTGGCAGCGGTGCAGCTCCTCCAGGCAGCCGACAGCCTTAAAGACCAGACCTTCTTTCTCAGCCAGGTTCCCCAGGAGGCCCTGAGGAGAACCCTCTTCCCTCTGGGGGGGCTAACGAAAGACTTTGTAAAGAAAATAGCTGCTGAGAACGGACTGCAGCACGTGCTTCAGAAAAAGGAGGTAGGACGGGGGCTGTGCCCGCAGCGCCGGGGCCCCGCACGGCCGGCTGGCAGCCCAGCCCCTCGGGGTGGGCGGCTTCCCCAGCGGCTTGGGGATCCTTGGGGTGTGTTGGTCCAGCGGCTGGGAGGGAGCCAGGTGGTCAGGCCTGGGCCCCAGGACCCCGGGGCGGAGCTGCCGTGCCCGCAGCAACCCCTTTCGGTCGCTGGCCTCGGGCGGGCAGGGCTCCGGGTTCAGGAGACGCCCTGTGAGCCAGGAGAGGTCTGTGAGCGCAGACAGCAGGGGTAGCCCGGGGCCGAGAGGGCCAGTGGGATTTGGCATCCTGTTTGGGGCGCCGTCCAGAGAGCTCGGAGAGCGTGTGCAGGGGCCCGGGGTCCGGAAGCCCAGTGCTCCGGGGGATTTAGGTGAAGCCGGTGCCCTGGGGGCTTGGAGCTGGAGGGCGGGCTGGCCCAGGTCAGCTTGGCCGCCCCTGCGGGGTCAGTCAGCTCCGGCCGCTTCCGGGGTAGAGGTGGCTTTAACCGGAGTCGCCACTTCCTGTCCGTCTTCCTGGGAACGCACTGGCTGTGCCTTTGTCGGCAATCCCGGCTCCCTCCGCCTGTCCCCACCATCAGTCCTGTCCCTCTCTTCCCTGCTCTGTTTCCGAGTGTGACAGGTAGGAGCCGAGGGGGCCGCCCTCCTGGGACCCACGTTCTAGAGACACCAACCAAAGCCTAAGAGAAGCCCTGTGCCCAGGGGGGCGCTGAGGAGAGCTTGTCCCCGCTCGAATGGGTCACCGTGGGGACAGGCTCCTCTTCCTCAGACTCTCCCCAGGGTGCTCCGGCGGCCGGCCCGGCCGTTCTTCCGTCGCTGCTCTGGTCCCTTTCCCGAGACTCACGGGCAGTGGCCTGAGGCTTGAGCAACTTCAGTGTTTGCCCGGGCAGCTGGCCTGTTGTCGGCCACACAGGGGCAGGCCCTGCTGGGCGTGGGCGTGGCCTGCCCGCCAAGCTGGCCAGGGCAGGACCAGGGACCACACACATGTCGGCACCCCGGGAGCCCCCAGTCTGTGTGGGCTGTGACCGTGTCTGGGGGCTGCACGGACGCCAGCCCTGGGCCCGGGTGAGGCTGGGGGCGGCAGGGGCCGCGGGGGCCCGAGGGGAGCAGGAGCGGGCTGCTGGAGGCGGACGCCGGCCCCCGCTCGGCTCACGGGCGTCCCCTTCCCTCCAGAGCATGGGCGTCTGCTTCGTTGGCAAGAGGAACTTTGAAAACTTCATCCTCCAGGTGAGCGCTGAGATGTGCAGGGCAGGGTGGGCAGCGGGCCGGGTCCGCCCCGGGCTGGGGCGGGGTGACGAGCGCTCTTGTCTTCCAGTACCTGCAGCCGCGGCCTGGGAGGTTCGTCTCCGTAGAAGACGGCAGAGTTCTGGGAGCGCACAGAGGTGAGGCGCACCTCGGCCGCCTCGCACCGTGAACTCCGAGTGGGGGGGCGGTTCAGGACAGGGGCCCGCCACCCCGTCCACGTTTGCCGGGAGTCAGAGCGGGCGGCGCGGCGGGACGAGACCTGGGCGGGAGGGGACGAGCCGAGGACGGTGGGGGTGCGGGGGAAGCCTTCACGTGGGGCGTGTGTGTTGTAAGGGGGTCTCCTTTCCGGCACTGCAGCCAGCAGAAAAGGGCGCTGCCCGACTCGGGCAGACCTGCTCTCCGGCTGCGGCGGGTGTGTGCGGCCGGGCCTGTGCGCCGTGCTGAGGCAGTGGCCCAGCGAGGGCCCTGGCCCCCACCCCAGGGTGCGGGGTTGCAGACGGGTCCCGGCCCACCTCGCTGACCACTGTCCCCGCAGGCTGGTTCCTGTTCACTCTGGGCCAGAGGGCCAACATCGGCGGCCTGCGCGAGCCCTGGTACGTGGTGGAGAAGGACGGCGCCACGGGCGACGTGTTCGTGGTGAGCGGGGCAGCCCCTGGGCGGGCAGGGCCGCGGGCAGGGACGTGCGGGCTGAGGTGTGCGTGTGTGCGTGCACGGTGCTGCCGGCGCACTCGACCTCGCCACACCCTCCTGGGGTGGCCCTTGGCTCCCAGGACGGTGTTGAAGTCCCCGCCGGGCTGTCACTGTCCGGGTCACTCTGCTGACCGCCCCGTGGTCCCTGGGGGTCCCTGGGACCGGGCGCAGTTCCCCTGCATTTGCAGAAGGGGCCGGACTCCAGAGTCAGTGTGTGAGGCCTGTGGGGGGAGGCAGCTGAGCCTGGGCGGCCGGCGGCTCCGGTGTGGCTACGGGAGGACAGCGGGTGGACGGTGGGCGGACAGCGGGACTGCGCCTGGCCGCCAGCCCCAGCGGGCCAGACTCCTCCTCCCAGCCCTAGAGCTGCGTATCCCACAGGGGGTGCTTGACTGCCCACACGCACCCCAGGTATTTGCAATACCTGGGGACGTTTTTTTTGGAAGATTTTATTTACTCACTTTTAGAGAAGAGGGGGAGAAAGGGAGGGAAACATCGATGTACGAGAGACACATCTGTCAGTCGCCTCTCACACGTCCCCAGCTGGGCACCTGGCCCGAAACCGAAGCATGTGCCCTCACTGGGAATTGACCCGTGACCCTTTGGCTCACAGGCCTGCCTTCAATCCACCGAGCCGCACCAGCCAGGGCTGGGGACATTTAGGAGTGTCAGGACGCGGGAAGGTGGGGATGGGCGCTGCTGGCGTCCCGGGGGTGGAGCCCGGGAGCCCCCCAGATGTCCAGGGTGTCGAGATTCAGGCAACCTGGACGCCTGCCCCGGGGCTCCAGAGCTGGTGTCACCTCCTGCGCTGTCTCAGGCCTGGAGGACCGTCCCTGACGCAGGCGGAGACAGCAGCCCCCGCCGGCTGCTCTGGCACGTCCCCTCCCAGAGCAGCTGGGGGCGCGACACCCCAGGCAGCGGCTCCGACGGGCGCCAGTGTGTTGTCAGTGTGTTACGGTGGTGTCAGTGTGGCGTTCGGCGGTGTCCTTTGCTTTGGGAACACACTCGGGTCACTGACTGACGCATGTCCCTGTGCAAGTCCCCCTGCCGCTGAGAGCCCTTGGTCCCGCCCCCCGGGGAGGCTCGCTAGGTCTCAGGAGGGTCAGGCCGGCCGCTTGGAAGCAGACCACCCCCACCGGCCCGCACCCCACAGTCCGCTGACCTCCCCGGCCCTGGGCTGGGTGGGCCTCCCTCGGGGGCCTGCCCCGGGCAGGCTGTGGGGGGCGGGGCAGACTGGGGCTGGGAGGAGGGGCGCTGAGTGGTGAGGCGTGGGGTCGGAGCACAGCAGCTTGCCGAGTGACTGACCTGTGCCCCAGGTTCCTCTTCTGCAAAGCCGGGGTCACAGGGCTCCTGAGGGCCCCGTGGACATCCACGGGAGACACGCCAGCTGTCCACACGTGTCTACTGTTAGGGTCGTTGTTACCGAGGGACAGCGAGGTGGCTCTGGGGGGGTCCCCCTGCTCAGGGCTGCAGGGCGTCACTGACTCCGCATCCCGCCCTGCAGGCCCCCCGGACCGACCACCCGGCCCTGTACAGGGACCTGCTGCGGACCGGCCGCGTGCACTGGATCGCCGAAGAGCCGCCTGCGGCCCTGGTCCGGGACAAGATGATGGAGTGCCACTTCCGCTTCCGCCACCAGATGGCGCTAGGTGACTGAGCGGGAGGGATCTGCCCACAGAGGCCAGAGTTAGGCCGGCCTGGGCCGGGAGACCCCGGGCAGTGGGCAGTGGGTCATGTGACATGGTCCCCCTCTTCCCCTCTGCCCACGTGGGGGCAGGCCTGGGAGGCCCAGAGGCCCAGCTCAGCTTTCTTCTTCCGGGACGTGTGAGGGTGCCGGCAGGTCAGCGCGGGGCTGCGGGTCCAGGTCGTGTGGCCTGCGGCCCGTGACCTGGGCTGACCACACAGGCCAGGCCAGGCTCCCTCCAAGGGCCCCTCTGCCCCCGCAGTGCCCTGCGTGCTGACCCTCAACCAGGACGGCACCGTGTGGGTGACAGCCGTGAAGTCTGTGCGGGCCCTCACCCTGGGGCAGGTGAGTGGGGGTGCCCCCGGAAGGCCCTGCCCAGCCCGGCCCCGGTGTGGGGACAGGGTCCAGCCTGAGCTCAGCAAGTGGGCTGGTGGCCAGCGGGCTTCCTGCAGGAAGAGCGACACCTCACTTCCCCGGAGCACCCGGTCCCCGGCCGGGGGCAGGGGGGTGGGTGCTCAGGTCCCGCCTCCCCGGGAGCAGGGACAGGTCTGGGAGAGGCAGCGTGCCCCCCCCCCGCGGTCACCCGGGCCCCTGGTGACACGTCCCTCCCCTCGCAGTTCGCCGTGTTCTACAGAGGGGGCGAGTGCCTGGGCAGCGGGAAGATCCTGCGCCTGGGGCCGTCCGCCTACACGCTGCAGAGGGGCCGGGGCCGGCCCGGAGCGGCCAGGGAGGGCCCCGGCGATGGCCCGGTCTCCGGCCCCGTGCCCTGAGCGCCGGAGCGGACGTGGAGGAGCGGGCAGCTGCGGCTCAGCCCTGCTGCGACCAGGGGCCCGGCCGGGTCTGCTGCGACCAGGAAAGGCCAGGAGGACTCGCTGACGTGGATTCCGCCCCGGATGCCCCTCCCACGGGGCTCCTCTTTCCTACCCCAGGGAAGGGTTCCGTCCCGGAGCACCTGGACGGACTGGGGGGCTGCCGGGACAGCGCTGAATAAAATGTCCGTCCGGCACGTGGACTCTGCCAGCAGCCTCTTCCGGCACCGGTGGGCGGGAGGCGGGTGGGAGGCGAGGGCCGCACACACTTGGGACTGGCCTTGGGTCAGCTGGAAGACCACCCTTAAGCCTGGCGCCATGCCCTCTCCAGCCTGGGGCAGGGGGCTTGCAGGTGCTGGGCCCCACAGCTGGCTCGGTGTGGCCCTGTGTGGGGGTGACAGGCCACGGTGTGGGGGAGCTTTGAGAGTAGGCGCTGCGTGGGACCGACAGCTGGGTGCTGGCCCAACCCCCACTGTCTGGGCCCAAGCCGCCCCACCTGGGCAGGGAGGAGGACACACCTGCGTAGGGACCGAGGACCCCGGCCCGTCGCACCCCCAGAGCCCACATGAGCGGGGCTCCTGACAGGGCAGGACGGCCAGGAAGCCTCGGCTGCTCCGGGGCGGGGACAGTGCCCACAGAGGAGCCTCTCCCCTGTCCCTCCCCGAGTTCGGCCTGGAGGCCAAGTGCCACCTCCAGAGCTGAAGCCCCTCCCCTGGGACCCCAGGCCTGCTGTGCCCCAGCCCCTTCAACTCAAGGCCTCACCTAGCAGGGTCTCCCACGGGTGGCGAGTGGGCCAGAGCCGCCACGTGGCTTCCTAGCTGATTGCTGCGGTGCTCCCGGTGAAGACGGGCCGGGGCGGCAGAGGACAGGGCTAAGGCCGCCACAGCCCCACGGCCTGCTGCCGGGTCGTCGCTCCGGCTGGGCTGAGCGGGGGGTGCCCCACTCTGCACCCGGTGGGGGGGCAGGCCCAGCTTGGCATCCGCTTCCACAGTGTGCTGGGCAGCGGGGATTGGGCAGCCAGCAGTGGCCCCGGTCCCTGGGGACCGTCCGCGGGTGTGCAGGCCGGGACTGAAACGCTGCCTTTGTTCCACCAGCTCGGGGCCCAGGGAGCCGCCCCGGGCTCGGGTTTCCCGACTCACTGCCCTGGGAACGGAGGTCTGAGCGGCCGCCCCCGTCCGGGAGCCTCCAGGGTGCCCACCCTGCTCTGCACGGCGGACCCTCAGAGCGGCAGGCATGGGGGTGGGAGGCGGGGGGCTCTGCCTCCAGCCTGCTGGGTCAGCCAGCGGGGCACGGTGGGAGGAGGGGCACAGGCCTGCCACTGCCCCCAGGCCCTCTGGGCCTCCCCCGTGGCTGGTGCCTGGCAGCCTCTCAGCCGGCAGTGCCGCCTGCTCTGTGCTGGGCACCTCGGCCTCACTGTGCCCCACAGACAGCGGGCCGTGCGCAGCTCTGAGAGCGTTAGCAGCTGCTGTCCGCCAGAGGGCGCCGTCGGGCCAAGAGCGTCGCTGGGGCCTGCAGACTCCCGAGCTGTGCCTGCCAGTGACCTTCAGGAGACCCTGGGCAGGCTGAAGGGGGGCTGGGGCCAAGAGTGGGACAGGGGCTCCCGACCCTCTTCCCGACACGGGCACCCCAGCTGCCATGCCGCCACTTGCTGACATCTACTGATGTGAGCAGGGAAGGAAAAGGGAAAGCACTCCGGGTCAGAGCTGATACAAAGAGAGGGTTGCCCCGCAACCCACCCCCATCTCCGGAGTGTTCTCAGTGAGGCGGGCCCTGGAACTGCCCCGGAAGACCCCTTCCCTGGGCCCCCACCAGCACCAGACCCCGGCCTGTCTTCTGCCGGCGTCCACGTCCCCGGAAGCAAGCCCAGGGTCTCGTGACCCTGGTCTGCGGGGAGGGGAGGGGGGCAGGCCACAGCTGTGACCACTGGCAGCCGGGCGGGAGGCCGGGCCGTTTCCGGGGTTGCCGGTGCTCAGCCTCGTGCCCGCGTGCGGACCGCGGTACGGGGTCTGGTTGGGTCTCGATCCCACTCGGTCCCCAGCGGCCTTGTCTGAGGCGGTGGGTACACGGACTCCCAGCCCGGCTGGCGCTCCCCCCCACCAGGGGCCCCTCGGGTCTGCCCGCGTCTTCCCCGTGAGCAGGGCTTTGGGGTGGAGAGCCAGCCGGAACGTTCACTGCTGAGCAAGCCCCCTGACCAGCAAACGTCGGCAGGGGGATGGGGAAGAAGCAAAACGTCAGTGACCTATGGGGGGACGTTGGGGAGGTTCCCTTTTTCTTCTTCCCAAATTCTGGGGCTGTGGCGCCAGCATCCAGGCAGGCCTCCGAGAGAGGCCTGGGGGAAGGGGGCCCTGTAGGCTGTCTGGTGGGGGGGCACCCAGTTTTCTCTTTGTTCCAATTTCCCCCCGAGCACGGGCCCAGTTGGGTGGAGGTGAAGTGGGTGACGGCGCAGGTGGCTAGGACCCTGGAGGAGCCCCACCTGTGGACCGAGGGGTCAAGATGGGCCCCCGGAGTGCACGCAAGGCAAGCCCCTGGGGGTGACAGCTGCAGGAGTGGGCCCCCTTGTTTCCGTGTGTGCTGGCGTACCCCCGAATCGGGGCGTACGGAGCAGACCCAGAGCAGCGTGTCGGGGGCTTTGAGAACAGAACTATGAGCTGAAGCGACCACCCCGCCCCAGACCCAGTGAGCGCAGGCCTTCGGGCGGACCCCAGGGAGCTGGGCGGGGCCCGGACGCTGAGCCACCGCCCACAGAAGGCCAGGCCCAGCCCACGGTCCGAACCTAACGGGCGGTTTGCTGCTGAAACGAACAGAGAGATGGCACCTGCCAGGAGGTTCCAACAGCACCGGGCCTCACGGCGTCCAAGATGCCCGCCGAGGGCTCACTCTGGAGTCCAGCAGCGTGGGAGGAGCCAGGAAAGGCTGAGCGAGACGACGCCGGATTCCTGCCCGGGAAGGCCCGGGCGTTCAGACCGTCAGACCTGAAAGCGGCCGTTGGGGCCGGGGCCCACGCAGTGCAGGCGAGCGCTCTAGAACGGCGAGGAGAGCCGGAAGTCCTCGGCAGGGGGGCGGTTTCGGGACTCACGCTGGCGAGATCTAGTCCGATATCCTGGGTGGGCTCAACAGAGTAGAGGGGCGGAGGGGCGCGCCAGTGAACGTGAAGATTGGTTACCAGAAATGAGAAAAACCTGCGACAGAGCCCTGCCTGACGCGGCTCGGGGGATTGAGCGCCAGCTGTGAACCGAAAGGTTGCCGGTTCGATTCCCGGTCAGGGCACATGCCTGGGGTGCGGGCCAGGTGCCTGGTAGGAGGTGTGGGCGAGGCCACCACACAGTGATCTTCCCCTCTCTTCCTCCCTTCCCCTCTCTTCCTCCCTTCCCCTCTCTCTGGTAATAAATAAAATATTTAAAAGAAAAAGGATCAAGAAACAGAAAAACAGACGAAAAGAACCTCAGGGATGGGGAAGCAATGTCAACGGTCTGACAGTTGTCACTGGCCTCCAGAAGGACGGGGAGAGAGGGGTGCAGGGGGAAAACACCGAAACAGAAAGCGCCGGCCAACATTCCCCCAGCTGGGTGAGAGACCCAGATTCAAAGCTCTCGGAAGGCCCCGGAGGAGAGCGAACAGAGCCCCGCCCAGGCCCCGCCCCCCAGGCTCGCCGTCCGCACCCGGTCCGTGCGCACCCTGTCCCTCCGCACCCGGTCCGGTCCCTTCCACGGCGGCCCTAGGAAGGGGCGGGGGGAGACCAGCCCAGCAGAGGCACACATTCAAAAATCTTAATTTATTGTAGACGTTTTTCTCATCTGTGATGTAATTCCAGTGTTCTGAACATTAATAAATATACATTTGCTTTAAAAAAAACAAAAAACAAAAAAAACCCCTCCAGTGTCTGATCTCTTAGAGTCTTGTCACAAAAATAGGTTTACATCTTTCCCGTCTTCATAAAACTGACCAGTTTTTTTTTTTTGGTAACAATTCTATCAAAATAAAAACTACACCTCGAGAGGCCCAACCCACGCACACGGAGAGTTCAGACTCGGAAACGCGAGCCCGGCTGGTGCTGAGGACACGCCCCCCGGGCGGCGGGCGGCGTCCGCGTCATCGGAAGGCCGCGCACCTGCTAAGGCACATTTATAATTCATTGGGGCGGGAGCCCCGGCTCTGGTTTCGCCGGCGCCCTGCGGCCCCCACGGGTCTCGGGCACGCGTCTCCGCTCACACGGCCGGGGGCGCTGCTCACGTTCCCAGCGGAACAGCACGGGGGCGGGCGGCGCAGCCTCCGCATCGCACTAGGTTTTCATCCTCACTTGGGGAGGCTCCTATTGGGAGCAGCTGTGCTGATCGTTTATTTGGGCACCTGACTGGAACCACAAAGAAAACACTGAAATAAAACGTGTCTGAATGACTCTGGGCCTCGTTCCACAGCCCCTCGGGCCACGCTGGGCCGCCTGCCCACAACGGGACAGTCTCGGCTGCTCCTTGGTGTGCGTTTCCAGAAACAGCTCAGTAACCCCTGAAAGGGTGGCGGTGGCTTTGTCCCTTAGCACAATTGGCCGTTTGAAGGAAAATGAAGTAATTGGGCGGACTGGGGGGGGGTGGGAGCCCAGGCTGCCTGCAGACCCTTAGAGTCTCAAAGAGCCGGGAGTTGGCAGGAAGGCATGTGACATCGTGGGAGACCTCCTTCTGAATCAGGGACGTGTGTGAGCGGTTTGAAATGCCACAGGGACCAGGAGCAGAGCGGAGGGGCGATGCAGTTCCCCACCTGCGGAACCAGGCCCCTGGGAGGGGCCCGGGGAGGCCCTGCAGGGCCTAGGTCCAGCCTGGCGGAGCGAGGGGCGCAGCCAGGGAAGGACCGGGGGGGACGGCCCTGGCCGTGTGACACCTGCCCTCTACGCCGACCTCGGCAGGGCTCCGGGAGTCCTGCCCAGGCTGGAGCGTCCCCGACTCGGATCCACAGCGGCCGAAGCAGGTGGGAGCGCAGGAACGACCCCTCAGCCACAGACGTGCAGCGAGCTCAGGCTGCTCGGGTGACGCCCGAGGCTCCCTGCTCAGCGGGGGAGGCGGCTGAGGGACCTCTGCCTGCGGCTTCGGTCCAGTTTCTTTCCCGACACCCCCGCCCTGGATTTGCCGGGACACCAAACGCATCAGCGCATGGCAGGTTCAAGGACAACTGTGCCCTCTGCCCTGGCAGAAAACAGCTCCAGACCACTCCGGGTCCCCCAGCACCCGCAGTCAGTACAGACACAAAACGCAGGCGGGTCTCCGCCTTCTCACAGTCCCGTCGCACGCAGGAAAGCACCTACTATGCTTGCTCCACAGGGTGGGGGGAGGGGACGCGACCTGCTTTAAGACAAGGCGTGCCTTCCCAGCGGGCTGCTCAGCGCAGCCTGCTGGCTGGGGGCCCCGAGTGCAGGGAGATGCCCACACGGCGGGCGGGTGGCCGGGCTCTGCTCCTCCGCCTGTGCCTGGTGTCCCCAGACCCCAGCAAGCCCGGCCTGGCAGTCCCTCGCACGCACGGCCGGCTCGGCCCTGCTGGCTCCGGTGCTGAGCCCTCCCCGGTGAGGCCGGCGCACGGTTTTGGCTCCGTCTGCAGTCTGAGGAAATAGCTGTGCCGGCCCGGGAGTCCACGCCTCCTTGTGCCTGTGGCCTTTGGCACTCGTCACAGGGTCGATGGCCCCGAGCCCCTGGAGCAGCCCAGGGGTCAGGCCTGGGGCTGCCACTTCAGAGACCCCCAGGGCCTGCCTCACTGTCCCAGCGGTGGCCCCTCGGGGTCCACAGTCCAAGGGCGCCACGACGCAGCCCAGAAGCCTGGGCGGAGGTGAGGGCTGGTCTCACGGTTTCCTGATGGTTCAAATTGAAGTTTCGTTACTGCCTCTGCGCGTGGGAAGAAGCCACCAGGCAGGTGGAGGGTCAGCGAGGTGGCCTGTGCCCCAGGAAGCCCAGGGCTGCGCCAGGTCTCAAGTCACATAGGCGCAGCACCCCCCACTCCAGGGACCGGGGCTCCCCCGGGGCTCCGGGGAGTGCAAGCGGTGTGGGGACAGCTACCCGGGAAGGAGGCAGGACCGCCAGGCCCGTCTGAGCGCCCTCGGAGCTGGCCTGGCACCACAGCACGGGTATCAGAGTCGGCTCCCAAACTCACGCTTCGCTTGTTAGGAGGGCGCCCGTTCTGCCCCTCCCTTAGGGTCCGTAGAACGGAAGCGCCGAGGGGACAGGCCAGCGGGCTGGTCTGCAGCCTGTCACCCCCTGAACCTCAGTCCCCTCAACCACAAAATGGGGCACTAACCACCCGGGCTGCCCAGGGCAGGCAGCCTGCCCACCTCTGGTCAGCTCCTCATCTCGCACTGGAGCCCGTCGCTGGGGCCCCTCCCACCGAGGTGCCCCACCCCGCGACGGCCCCATGGCCCCTCTGCCGGGGCGCCCGGGTCTCAGCCGCAGAGCTCCGGCCGCTGGGCGCGCAAAGGGAAGGCTGGCTGGCCGCCGTCCTGCCGCTACTCACTCCGAGTCAGAGCCGGGGGCCTGGGCGCTCCCGGCGCGCACGTTCATGGCCACCCCGTTGAGGTGCTCGCGCCCGGGATCCCGCCGCGGGTTCTTGACGGTGATGGCGCCGTCGGGGCCGTGGACGCCGTCGCTGGAGCCCAGGGAGGACGAGCGCGAGGACGCGGGGCTGTGCTCGCACTCGGCCAGCTTCTCCCGGAGCCGCGACTTCAGGGTCTTCTCCGTCAGCGGGGGCGGGTAGGTGACTTTGTTTTTCAAGATGCCTGGGAGGTGGGGCATTGAGAAGGGGACGGTCGGGCTGATCCGCTGGCTGCGGCGGACTCGGTGCGGGGGTGGGGCGGGGGGACGGCCTGAGGGTGCCGGAAGCCCTGAGCCCCCGCTGGGTCTCCCTCCCTGGGTCGGCCACTTCTGCCTGCCAGGGCCCCGACCCCCTGCCCAGGACTGGCCTCTGTCCCACCCACCCTGCCCCACCCATCCAGCAGGCCCCGCCCCCGCCCCACCCGGCCCCACCCATCCAGCAGGCCCCGCCCCCGCCCCACCCGGCCCCACCCATCCAGCAGGCCCCGCCCCACAGGCCGCACCCACCCAGCAAGCCCCGCCTCCACCACCCCCTTCTCAGGACAGCCCCAGGCCACCAGAGGCACCTTTTCTCTGCTCCGGGGGCTGCGTGGGGGGCGCGCCCGCAGGCCTGGGTGGGCCGCCACTCTCCCCGTCAGGAGGGCGCTCGCGGCAGTGGTTGCCCTGCTGGTCCAGGTGCAGCTCCACGCTGACCTTGGTCTCCACCTTCAGGGGCGGCTTCTCGCCAGGCTCCTCACTGTCACTGCCCCCCAGGCTCCCGTCCGGCCAGTCAGGAGGGACGTGGTTGGGCACGGTGTCCACTGCGGCACAAGGGCCCCCGTCAGCAGGCAGGGAGGCCCCACGACGCCCAGAGAAGTCCCGACTGTCCCTCCACCGGGGAGTGTGTGCCCTGAGCAGCCCAGACCCTCCAGGGGGGACCCAGGCTCAGACAGGGAGGCCCTGGCGGCGGGGCGCGGCCGCAATCCCCCACCGCGCCCAACCCCTGGCGCCTCTGCCGGCTCCCCCACCCCGTCTGCTTGGTGTGTGTTGGCAGTGAGAGCCCCAGAGAGACCCCAAGGCTGCCCTGCCTGCACTCGGGAGCTGGGGGGGGCTCCATCCTCCGCCGCGCCGCTCCCCGTCCCATCCTGGGGGGCAGGCCTGGCCCGCGGCGCCCGCTCCCTCACCTTTGGGGGTGCTGTGCGCAGGCCCCCGGGCCGGGTCCCACTTGTCCTCGGCCTCCACCCCGTCGTCCTCGCTGTCCGAGGAGCGGGAGGAGGCGTACGAGCTGCTTTGCTCGTCCAGGGACAGCTCGCTGTCGGAGTCCGAGTCGTGGCCTGCGGGCGGCAGGGGGTGGGGCTCAGGCTGGTTGGGGGGCTTCCTGCCTGAGGCAGAGCGGGGCCACCTGGGCCCCTTCAGGGCTGCACCTGCTCCGGGGGACGGACGAGAGCCTTGAGGAGCCCTCACCCACGGCCCCCGGGAGGTGGCGTGCGGGCTGACGGGGCCGCCCCCGGGGCACACGTACCGTGGGGCTTCTTGGTGCTCCTGGGGAGGAAGGACGAGTCTGGCTCCCCGGGGCCGCCCCTCGCTGGCCCGGAGGACACGCTCAGCTTCTGGCCCACTTCGTCCCTAGGGAGGGTGGGGAGAGTGGGCTCAGCACCCCTGCGCAGGGGGCCGCGTGCTGTGGCCCCCGACTTCACCGAACACCTGCTGGACGTGCCAGGACGGCCACAGGGGCTCTGGAAGGTTCTCTGAGCGCACTGGGAAGCACCCGTGCACTAGAACAGCAGGGCGCAGGTGACGAGAGCTGGGCCCCCCCGCCGCCCGAGGGACAGTGAGGGTGATGCCCGGGCCCCACCTGACGGTGCTGTCCAGCGAGGCGGTGGACTCGCCCAGGGCCGTCCGCAGCAGCTGCGGCTCCTCGCTGTAGGTGGCGTGGCAGTTGAGGGAGCGCTGGGGGTGGGGGGCGGGGTTACCGGTGAGCCGAGACCCCCGGGCAGAGGGTGGCCCTGTCCCCACAGCCAGCCGCAGGGCCCGGACCCTGAGAGAGCCCCGCCGGGTGCGGAGGCAGGGGCCTCGCCGAGGCCAGGGGTGCCTCCCACCCGCAGGCTCTGCTTCCGGTCGGAGTCCTGGCCCACTGGGCCCTGTCCTCCCGAGACCTTGGAAAGCAGACTGTGACCGTGACAGACCCCGTCTGGTCAGGCTGGACGCCGCGCTCGGGGGACAGCCCAGCCCTTTGTGGGGGGCGCAGACAGCTGGGAGCTGCGTCTCCCGCTGGGCCCGGACCCCCGCACAGACCCCCGGTGAGCGGCGCGGCCCGGCCCCAGGCCTGCACGTGGCCCTGGGCGCCCCTACCGTCAGCAGGGTGGCCCTGGTGGTGGCCGAGTCGTCCGGGTGAGGCTTCTTCCCTGACAGCGCCCCCTTCAGGTGCTTGCGGACCTCCCTGTTGAGCACGCAGTGGAACAGGAGGACGAAGAGGCCCTGGGGTGGGGGGGTGCCAGGTCAGGAAAGCAGCCAGTGGGGTCTGGCCGGCAAGACCCCGGGCTCGGCCTCCCCCTGCAGGGGCCCTGCTTCTCCGGGGAGCCTGCCAGGGCAGTTAGCGTTCGGGGACCGGAGGGCCCATCCCAGGCCGAGGGAGCCCCCTGGGGTCCCCCACATCACTTCTAACCATCTTCCTGGGGAGCCCTTGGTGTGACCAGTCAACGGCCAGCACCCCTCCTGGGGACACATGCGGTGTTTACAGCGGGCAGAGGGCCGTGCGCCGGCTGGGCCCCGGCAGCACAGGAGGACCGAGGAAGGGCCGGGACGGCTCTGGGCAGGGCTGTGTCTGGGACACCAGGCTCCTTCGGTGGCGGGACCGTGTGCCACGGCGGCTCTGGAGCCACAGCTGCGCTGCTGGTCCCGAGAGCCGGGACGCAGCCTGCACTCCTGGGCCGGAACCTCCCCGGAATCCCTCCCCCAGCCCCGCGGGGTCCAGGCCTGTCAGAGAGGGGGCAGCACCGCTGACCCGGGACCCCCCTCCCGCACGGACGGCCCCCAGTCACTCACCTGGAGGCAGCTGAAGATGGCGAAGAGGTAGTGGAAGGCGAGCACGTCGCTGTTCACCGCCAGCAGCCCCAGCAGCCAGGTGGCGCTGACGAGCAGCAGCAGGAGGAAGGAGGTCCTCAGCAGGGAGCTGGGGGCAGGGGCAGGCACGGGCTGATTCCGGTCCTCCTCCCCCATCTGCTCGCTGGGCCGTCCACCCATCTGCCCACCTGCCTGCCCACCCGCCCACTGGCCTTCCCTTCCCCGGACGGCTCTTCTCCGAGGACCGGCACCCTCCTGGGTGCCGCCCCTTCGCCCGCCTCCCGGCTCCGGCACCCACCCACGGGACGCTGGCCCTCGCCTCCCCTCGCCTTTCTCGGGTCCAGGACTCCTCGCCCAGCTCTCCCGCCGCCCTGCCCGACCCTCCGAGGCTTTTTCTGTGAGTCGGTCCCCCCTCCGCCCCCAGAACACGGCAGGTTCCCTTGTGCTGGGCCCCCATCCTGCTGGGAGCTCCCTCCTTCCTCCTGGGGCTGCGCCCCACCCCAGGCTGCTGTCCCCGCTGCCATCAGCCTCCCCGCCCCTCTCCCGGTGCCCGCACACCACTCGGACCCAACGCCACTCTGCCCTGCTGGCGTCCAGATGCAGCCGCCTCCACCACGGTGGCCTGTCGGCCCCGCTGTCCGGCTGACCTCGGTCCCCTGGACGGGCCGTGCCCGTGGCTGCAGCTGGCCTGGGGGCAGCCGGGGGCCTGACTCGGGGGTGGGGGGGGGGGACAGGCCCTGCCCAGGGCTCTGCACCTCGGGTCCCGCCCGCCCCTCAGCACCGGCGCCGACTTACACGACCCCCCTCCTTTCGTAGTAGTGGCGCTTCCCTTGGCAGGAGACTTTCGCTGACAGGACGAACAGGACTGTGTTGACCTGAAAAACAAACAGTCGGGGACCCACCGGTCTGTGTGGTCACAACGGACCTGCAGGGCAAACACCGCGTCTGCGCCCTTCCGCCCCGTGTCTGAGGCCCGGAACTGGGGACCCAGGGGTCTGAGGACGACGCCCCCTCGGGGCGACGGCGGCCCGTCCTGCCCCCGCCCCGGCTGCTCAGAGGAGCCGGCTCCCCACGTCCTCGGGACCCCACCGGCACACTCACAGTTACGACCGTCCCGACGGGCCCGGCAAAGCTCCAGATCAGGGTGTCTCGGAGGGACAGCCAGCAGAAGTCGGGGTTCCCGTAGCCCTGGGGGTCCAGGCCCACCGCGAGACCTGGCCATCGGAGAGGGGTGAGGGCAGCCGGGGCGGGCAGGCCCACAGGGGACGCCCCCACCCACACAGGCAGGACCCGGGGTCCCGGCATCGCCCTCAGAGGGAAGGGCCAGGCGCCCATGACGAACAGCTGGGATGTGACAAGGCCCAGGTGCCCTCAGAGCGAAGTGAAATCACAAGCCCACCCTGACCACACGGCCGGGCGGCCACAGGGGGCTCAGCCGGGCCGGGGCTGCCGAGGGAGACAGGACAGGCGAGGGGACCAGGCAGACTAGCTGGGAAGGTCCACCAGGAGCCTGTGCCCGTGCGGGACCTCGGTGCAGGCAGGAGACGAGAGCACACACCCGCCACACGCACACGCACATGCCACGCACATGCCACACACACGCCACACACCCACACCCACACCACACACATGCCACACCCCACACAGACCCCCCCACACCCCAGAAACCGCTCATCCCCCCGACACGCGCTGTGCAGATCAGGAGTTTCTCCTGCTTTCTAAGCCACGGCCACAGTTTCTAACAACCGGGGGACGGGGTGCAGGACCCTGTCCTCACTGAGCCGTCAGGTGAACCTCGGGGTCCGACACGGGCCTTGCCAAGAGAAGGGTGCAGGTGTGACCTGCCTGACCCTCCCCCGCTCCTCCTGCACGTCCGGGTGCCCGGGCCGGGACGGGCACTTCGGTTCTGGTGTCCACAGGCATGGCCGCCACCCCCTGGCGGGTCTGGGTGGGGCCGCCCCCCCACACCTGGATCTGGTTCCAGCCTCCAGGGCTGGAGGAAACACCAGTCTGGTTTCCTAGGCCCCCAGTTCACGGTCCCGGGTCACGCAGCCCGAGCGAACCAACACTCGCACTTGATGCATCGTCAGGGACGGTGCATGCTCACAGACGCGGGCTCACCCGAGGCCGCGGGGGACAGTGCAGACCAGGGACCGGGGCCGAGATCACTTGGGGCACAGAAGCCCGGGGAGCCAAACTCCCACGTCCGTCCCCTTGGTAACACTAGCGAATGGTTCCGATTTTACTCCGTTTCTGTTCACGGGACGGATGTGAATAAAACGTGACCTCGCGGTTTCTGAGCTTGACTTAGGCATAGAAAAAGACCCAGCGACAGCGGTGCGCCCGCTGGGCCCGAGTCCACGGCGCGACCCGGCCCTCGGGCCCACGGGGTTCCGCACGCAGCCGCCTCCCTCACGGACTGAGAGGAAATGGGCAGCACGATGTGTCCGCCACGTCCTGTCCATGGGCCCACCTGCCGCCCTGCCCCCGCCTCAGCAGCTCCGTACGGGGGTGACAACGGTCTCTCAGGGACCCTGGGAGGACAGGGCGAGGAGTCACCTCCGAACAGCGGTGCCCAGGCTGCCGGGTGGGAGCGGAGGCCAAGCAGACCAGGCGGCGAGGCTTCTGAGGAAACCGGGATGGGCGTGACCCGCCCGGCTCCGGCCCCAGGGAGCTGCGGGCAGAACGTGGGGCAGCAGCCCCCCTTCTCCTCCCACTGCCTCGAGCCTCAGACTGTGTCAGGACCCCTGGACCCAGGCCCTGCCGAGGGGGAGGGGGCTCGGCTCTTGGAGAACCAAGTGTGGACCTTTCCCGACAGGACGCAAACTCCCCACTGCTGGTACTCAGGGACTCAGTGACAGGTGTGCCGAGGGAGCGGTGCTCATCCATTCGTCCACTCACTCACTCGTTCTTCCGCCCACCCACCACTCCACCCACCCACCCACCCATCCATCCATCACCCACCCACCGCTCACCCATCCTTGCCGTGGGCAGACATAAAATTTCTGTCTGTCTGAGCAAGACACAGAACCCTGATGAGACCAGACCCAGCTCTCAGGGAGCTCACACTCGACAGGACGGGTCCCCGCAGCGGGCACTGAATGATCACACCCCTGTGAGCAGATGAGTGTGCGGGGCTGGGGCCTCCTCTGCGGGGGGAGGGGCGGGGGAGCTGGGGGCAGGCGGGAGGGGCGGCCAGAGCGCTCCCCTGCCCGGGCCCGGCGGTGCTGGCTCATCCGACACGGGCTCCCGTGTCGGGGATGCCCCGTGGCCCCCACTGGTGGTGGGCTCCCGGCCCCGGCCCCCCGGCGGGGCTGCCCCGGGCGTGCTCACCGGTGACGATGGCCGGGATGCCCCAGCCCACGACGTAGTAGAAGCGCATGGGCCCGGCGTCGATGTTGCGCGCCTCGGTCAGCATGCGGTAGACGTGCAGGCTCTCCACGAAGGTCCAGGCGAAGGCGCTCATGTAGACGTAGTGCAGGACGATGGCGATCACCGTGCACAGGAACTGCGGGGACAGGGGCCGCTCAGCGCCGGCCTGGGCCCCGCCCTGCACCGCGGGCTGAGGGCCGGGGGCGTGGGGAGGGAGGCCGCGTGGCCACGGGAGGGTCTGTGGGTCTGAGCGGGGACATCGAGTTCATTGGCTTTTGTGTTAGGTTCGCCCGACAGGGGCTGAGCGCCACCGGGCGCGGCGTCTCGGCCTCCCCGTGCGGAACAGGGTCCCCTCCGCAGCCGACCGAGGCTAGCGGGAGGCGGAGCCCCCATGACTTCTGTAGGAGCCGGAAGCCCACACTTCCCCATCACGGTTCCAACGTTGGTGCCGGCATTTAACCTGAAGTTGAATGTTGCGGAGGCGTCTGCTCAGACTGAGGGCCCCAGACCACGGTCGTGGCCTTGGCCTGCCACCCCCGACCCTCCGGCCGGCCGGTCTCCAGTCCCCGCTGCTGTCCCGTCAGCCCGAACCCCGGGTCTGAGGGTCTGCACCCAGGAGACACTCCGATCCCCACAGACACAGGAAGGTGGGCACAGAGAGGGGGCCACCGTGACCCACGACGGAGCCAGGTCAGGCGGCCCCACAGCGCCGTTTCGTTGGGAACACAAGTGCCCCCTCGGCCACACCAACCTCGACAGGCCACGTTCTCTCCAGAAACAAAATCCCGGAGGTGACCGAGGGACGCCGTGGAGTCACATTCACCGAACACAGCAGGGGCGGGGAGGCGGGCAGGAGAGAAACAGAACGGCAGGTCCCTGCCTCGGACACCGGACGCGGTCCGGACATGGAGAGGCCGCGGTTAGCACCAGGCTGGCCGGACGGTGAGCGAACCCGCGCCAGACGCCCTGCTCCCCCGCACGCACGGCGCCCTAGGCTCAGGGAGGGCGGATCGATTGGGAGGAGGCTGGTGGCTTGTGGCCTGAAGCAGTGTGGAAAACAAACCCATAAAACCGCTTCTCTTTTAAAAAAGAAGCGTCAGAGATGCACCACCTCGAGGTTTAACAGAGCCGTGCGGGCACGGATCCGGCACTGCGCGCTCGCCCTTTTCCAGAGGCAGAACGGGGACAGACGGGGATGTGAGGAAAGCCGTGTAAGCCTTCCCGTCAGCGGGGAGACGAACCACCTCGCCTGAGACGGGAAGGCGAGCACAGAAAACCGTAAGAACCGGTGTGGTGCCGAGGCCTCTGTGCGCACGGCCGCCTTCTCTGCCCCGTGCTCCCCAGTGCGTGCGCGGGCTGCAACGCTCCCCCCTCCACCCCTCTCAGTCAGCACTGGGAGGGGGGGCCGGGCTCTGCCTTCTACCCTGGCCCCTCCCTTACAAGGAGTGGCTGGCCCTCCCCGCTCGGTTCTGCCTCCCCCTCCGTGGAGACCACGCAAGGCACCGACTGGAAGGGTTGGGGAGTGAGTCCCTGGCTCAGCGCCGTTACCTGCCTGATGCACCAGTAAGACCCACACGCAGGTGGGGGTGCCGGACTCGCCGGGCTGGACACGGAGGAACGGAAGGACCTGTCACCACCGGGCTTACGGGTCTGTCCTCCGGGCCCGGCCTGGGGCTCCCGGTGTCGTGGCCAAGAAGCCACCAAGGTCATTGGTGCGGCCCAGCCCCCGGAAGTTGTCCCCCTCCATACCTCGCCTCTCCCCACCTCCCAGGTGGGACCGCCCACCTGCCCTCCTGAGGGGGCTCGCTGCCTCCTGGGGGTCCCGAGGGTCCTGCTTGCCACAGAGGAGGAGGGAGGGCCAAGGAGGCGGCGGCCCTGACCTCCAGGCCCCGTTCCTTCCCCCTCGTCTCCTTCCACTTCCTCCGGAGGTCTGTGCCGTTCTCACAGACCTCCACCCACCACCCCCCGCCCCCGCCGCGCTGTGACACCTGTATTTTCAAAATCCTCTTTGTGAAATGGAAAACCAGCCCGGGACTGCCAGAGTCACCGACCTCCCTCCTTCCTCCAGCTCTTCTCTTCCGTCTTCTCAGCGGGGCTGCGCACTCCCCCTCCAACGTGGTCCCTGCCCCACTTCCCGGGTCGCTATGGCCACCAGCTCGTCCTCCCGGCTCCCCCTGGTCTCTGGAGTCCTACAGAAGCTCCCGTCGCAGGCAGCCTCTCCACTGCCGCCCTTGCCCCCGCCCCCTGCGTCTTCCGTCCTCAGTGCGCTGGCTCAGGGCGCACACGGGCGCCTCCAATGACAGCAGCTGCCCCGCTGACCCCACAACTTCTCCTCCCACTGCCTGCAGGGTGGTGCGGGTGGTTCTCTGAAGTCCGTCCATCATGTCACTTAATGCACGGCCTCGTCACCCAAGAATGACTGTCGTGCAGCACCCACGAGCACACGTGACACCCCAAGAGGCCGGGTGACACCCCGTGCACCCACATGACCTGGAGTGGCTGGAGAGAGGCACCCCGCATTTGGCCGGGTCGCTCCGAAGCTCCCCGCCCTCTCAGCAGCCAGCCTCCCTCCCGGTCCCCCCTCCACCCCACCCACCAGCACAGCCCAGAGCCGGGGACAGGACACAGGGGCGTCTGCGGCAGGACACGCGGCCGGGACTGCTGAGGGGGTGCCAAGTGCGGGGAGTCGGAGACGCTGCTGGATGGGGGCCTCGTGGACAAGGCGCCTGTGCGTCCTCGGGCCACTAAAGTGAACGTCGCAGCTCACAGGGCCCTGAGCTCTGAGGAGTGACTGTGCATTCTGACGAAGTCTCGGAACCGGGAGGTGCCGCAGGGGCAGGCCCTGGAGGGAGACCCCTCTGGGCGCAAAGCCTGCCGGCCAGGCCCGGGCCCCCGACCGACCTCCCAGAGCCGGCCCGCGGCACCCACTGGACGGCACGGCACGGCGCCCGGGCAGGGGGACGGGGGCGTGGGGGGCCTCACCGGGTTTCCCGTCTGGGTGACCCCGGTCACGAAGACCAGCTGGGAGAGGAAGAGCGCGGCGATGAGGCTCCTGTGGGCGCTGTGCAGGTTGGAGCGCAGCGTCCGCGCCAGCGCCAGGAGGACGAAGGCCACCAGCAGGGCGGCGAGGGACAAGGACACGGCCGCGTAGGTGACGATCTTCAGGGGCAGGACCTCTCCGTGCTGCGGGCGACAGACGGGAGCGTGAGGGCCGTGCTCTGAGGCCACCTTCACACGGGACAGGCTCCTCGGCGCAGGAGCCTCGGGGCGGTGACGCGGCTCCTGGGGCGGGAACACCGGGAACAGAGCCAGGTGGGCAGTGCGGCCGATGCCCGAGTCCCGGGGCGGGCGGTGGCGGCCACACCGCTACCCACAAATTGGCTGAATGCCCCCAACCTGCACGCACCAAGATGCAGCCGAGATGCTGCATTTTATGTCACGCACGTCTTGCCACAATAAAAAATAAGAACAGGAAAAACCTCGCCCATCGGCCCTGCCGTTGGGGGAGGCTGAGTCTGTCCCTCTGAACTCTCGTGGGGCGAGCCCCCCCAAACAGGCTGGGTTTACCCCAAAGGCAGGCGGGCCGCCACCATCTCCCTCACTTCGCCAAATGTCGCCCTTGTCCGGGACGCGGCGCCCTGCGGAGTTCTGGCATTTGGGGAAACAGGAAGTTCCCGTTCTCTGGAAACTTCCAGAAAGTGTCCTGAACTCGTGGAATTCTGAGCAGGGGATGCCTGGGTGGTACCAGGGTGGGGGGGTCCCCCACGGCTGGGGGCACTCAGACACCGCTGGCTTTGAGGCCCCGGGCGCTCGGGGGCCCTGGTCCCGACTCTGCTTTTCTCTCTTCTGCCTGCAGCTCAGCCTCCTCGGCCCTGCCCAGCTCCCTGGCAGGAGAAAGCCCCCAATCCCACAGGGACCAAGACCACGAATAATTAACCCCCTCGCCCCAACGCCGGGACCTGGTGCGGCCACCCGAATGCGCCTCTGCCCGGGGGAGGCCAAGGGCCTGGTCTCTTCCTGTCACCCAGGGGCCCGGCGGCAGCAGCTCACGGCTGCCTCACCCCCCCCCCCCCCGAGAACTCGGCAGAAACCTGGGCGGCTGCACGTCAGAGAGCCCTCGGGAGGGACGACGACCTTGCCTCCGGGGACAAACCCCAGGCTTGAAAAAGAGGCCACACTTCGGTCACCGGGGCCCCTTCTCTGGCTCCCGGACGCCAGCGTCGGGCCCCAGGCGGAGGGCACCGCCTCGCCCCCGCCATCGCGCTCCCGGGCTCGGGAGTGCTGGGCCTTCAACACGAGCCGCTGGACCCAGCAGCCCCCGACCACCTTCCTTTGTCTCGTGGGGCCTTCGTGGCCCAGGGGCCTCGTGCGGAGGGGAGACGCTCCACGGTCCCGCCAGCCGGCTCCTGTCTTCCCTAAAACCTAAAGCGGGCAGACACAACGCCACCGGCAGCCTCGGGGACCCTGCTCTGCGGGGAGACGTGTGTCCCCGGAGCCTCTTTTCAGTCCGAGGCTCAGGGCCTACCATCGAGAGCTATCAATTCACAACCTGGTCTCTGGAAATGCTTTTAGGGGTTTTGTTATGGAAACGCTAACAGAGTCTGGCCAAAGCACTTGGAAGGAAAGGCACAGCCCGCTGAGGGGCTGGCTGGGGAGGCGCGCCCCCGGACGCCCCTGCCGGGCGGGCGCGGCTGCCCTGGGGTCGGCGCCCACCTCGCGCCTGGAGACGTCCATGAGCACCGCGAAGCTGGAGGTGTGGCTGCACTGGCAGGTGACGTGGGTCCGGTTCCTGGACAGCAGCTCACAGCCCTTGGCCGACCAGCCTCCAGTCCCCCCGGGGCTGCGGGGGAAAGGGGGAAAGGTGACCGCCGGGGTCTCCAAGGCCTCCTGCCCCTCTGGAGCCAGGCGGGACCCTCGCGGCGCCCAGCCCGGCACCACTGTCACCGGCTGTGAGGACCACAGCCACCCGGGACCGTTGGGGCCGGGAACACTCTCCCCGCCCTTTCCTGGCTGGC
>CM052539.1:1484667-1513200 GCA_028533065.1 Trachops cirrhosus | reverse complement strand
GCCTGTTTTTGTATGACCTCTGCCCCTTCCCCCACCAGGCCACAGTCTGTCCAGGCACCTCTGGACACTGTGGCGGAGGGGGCGGGCAGCAGGGCTGGGCACTGCACTCTGCTAACCGGGTCAGTGTCCAGTGGACAGGTAAGGGTCTGCCCTCGGCCCTGGAACAGGAGCCATCCACCGGGGGCCTGACGCCTTTCGGGGTGCAGGGTTACAAGGAAGCCCAAAGGGCTGGCGTGGCTGCGTCTCTGCACGGTGTGGGCTGTGGGGGAGCACAGGCGGCCCCCTGGAGGAAGTGGGCCCAGCCTCGGGGCGGGGGTGGGGGGTGCCCGCCGGGAAGTCCCATGAGCCTGAACAAAAGCACCGTCAGGGTCACGTTGCAGAGCAGCGGCCGAGCCAGGAGGGAGGGCGGCAGCTGCGGGGTGGGCAGCCCACCAACGCAAGCAGACCGCAGAGTGGACGCTGCCACCGCACAAAAGGCAGGACTGGGGGCCCGAGGCCATACTAGTAGCCGGCTGAGGATCTCAAAGCCACAAACCGGCGGTGAGTGACCTCCTTCCCGGCCATCCCGCGTGGCCCGACTTGGAGGTGGTTACAGGCACAGCGGCTGGACTTGGGCCCCCCGAGCCTCCAGGTTCAGATGCCCGCTGGGCCTGTGGCTTAAACTGTCTGTAGTTCAGCCTCTTGTTTGCAAGCAGAGGCGGCTGTCCTGCAGGGACCCACCATGGCTGGCCCAGAGGTGACCCATCAGATAGGACACGAGGGCAGTGTGTGGTCAGCCCGAGACCCACAGAAAAGCTCCACAGCCCACAGCGCAGGGCCCGTCACCTGAGCATCACAGAGCAGCAACTGGACAGAGGGGCTGGGGCGGGGGGCGCCGGGAGTCTGGACGGTGACACCCAGTGTGACATTTCCCCCAGAAGGGACATCAGAAGGACCCTACAGGAGGGAACCCTCAGACACCTAGCCACAGATAAGCTGTCAGCACACAAACAAGGCTTCTGAAGACTCAAGGCCAGAAACCAACAGGTCATGGGTCCAAGGCCACCCTTGACCTTGGCCCGACCTAGCATCCAGCTCTACCCCACCTGCAGACCCACAAGGTCAGCGTCAGCAGCACCCACCACAGCATCTGCACCCGCCCCGAGGTGTTGAAAAGGCATCCCAAAATATGACCTCTACCATCCCCGCCCCAGTAACTGAAATGATGAATCCCTGCCCCTCCCCCAGCGACCCCTGGGCCACAAACCCGGGCCGAGGTCCCGGTACCCCGCTTCTTCAGGCCGAGCAGGCCAGCCCCACTCACTGTCACTCCGGCCTGTATCAGGCCAAGAGCCTCCTGACCGCAGTTCCCGTCCCTTCTGTGCCCCTCTCCGCAGGGGCCCTTTAAGAGTGTGACGCTGGACAGAGCCGTCCAGGGCTTCCATGGCGCTCGGGGAAAGGCCAGGCCCCCACCTCAGCCCCTGCAAAGGCCTGCTTCCCCTCCCCACCGTCTGCCCCTGCTGGCCGGCCCCAGGGCCTTTGCACTGGGTGTCCCTCCTGCCTGCACCCTCTCTCCCCACAGTGAGCGGGCCTGTCCAGGCCTCCGGTCCACGCCGCCACGGAAGTGAGAGTGGCTGAGGCCACGGTCCTGCAGTGACCCGCCCCCGCCCTACAGGTGCTCCCCCTCAGACATGCCTGCCTGTGTGTGTCCCTTTGGTGGAAAATGCGCCACTGGCTGGGACTTTGTCACAGGCACTGGGCTGCACAGCTCGTGCCCTGCCGGACAGGCTCCCGCAACAACTTGGAGAGAACACATGAATGGAACAGAACACGCCCACACTCACCAGCCCGGCTTCCCCCCGCCCGGCCACCGCCCCCTCACTGTCCAGGCCTAGCCTCCAGAATCCCCCTCCCAGGGTCACGTGACGTCTCTGGGACATGCCTCTCCCACTCCTCTGCCGGCCCTGCGGCTCTGGACAGCCTGCCCTTGGCGTGTGCGCCCAGCCACCACACGGGGACTCCCGGGCTGCTGCAGCCTTTCCCTTTTTTATCTACATGACACTTCTCCAAACCAGCCGGGCACCAGAGCAACCCCATCCCCCAGCACATCCGGGACGAAGGTCAGGGCCCTCCACTTTTCCCCAGAACGAGCCCCCGGACCCTGCGAGGCTGCCTCTGGGTTCTGACTCCACAAAAGGGAAGCCTCCGCCCGGGGGTTAAACTAAGAAACCGGAGCCCCTGGCCTTGGGGATCCCTCCATCAGCCTCCCGGGACAGTGCCCTTCAGATGCCTGAGGGCTGGTCCAAGGGATGCCGCACCAGGGACACGTCTGGCCACACACCGACCTCCAGGCCGTCAACACCTCTAGCCTCGCCCTCCCAGATCACACCCCACTGCCCTCCCGGTCCACAAGCCAAGCTCGCTCTTTGTCGCCCGGTCCCCCGAGTGTTATTGTCCCTCTGCCCCTCAGTGAACACACTTTCTGGCGCCCCACCAGAGGCCTCCTGGGCCCCCACCACTTCCCTGGTCCCCTCCGCCTCCCGGACCCCCTCCCTCCCCGTCCCGAGCGCCCCCGGGGTCTCCCGCCGAGCCGCAGGCCGTCGGCAAACACTCACCCTCGCCGGGGACGCCGGCTCCCGGCCCCGGGCTGGGCCACCAGCGCAGCAGCGCCCGCGCCGGGTCCAGGCTCACGGCGCAGCGCTGTCGTTTCACCCACAGCACCGAGCGCAGCGGCTCGGCCGCCCCCATCGCGCCAGCCCCGGGCGCCAGCTCGGCCGGGCTGGGCGCGGACACCGAAGGGCACGGGACCGTTAGCGGCCCCTGGAGCCCAGCCGGGTCGCGGCGGCGGCGGCGGCTCGGGGCGGGCGGGGCGCGTGGCGGGCGGCGCTGCGTCACCCCGTACGCACGGCGGCCGCGGGGCCGGGGAGGGCGGAGGGGACCTCGGTGGGCCGAGCGCGCCGATACGAGGGGGTCGCGCGGCGACCCGAGGACAGATCGGGTCCCGGCGGGGCCGCGCTGCGAGGACCAGGCGCTCGCCCGGGCGCGGCCGCAGGGCTCCGGCTCAGAAGGCGGCGGTTCCCCTTCGCAGCCTCTCTTAGGGTCTCAGCAGCGCCCCCGCGGCGGGTCGCAGTGGCAGGCGGGGCCTCCGGCGGCGCAGAAACGCTGCGTGGGGAGTCGTGGGGAGTCGTGCGGAGGCGGCGGGAGGCCAGGGGCCTGGGGCGGGGCGGGCCCAGACAGTGGGCACCCACGTCAATCTCGATGCGGCGACCACGAGTGGCACGTGACGTGAGGCATCGGGTCCCTTCCCTGGCTCGGCCGGCCCGGCCGGCCCTGCCGTTCTCGAGCGCCCGCGGGAGCTGCGGGCCCTAGCACACCCAGCGTGGACACGCCACCTTCTCCGCTGTAGTTCCGTCCTGACCAGTGCCTGAGGAGGCGGGGGCTGCAGTGTCCCCACTGCTTGTGGGGACAGTTTCAGGGCCTGGGGAATCCGCAGTAAGGGACGGAGCCGGCTTTCAAACCAGGCCGGCTGCGTGCAGGTGTCCCCACGTGTCCGCACCCCCAGGCTGAGGAGACGTGTCCTGGTCCCAGGCAGCAGGGACCTGCCAGAGAGCGCCGCCCACGGGAGCGCTCTGTGTGTCCACTGGGGCTGGAGGCTGCAGACAGCGGCTGGGGGTCCCACAGCCCCTGCCCTCCCGCCCCAGCCTGCAGGGGGGCGTGCTGGAGTGTGAGCTGCCCCAGGAAACGCAGGAGCCCAGGGCCCTGCAGGCTGGCTGGCAGTAAAGGCCACCTGGAGGAGGGGGCTTCCTCCCAGGGCCCTGGGAGAAAGTGGGGGGTGGGGCTGGGGGGCAGACAGCTGAGCCCCTCCCCCGAGCAGGCCTGAGGAGAGGAAGCTGCTGTTCTGAGCCCAGATCAAACCCTCCCCTGTCCGCAGGGCTCATCCCTGACCACCCGGCTGATCAGACCGCTGCACGGCACCCCAGCGGGGCTCCAGCCTGCCCCCGGGGTGCGTCTGCCCTCCTCAGCGAAATGGGGACATGCCCGTTGTCCCGTGTAGCCCCCAGGCCAGAGACAGTCCCACAGTGTAGTCTGCAGAGTATGCCTGCCCCAGATTCGTCAGAGAAGGAGGGACGCTCCAAGAAGATGAGTAACAAGCTCAAAGGCACAGGACTTAGAAGGGGCGGAGGTCCGGATTCGGGGCCCCAGCCCCCGGCCCCCTCCAGCTCCCCTTCCCCAGCCCAGTGTCTCCTTGGCTCCCTCGGGAGCCTTCCCTGCAGACGGCAGGAGGGCGAGCCCGCGCACGGTGGCCCGTGGGCAGGCCCCGAGCTGCCATTGCCCTGTGAGTCACCCACCCTGGGCGCCGCCCCCGCAGCAGGGCGCGGGCAGGGCTGAAGCTGGGCTGCGAGCCCCAGCCCCACCCGGGGCAAGGCCTGCCTGGTGTCTCTGCCCGGGCCTCCCTCCCACGCTGCTGCCCTGACGCTCCGGAAACGTGGATGTGAAACTTCTCTGGACGCCAGGGCTGAACGTGGATGTGAAACTTCTCTGGACAGCAGCGCGTGGGAGTGAGCGGGAAGGGTGGCAGGAGAGGGCTGGCCGGCAGGGGCTCAGGCGAGCCGGCCGTCTCCCTGCCCCGCCTCTCACTGAGGCCCCTCTGGGCGAGGCTCCTCCGCCCCTACCGGGTTATTCACTGAGAGTCCCTTTAATGTCACACCTCAGCTCATAAGAAGTCCTGTGGTCTGAGTGGGGGACCCGGAGAGGACTCTGACCCCGCCCTGCCCTCAGGAAGCTCTGTGGAGGGGACAGCAGCTCAACTCTAAAACACCGGGCAGCCCCAAGGCGGGACCCCCACACTGCTCACTCAGTAGACTCCAAGCTCACAGGCCAGACCCAGGGCTCTCGGAGGTGGCAATTAGGGGTTCAGTTGTGACCCCCCAAAATTCTGTGTTGAAACCCTCATCCCAGGACCTCAGCACGGGGCTGTGTTTGGAGACGGGGCTGTCGAAGAGGTGACCAAGATAGAGTGGGGTGCAGCGGGTGCCCCCTAATCCAGTGTGGCCGGGGCCCCTGTAAGAGGAAATTTGGACCCGCAGAGACCCGGGGCCCCCATGCACGAGGGTCGACGGCATGACGGGAGAGCAAGGGGTCCTCGCTCTGCAAGCCCAGGAGAGAGGCTTCGGGGGAGCCAAGCCTGCCGGCACCTTGACCTTGCACTTCCAGCCTCTTCTGTGAACTACACCCAGGAGGAAACAATTTCTGAGAGTTAAGCTGCCCAGTTTGTGGAATTTTGCAACCCTAGCGAAGCAAAACGGGCCTGGCACCCGGGAGGCTCTGGTTCTGGACTCAGCTGGGAGGGGCCTGGGCAACGCAAGACCCCACACTTCCCCCCGGGGGAGACGGTAATAGGGAAGGCCGAGATTTCAGACACACTCCCTGAAGTGAGCTGGATTGGGGGCGGCTGGGAGGCCTCAGGCCCAGGGTTCTGAGCACAGCCCTGGGGACACGGGAGGGACCAGGCGGCTGCCGGGCCCTGCTGTGTGCGGAGCTGGCTGTGAAGGCGTCCGTCCGAAGGACTGTCAACGCGAGCCTTCGAAGGCCCCAGCACCCGGGTGGCTCCCAGCCACCCTGCTCACCGCGGCCCTGGCAGACACACCTTCCCCACGCAGGGCCCTGGCTGAGCTCCCTTCCCCCAGTTCCGCCGGGAAAGCTCCGCTCCATGCCCCTCTCACCCCACAGACCCCCTCTTCGTGACCACGCCTCTCCAGGCCGCTCGCCGTGCGGGGCTTCCGGCCAGGCTGCCACGCCAGCCTCACTGGCTGCTGTGGGGCAGTGTCCCCACCTGTCACTGGCCTGCTGAGTGCTCAGCTGGCCCCAGCCCTTCGCAGGGGTTCAGTCCTGAGCCCGGAGCTCCGCTCAGTCGGGCCCTGCCACCTGGCCCTGTCCAGTCTGCAGGCTCGGGCTGCACCCCGCGTCTCTGGCCAGCTCTGACCCTCCCACTGCCGACCCAGCGCACCTCCACTCGGGCTCACGGGACCCTGAGGTCCCGCCTAGGCACGTGGCATTGCCACCGAGCACCCCCAACTGTACCACCCACTGGGTCATCCACGCCAGAGGCCCTTCCTGCCCAGAGAGTCCTGGCCACCAGTGGGGACCGCGGCACCAGCTGCTCCTTCCAGCAGCACCCCTTCCGAGGCCTCTGACCTGCTTTCCCTCTGTCCCAGGAGGCCCTGGCCTTGTTTATGGCGACAGCTGCCTGCATATCCGCCCGGCCTGCTCCCCACGCGATCGGCCACACGCCTCCACACCAGGGCACTCCCGGGAGGGGCGGGAGGACACCTGTGCCAGCCGCCCGCCCGCGCGGGCTCCAGGAAAGCCGCCCTCCGCCCTCCCTACTCTGCAGGATCGGCCTTCCAGTGGCCGCCCGTCGAGGCCGACGGCCTGGAAGGAATGTCCGGGGCCCCAGGAGGCCGGCCGAACGCCGGGAGGGCAGACTGGTGGTTCACGAAACACCGTCCCCACGCGGCACATGTGACCCCGACGATGACCGCTGGACGTGGGCCCCAGCCGCCCACTGACGGGCGGAGAGACCGAGGTCCGGGAAAGCACCCTGACCTGCGAGGGTTACACAGAACGGCCGTCAGGCGGGTGGGCGCTCCTGCGTCTCACCGCCATGGGCGGGGGGCCCGAAGGGCGTGCAGGGACGCCGGTGCATGCCTGGCCTGCACCCACGGCACCGGGACTGTCCTGCCGGACCTGCTCCCGCCCCGCCCAGACTCAGAGGCCAGACCTGTCCGCCTGGGTGAGCCCCAGCCCGGGCTGGGTGGAGGGGGGCACTCTCGTGGGGGCCACAGGTGGGTGAGGTGGGGCTACCCCTACAATACTTCGAGAGGTGGCCAGGGACTGGGGCTACTAGCACCCCCAGCACTGGAGGCAGCACCGCACCCAGGGAGGGGCCCCCAAGGCCGTTTTCGAGTTGGGGCTGGACCCTGTGGGCCTCAGGCCTGTCCCAGTGACCCCCTCATTTGGGTCCTGACAGGCTGCCTGCCACTGTGTCAGCTCATTCAGGCCTCAAGATCAGCGGTCCCAGCCTTTTTGGCACCAGGAACCAGTCCCGTGGAAGACGATTTTCCACAGACCGGCGTCGGGGATGGTTTCGGGAGGACTGGCGCATCATGTTCGCAGTCGCCTGCTGCGGTGGTGCGGCCCGGTTCCTCGCCGGCCGGACCGGTACTGGTCTGTGGCCCGGAGGGTGGGGACCCTGCTCCAGGCCACTTCCCTGCAGCTCCCGGGGAGGTGAGGGTTCTGGGTTGGGGGGATCCAGTGGCGAGGGGTGACCTGGGCAGCATTCTGGGCATCCTCTCCCAGGGTGGCTGTCCGTGGGGGTCTGCCTCAGCTCCTGCGAGGGGGACTCTGGGGCAGCTCGGGAGGCAAGGAGACCCCCTCCTCCACACAGCCGGAGGGATCTGGCTGGAGGGCTGGGTGGGGGGCCAGGCCTGGGCAGAGGCGGGTGGGCCATGGGGACGCTGCCCGAGGCCCCTCCTCACAGGGGCCTCCCTGCGTGTGCAGCTCGGTGCCGGCTCTGGGATAAGGCAGGGCAGCCTTGACCCCTGTTAGGGGCTCAGGGGCTGGGGGAGGGATGCCCACGGAGTCCCCCTTCCCGGGGACATCCCACAGCCCGGAGCTGGCCGGGAGGCCTCGTCCATCCCGGTCCGGGGAAGGGGAGTGTCAGGGCGGGAAGACCTGGCCTTGTGCCCAAGGCCTGCAGGGACACAGCGGAGGCCATCGCTGCCCAGAAGAGCCGCCAACTGTGATTTCCAGGCTGATAAGAGGAGGCTGGATCACTCACCCCACAGGTTTATTTGTCTTCTTGTATTTGAGGTCTATAAAAAAATCGAGAGGAAACAGCAAAGGCCCACGAGCCAGGAGGCCTCCCTTGGCCGAGGGGCGGGGGGAGGCAGGCAGGGGCCCCGGGAACTCCTGTCAACCAGGGGTGGGAGGGGTGGGGCTGCATCTGGGGCCTGGCGCACCTGAGGGAGCGGGAACCCGCTCTGGACAAACCCACGGAATGGGATGCAAACGACGCCCCCCCGGAGGGAAGGTGTGTGACGAGGAAGAGCAAACAATCTGTGCTCCATTCGGGAGTTTCACAGCGTAAACAGGGGAGGCAGTGCTGAGCCCAAAACGACACCCAAAGTCCAAAAAAAGGAAGAAGACAAATCAGGGCAACAACCTGAACTGCAGGCCGGTCTTAGAGGCTCGCTGACGCCGGCCACTGGGGAAGGCGGCTGGCCGGTGATGGTGGCCAGAGGACACGGCGTGGGAGGGCAGGCGGGAAGACTACGAAGAAACCAAAGGACAAGTGGAAACCGTGGGGACCGAAGCACAAGGGCCAGGGAGGGGGAGTGATGGGACTTGACCTTTGGGCGAGGAGCCGTGCCCTGAGGACGGTGGTGGCAGGGAAATCGGGGACCTGGAGCAGCTGGCTTCACCCCCTTCACAGATGGGGAAACTGAGGCCAGAGAGGGGCAGCAACCTCCGAAGAAGTGCAGCCGGGCAGCCGGTCCTGCGGCTCGTGTTCCCCCAGCCCTCCCGGGTGCCAGGTCCAGACGGGAAGGACCGAGCACGAGGGCGGAGTGGCGAGGGCTCCTGCACGGAGTTCACGGTGGGCAAGACCGTCAGGCAGGCCCGGGGCCCCGGCTCTGAGAGCCCCTGGCAGAGGGGCCGGCCCCACCAGATGTGGGAAGCCTCCTGGGGAAGGGCGTTGGGGTTCTGGGGGGAAGAACTGGGGAGCGCTGGGGGACAGGGTGGGTGCCCAAGGCAATAATCACTGCCCTCCCAGGAGAAGGCGTTCCAGAATTTGCAGAATGCAGCCAGAAAACAGCGGGCCCTCCTTTAACCGATGCCCTGCTCTGTGTCAGTCGGGACCTAGCTCGCTTAAGCCTCCCTTGGGGACAAAGCGGAATGTCCCCATTTTACAGAAGAAAGGCTTGAGGCCCAGAGGCCCCATCTGCCACTAGGGTGCGGTTGAGCTGGGCCCTGCTTTATCTGCGCCAGAACTGGCCGACTCCCACATCAGCAGGGGAGCACGCCGTGGGGTCCCCCTTTTTTCCCCAGAGACATCCAACAAATCCTCACACAATCAAACAAAAAACAAAGCAAGAGCAGGTCGGTCAGCCCCTTCCCGGATGGACGCCTGGTCCCTGGGGCTTTGTTGACACTGTCGGGGAGGGGTATGGAGAGGAAGGCGTCCTTGCCTGTGGGCGTCATTTGCTCGCCAGTGTCAACTGTGAGAAACGTCCAAACCTCTAGGAAATTTGTGAGTTTATTTGAGCCAAACTGACAGCAGTTGCCAGGAAGCAAGGTCTCCACGGACCGAGGAAATGCTCCGGAGAAAGGCAGCTTTGCACCGGAGTTCATACATTACAGTCACGTGCCCCCCACCGGTGATAGGTTAGGGGGATGGGAGAAGGCAAAGAGGGGTCTCCGGGATTGGGCAAAGACGCGTGCTTCCTCTGCGTTTGCGGGTGAGGACGGTAGCCGTGAACGGTCAACGAGATCACAGTAACATCGGGGGGTGTGGCCCCGCTCTGGGGGGACACGGAGCCCCGCGGGTCTGGAAGGAAGGAACTCGCCCTGACGCCCCAGGGCCGCGTCATCTCAGACGCAGAGAGACCGCAGACAGGCTCGGTTGTGGCGAAGACTGACCTCTGTCAGGGGAGATGCCACCGGCCCAGGACGTGATGACCGGTAGTGACCTGCTTTTATGGAGGAAGCTTTCATGTCAGACTCTCCTGTGAGGTCCCTGCGTGTGCACCGCCGACACGCAGGCCGCCCCCAGCCGGTCAGGGGCAGCGCGTGGCCCTTTCCCATCCCCACGGGCCTGCCAGTCCTGGTGAAGTGACCGGGACTCTCAGACAACCCAGGTCCAGGGCTCTTCGCCTCTGGCACCTCAGCGCCAGGCCTCCTGCCAGGAAGCCGCGGTGGCTGGGAGCTGGGGTTCGATGGCGTCTGGACCTGTCGGGAGGATAATTAAGCAACCAGCAGGAAAGGTGTTCCAACCCACGTCCGGGAACAAGTCCGCCTTCCTGCTCCCCTCGGCAGCCAAAGGGACCCTTCTAAAACGGAAAACCAGGCCCGTGCAAGCCCCGCCCCTCCGCCCGGCCTTCCCCTGGGGTCTCGGCCCTCCAGGGACGGCCAGGAAGGATCTCTGCTCCCGGCCTCGGAACGCTCCAGCTCCTCTCCTCCGAACGCTCTTCCCGCCCTGGACCCCGTGGGCCCATGTCCTTCATCGTGGTCTCTGCCTCAACGACGGCGGCAGCGACCTTCCCGCCTGCTCCCCCATCACTCTCCGCCCCTCCCGCCCTTTTTAGAAAGCGTTTCTCGTCCCCACCCCCGCATGCAGCGGTGGGTGTGGTGTGCTTGCGCACTGATCGCGCGGGACCGTGAGTGCCATGGGGCGGGGCTTCGGGTGGGATCCCCGGCGTCTACATAACACACACGCACACACTCTCGTGGTAACGGTGGGTGGGCTCATCGGGGTTACGTAACAGCGTGAGCCACTCGGCCTCTCCGACCCCCTCTCCTCCCAGCCGGCTCCGCTCCCGTGGCCTCGGGCTCGGAGCTCCCACTCGGCTCTGCTGCGGACGCGCTGACCCGCAGAGGAATTCCGCTCGAGGCCGGAGTTTCACAGAAACAGCCCCTTTCCCGAAAGCGCCTCTCCCGGGGGGCAAGGGACCGACACACGGCCTATGGGAGAGCGGCAGGAGCCTCCTGACCGGACTCATGTCAACGAGGGTCAACAGACTAATGACACAGTCTTCCTCCAACCCCCGCGGGCGCCCAGGCGCCTGGGGCCGGCACCTCTGGCCCCTCCCACTTCCCTTCCCGTCACCTAAGAGCAGCCCGAACGCTGTACTTCCTGAGGATGGATTTGAGGCCCTGCGAGGCCTCCCATCTTCTCGCCTGGCGCCTTCCTGATTGAAAAACCTTCCCTTATTCCAAACCCTGAGGTTCGGAGCTTCGGCCTTTCAAAGCCTCGGGCACACGGGCTCCGGTCTGGTAACAGTCCCACGGAGGTCGGGGCGGCTGCAAGCACAGGCCTCCAAGCCTCCTCTGAAAACAGAAGTGGGGAAAGCCGACGCCCGCCCTCCCCGGCTGGAGGTCTGTCTCCGTGGTCTAAGGCCCAGCGGGGCGGTGACAGCTGCCCCGTCCTCCCTATTATTCCCTCCCCACTGTCATCACCGCGATGGCCTGCATCCCACCGGCGGCAGTCCCGCACACCCGAGGTCCCAGCCTGGCTGCGCAGCTCAGGCGCGTGTTCTGAGGCCGGAGGAGCAGCTCCCGTGCCTTCGGGAGCCTCTCTCTCTGGCGGGGTGGCCGGTGCCCAGCTCAGCCGGGAACTGGCCCCACGGAGCAAGCACACCGGGTCACCCCTCCGTCCTCGGTGACCAGCTCCTTCGGCCTGCGTGGGACTTCCCGGTTTTGGCACTCGAAGTCCCTTGCTCTGGCTCATCTTTCCGATGTAAGCGGCCATCACCTTGGGCTGCCCTGGCCCGGGCTTCACAGCCTTCCCCTGGCATGGAGCTGGGCAGCCGGGCTCCCAGCCACCAGGCTCTCCAGTTGGGCTCACCTCGTGTGACACCAGGTGGGTGACCTCGTTTGGGCCTGGAGCAGAAATAGAATAGGCAGCTTTGAGCCAGGACCCAGCAAACCTGCCAGCGTCCCTGCCGGCAGACCAGGAGAGCTATGGAAAATTCCTCAGCGGTGCGCCTCCACGGGGGGGCGAGGGGGTGCCCTGAGGACGCCCTGGCCCGCCGTCCTCTTGCTTTTCCACAGACTGAGGACAGTGAAGGCTGGGGAGGTGCCGACCCCAGAGACCCTGACTCGGTGAGCGGGGGGTGACAACCTGCAGCCTCTACACCCCCCCCAGGTGGCCTACGTGTCGGTGGTCCTTGCACTACCCGGCGAGACGTGGTGGGCTTCCGCTTTGCCCTGTCCCTCCTGGAGTCTGGGGCCCAGACCCCGAATCTGGGGTCTACGCTCTCACTGCCCTTCCCTGGAGACCGGTGGGCATCGTGCCGCTGCTGTGAGCCGGTCTCTGCCTCTCCTTCCACAAGGGGCTCTGGCCTCCGGGACACGCGGACAGCTGGTGTGGGGGGAGAACCGCAGCTGGGGGCCCAGGGACCCCTTCTGGTCTTGGCTGCTCTGCTGGCTGTCCGGGTGACCGCCGGGCACTCCTGGCATCTTGCTGAGCCCTGGGCCACTTCCTGTGAAAGCGAGCCGATGGTGCAGGAGGCCAGAGGGCTCCCCGGGCTCCCTCCCCGGACCCGGGCCTCACATGGGCTTTCTACTAGAAGGACCCCACATTCAGGGGGCAGCGGGGGCTCAGTGGTCGGGCCTGGGCTTCTGCCGGACAGCTGCCGCGGGGTCAGGAGGTGGGCGGTCTTTCTTGGGACTGCTCCTCCGACTTCCGCCCTTGTGGCCACCGCCCAAAAACCAGGGGTTAGAGGAGAGCGTGAGAGAGGCCACCCTCCTCCTTCCCAGGGGCTGCCCGCTCCAGCTGTGCCGCGCCCTCCGCCCTCTGCCCTTCGTCCCTTTGGGGGCTGCTGCTTGTCATGAGGGGGGTGGCAGGGCGCACTAGTGGGGGCGTCGGTCAGGGGCTGGGGCCGAGTGCAGCCGGCCTCGACTGTGCCTCTGGTGTCTGGGCCTCGGCTGCCCACGCACAAAGTCGGGCGCCGGGAGAGGACCCTGAGCTGCCCGCCGGCCCTGGTGCACTAAGGCCCGGGGCATGTTCCTGGCCCGGACCTGCGCCTCTTTTCTCTGTGCAGGCGGTGACTTCTCCGGGGGCAGCAGGCACGGAGGGCCGAGTCTCCAGGTGCACACCGCTTATGCTGTGTCCTGCTTAAACTCTGCGGACAAAATAACCACCCTCCCCTGAGCCCCCTTTCTCTTCCAGGAAGGAAACAGGCCGGAGTGAGCAGGGCCTTGAGTGGGAGCGCGAATACAGGCAAGCAGGAGGCTGCCTCAGGACGCTCCTCTGCCAGGCTGTCCTGCCGCCCCCGGGGCGCGTGGCGCCGAGCCGAGCGTGCTGGGCCTGCGGACAGCCTGGCGCAGAGTTCCCGGCGAGTGGCAGGCCTGGCGGTGGCTGGAGAGGAACGGCCGGCTGTGCTGTGAGGTGTTGAGAGTGGGAGGGGCTTTAGCGTTGTGTGAAGTGATTCTTGGGGACGCAGAGGACCCACTGTGTGCTGAGAGCCCATCCAGGCAGGCCCAGGCCAGTCTCGGGGTGCGGGGTGAGGAGAAGTTAGTGGAGTCGAGTGCAGTGCCGCCCTGGGCTCCCGGACTAACAGAGGCGCCAGGTCCCGCCCATGGCGCCAGGCCCCGCCCCCGGCGCCACGCTGGCGTCCCGTGGAGGCCTTGCCACGTGTTTTCTCGTGGAGCTCTAGCAGAGCCGTGGGGGCACACAGGGTGGGGAGGGGGCTGGGCGGGGCCCAGGCCACACAGAGTTGGGGCCACCTAACCCCAGTCAACTGTCGGGCTGCACCCGGCATTGTCCCAGGCTTACAGAGGGTGATGTGACGCCCGTGACTCGGGGGCGGCAGGACCGGAGGGGAGGGGAGCTGCGGGAGCCGCAGGCTGTGGGTCCTGGGCACCCAGCGTGGGGGGTTGGGGGTGCTGGGCCTTGGGCTCCGGCCCCCGCAGGCTTAGACGTCGTCCCGTGTCGGGGAACAGCTCCCGGTTCCTTTTTCGGAGCCCTTCGGCCCTGGACACGCCGCTCGCCGGCAGACTGCGGTGTGATGACTCACGGCCTCTGAGGTCTGGAGCCGCGACCCCGGCTGCGCACAGAGCAAGCAGACGCTGGCTGGGCACCGGGCGTGGCCCAGGCGGGCAGCCGTGAAGGAGCGTCTGGGGTCAGTGGCTGACAGGAGTGACCGAGGAAAGGAGGAAACGGGCAGGGCAGGGCGGCAGGTGCACCTGCCCCTGGCCTTGGCCAGAGCCCAAGATCCTCTGAGGCGGGGACGCGGGCAGGGGCAGGGACGCAGGGCCAAGCCCAGTTCTGACAGCTCCAGGAATGAGCCCCAGGCTGAGGGCGTCCGTCAACAGCTCGCCTGGGTTTGGAAAGAGAGAGGGCTCTTGGTTTCCCCATTCCCGCCCCTCCTGCCCCTCCTGCCCCTCCTGCCCCTCCCCCCCCCATTGCCCACCTTCTTCCCTTGATCTGAAGATCCAGGTGAGGTGCCCGGGGTGGGATCAGGCCCCATTTCACAGATGGGGAAGGCGAGGCCCACAGAGGGGTTGGGACTTGCTCAGGCTGTCACCCCCTTCCATGTCCTCTGGAGCCACCGCCTGCGCCAGCCCTTCCCAGTGGGGACACTGCTAGCCTGGACACTGGGGTGGATAAACTGCCCGGCCCAGCCGGGAGCGAGAGTCCCCCCTCTGCTGGTAACCCCCCAGTTGTCGTCTGGCAGTGGAGCTGGGCGAAGGTGCAGGAGGCGTGGAAGGGGTCCAGGCCTCTGGGGGCCGGGACGGGGTGGCCCCAGCTCTCCACGTCCCCTTTTCCTCCCGGTCACGTCTATCCAGCCCACTGGACGCACGTGCCCAGCCTGCGGCTCCTGACCGAGGAGCCCAGCGGGGGCTGGTGAGGCAGGTGGGAGGTTGCTGTCCACTGGAAACCCCCTTGGCCGCAGTGCTGGGGACGAGAGTGGGGAGCAGGGGCAGACACAGCCTGCTGTGGGGGTGAGCAGACTCCCTCCCGCAGCCCTGCCGGCCGGAGGGTCTGGGGACCCCTCTCTGCCCACCTTGGCTGGCCTGGGCTTCCTCCCCTGCTGGCCGCCACCCTCCACACTCTGCTCCGCGGTCAAGGCGGTGGGGGCCGGCGTCTGGGCCTGGCTCCCTGGCTGCCCCCATGCCAGCGGTGCAGAGCGGGCCGCTGGACCTGGTAGCCCTGGATCCTCTGGGTGCAGACGTTGAGGGCCTCTGCCCGGGCACCTCACTTCAGGCACAGATGCATTCCTGCCCACCCTGCACCGCCGGAGCAGCCTCATCTCTTCCTCCCCTTTGCTCCGCTGATCCCCGGCCTGCGGCGGCCCCAATCTCCGCTTCACCGGGCGCCATCTAGAGGTGGCTAGCGAGCACTGCAGGGAGAGAATTGACCTCCAAGCAGAGCCTCCTCTGTCCCGGAGTCCTAGGTCCTGAAGGTGGATGTCGGCTGAGGGACAGGAGTGGGGGGTACACACTGAGCGGGTGAGCGGGGACAGGCACTGCTACTTACTCTTGGCGGCAAGACACTGAGCAGCAACGAAGATTGGTTTCGCCAGGGTCTTCCGACGTTGCTGTGCACGCCCACCAGTAAGGAAACTCGACACACACACGCACATCCCACCAAGTCCACGCTCGTTTGTTTTTTTCAAAGGCTTTATTTATTTATTTTTAGAGAGAGAAAGGCAGCGGGGAAGAGAGGGAGAGAAACATCAGTGTGTGGCTGCCTCTCATGCGCCCCCTACTGGGGACCAGGCCCGCAACCCAGGCATGTACCCTGACTCGGAATTGAACCCGTGACCCTTTGGTTCGCAGGCCGGTGCTCAGTCCACTGAGCCACACCAGCCAGGACCACGTTTGTTTATAAATCATCCTCGGCTACTGTTTCGTAGCGTCATCTGACATACCCCTGGCTGATCCCCTCTGAGGACGTCCAGCTCGCTAAGCCCTTTCTTTCAGAAAAGCCTTCGACCTCGAAGGTTTCCGTTTAACCAGTGTAAGCCGACCTGAGATGGGTTTGCCTTTCCTGAAACTACCAACAGCCCAGCTCGTGCAGAATTTAGTGCCGGAAGGGGATGCTGATTGCGGGAGGGATGGGGACGTGGAGGGGGACCCCTGTCCCTCGTGGGGGAAACTGAGAGCCTTCGCTCTATGTCAGGAGTTACCGTGGTCAGCGGAATCTCGGCCCTAGAGGGCTCCACGCCACCCCCCCGTGGATGTTACCTGGTTTGGCAAAAGGAAGCTTGCAGGTGTGTGCTCACGTGAAGGGCCCTGGCGTGGGGCGCACTCCTACCCTGGGCGGGCCCTTGTTGGAGGGACCCGGGAGGAATCAGAGTGGGGGGTCCCTCGTGATGCATGTGGCAGCGGCTGGAGCCTGGTGCTTTGAACATGGAGGGTGGGCGGCCAATGGGGTCCGGCAAGCCCGGGAAGTGGGCTCTCCTGGGAGCTGCTGGAGGGGACACAGCCCTGCCACCACCGGGAAGCTGATTTGGGACTCCCGACCTCCGGAATGGTAAGAAAATGATTCGGGTTGTTCCAGCCACTTAGCTTGGGGTAATTGGCCACAGCAGCATTCGGAGAGGAATGCCACCTCATGTCACCTCTTTACTAGGGGCCCCGGCCGCGTGCCTGCAGGACCTGGAGAATCAGGGGGGAGCTTCGGAACCCCAGGCGTGGTGGCTCGCTCACTGAGGTCCTGCTGCTGACGTTGAGGCTGCATAAGCCCGAAGTGGTCCCATGTAGACGCAGAGAAGCCACAAAACACCGTTTTCCTAAGACCTGAATAAGGGGAAGCAAGCCTTCACTCCAGGCAGTGGCTCCAAGAGCCCGGCAGCGTGGTTCACCTCCTGGAGCCGCGACCGTCCTCACCACAGAAACCGAGGGCGGAGGGGATGTTAAGGCAGACCGGCAGGCCCGTTGCCAGGAGACAGACATTTCTAGTTAGAATCCTACCCACCCGGTGAGGTTTTCGCCTGGGGCTCCCAGCCCGCGGCCTTGGCCAGAAACACATGGACGGACTCTCACTCAGGGTTTAGGGTTAGCTGTGTTGCCAGAGGAACCCCGAGCCGGGGCGACGGCAGCCCAGTCTCACGCCTTCCCCCGAGTCAGCAGATACGGTGAGTTACAGGGAGCAGCCCGGTCTGAGATGCTACAATTCCCTCCAGCCCGTCACAGCCACAGTCAGTTTTCCTCTGTGAACTCTTCCTACTCCCGCCATCTCGGTCCTGCTCCGACCTCACTCATCGGATCTCACAGTCAGGGAACCGAGCTGGGAGGAACCCCCGCCCCCAGCCCCCGCTGCTGCCCGTAGGGGAGCCTGAGGCTGTTAGCAGCTGACTCCATCTCGGAGGGCTTCTGGGAGGGCCTTGGGGCTGGGATCGGATCTCTGGGGCCTTCCTGAGTGCCACCGGGAGCGATCCCAGGAGAGTCCCCGAGGCTGTTAGGAAGGGGTCCCCCAGGATCCACCGAGGCTTGATCAGAGATCTCTGGGGATTCCTGAGGTCGTGTAAGGACAGGATCCCAGGAAAGTTCATAAGGCTAAGCCTCAAAGGATCCCCGAGGATCTACTGAGGGGGCGGCAGGAAGTCACAAAGGATCCCCTGGGAGGAGGTTCCTGCAGAGGGTCTGAGGCCGTGACGAAAGGGGACCCCGGAGAGCCCCTGTGGTGGGCGCCCATGTCACATCAGGGAGCCCACCGTGCGGTGCCCTCAGCAGATCCTCACCAGGTATGTGCGCAGGCAGATGCAACCGAAGGGCAGGCGGGGAGACGTGGCCGGTGCTTGCTCTGAACTGAAGGGCTGGTTCGCCCGCTCGCATCAAAGCTGTTTGCCGCCCAGAAAGTAAAGGTGTGTTCAAGAGGATGGTGCCGTCCGGAGACACAGGCGGGCCAGTGCTCTGAACCCCAGCTGCCCTGAAGGCTCCTAGGGACCAGATGCACACGGAAAGATCCTTAGTCACAGCGGCTACTGGGGGCGGGGCATGGGCTCCACCGATTGGTTGGGGCCGTGGGGCAAAGCAGCTGACCCCTGTGTCAGGTCCTGAGGTTGGTGCCGTCTGCCTGGTTTTGTGAGGGCGTGGTGGCAGGGCTGTCCCCTTTCACGGGTCTTGGTCTGAAACGCAGCTGAGGCTCAGACGTTACACTCAGTTTGACGGAAACTGTTTCTGCGGCCACCAGCCCCAAGGCTTTGTTCCTGGGGCTGTGGGCCGCCCACCAGAAACGCATTGTCCGTGCAGTGGGGGCTTCCTGAGGAAGGCAGCGGGCGTGCGGGGGGAGGCCAGTTTGACGCCACAGGACAGCAAGGAGAAAAGGGCACGCTAAAGAAGTGAGGTTTCTGCGCCGTTACCCAGGGCGGGCACAGGGGGCTGCGCAAGGCTCGCTGTTGCAATCAGGGTGAAGGCTCCGGGTCCTGCACGTGGTCCAGGGCAGCGTCCCTGGGGGGGCGGTTGGCGTGCGACCAACCGTATAAAGTACCCGGGGCAGTCCAGGGCATGAGGCAAGCCCTCAGTCAGCGTCACGCACCATCACCGAGTGGGATGGGGGAAACTTTAACTAGAGAGCGTAATCAAGTGCTTCTTTGAAAAGAGACCCGTCGGAGAAGTGCCTCGGAGTTCCAGAAAGTTCTGCCACGGATCCAGTTGGACTGGCGGGTCCCTAACACCTCAGTCTCTACGACAGGGCTGAAGAAATTTAATGCAAACTGTATATTTAACCATTTTGGTGGCCCCGCTAAAAAAAAAAAAAAAGGTAAAAATCCCTGGCTGGTGTAGCTCAGTGAATTGAGCGCGAATTGCGAACCAAAGGGTCGCAGGTTTGATTCCCAGTCAGGGCACATGCCTGGGTTGCAGGCCAGGTCCTCAGTGGGGGCCATGCAAGAGGCAACCTCACATTGATGTTTCTCTCTCTTCCTCCCTCCCTCCCCCTCTCTAAAAATAAATAAACGAAATCTTAAAAAAAGGTGAAAAGATGTGCAAATAATTTTAGCAATATACTTTATTGAACCGAATGTACCAAACACAGTATTTCAACATGTCATCAGTATAAAGACCGATACTTGCATTCTTTTTTTGGTCCCAAGCCTTCAACATCCTCTGTTGGCACGCGCCGCACATACGTGCACGGCACTGCTCAGGAGGGGAGTCCTCACGTCTCAAGCGCCCCTGCTGCTCCGCTGAAACTGGGCCTGACCTCACGCTCCCTTCCCTCAAACAGGCGATGGACAGAGCCTCCACCACTGCCCGCAGCGTCGCCCTGCCCTCGGGTCAGGACCGCTGCAGTTCCTCCGCCGATCCGCCTGGCGACGCCCTCTCATAACGTTGGGCGTCCGCTCCGGCGTCTCGCACGGCTGGGACGGAGGCGGGACTTCCGGGTGCGCGGAGGCACAACTTCCGGAGAGAGGCGGAAGAGCCTCTAGGCTCTACGCTCGAGCGTCCCGGGACTACTGAGGGGGTCCCCTGGGGTACGGGACAGAGCCGCGGGGGCAGTCCGGCAGCACTCGGGGTGTCAGGGCCGTGGGTCTGAGGGATGCGGAGGGGCCATGGCTAGCGATGGGGCGAGGAAGCAGTTCTGGAAGCGCAGCAACAGCAAGGTCCCGGGCAGGTATGTGTGACTGGGCGCTCTGGGTCGGGGTCAGGGGTCAGGGGTCAGGTGGGAGCGCCGGCGGGCTGGGCTCCGGGTCGAGTCGGGGCAAGGGGCGGGCTGGCTTTGGCTCCGAGGACGCTGCTCGGGGGTGGGAGGGGACTGGGGTCAGAGCGTGGGGTCCGGGGCGTGACAGCGGCCCCTCAGTCGGAGCGAGGCTGGGAGGAGGGGGCGCAGCTGCCGGCGAGTCCGTCCCGAGACAGTGCGCTCTTTCGCGCTTCCCTGGGCTCCCGGGGTTGGGGGCGGGGAGCGGTGCTGGAAGGAACCGACTCGGTGGAGCCGCGGAGTCTGGCGGAGTCGGGATCGGCTTCTGCCCGGGGCGTGGTCGTTCTGACCCACTTGACTGGCCCGGTCCCTGTGTCCGCTGCTGCTTTGCCTGGAGGAAGGAAGGCCGTGGGAGGCTCCCCTGAATTTCCGTGTTCCCCCTTCTGGTTTCCAAACCAACTGCTATCTTGATCGGCAGCAGGAAGCAAATAAAAATAGAATACAACAAAATAAAAAACAAGTGCCCGCGGCGACCTGGGTGCAACTGGACGCTGTGCAGCTCCAAAGTCCTCATCCGATCGCCGTGTCACCGAACCCGCCGGGCCGGCCACGGCCCTGGGGAAGGTGGAGACGGGGCGGGCGGAGACTCAGGGTGGGGCCAGCTGCTGATGAAAACGGGGGTCCCTGAGCGGACTCCCAGATTTCTAGACACAGTCTGTTCTCTCGGGAAACTTAAGGCCGAGATACCGAGTGTTAAGAACGGCGGCCTCCCAGCACGATAACTGCAGGTAGGGTCACTCAGGAGCACAGTGCACACCTCGTGTCCCGTAGGCAGCCCCGCTGCTCCAGTGCAGAGCTGTGAGCTTGTCACTGTCCAGGCAGGAGCGGGGAGTTTTCCGAGTGAGGTGGGATGGGCGGGAGGGAGTGACTGACTGCTCAGACGCAGTGGCTGTGGGGGTGGGTCACCCTCTTCCTCGCTGTAGGATCGCACTTGATGGAAGAACAGGAAGACCTTCCATTAAAACCGGTGCCGGGGTGCAAAGTGACGTGGGGGTTCAGGAGTGGCAGAGAGCGGGAGGTATGAGTAGTGGCAGGGACCAGTGCTCCAGAGCATGGCCTCGGGGCGAGGTGCTGCGGGGCGCTGGGACTTGTGTGCTGGCCTTGGGTCTGCAGGTTCGGGGTCCGCCTCCGTCTAAAGAAACTGCTTTCCAGTGGCGGTCGGGAGGCATGGGCAGCCGAGGCCCTGTGTGTGGCTGTGATGGTGGGTGGACCTCTGGATCGGCGACTGTGTCTCCTGGTGATTTCTTTCTGCCTTGAGTTCGGTCCACTTCTCCCCTGATTCACGGACCCGTGTGTGTGACCCTGTTTGGAAAAGGGGTCTTTGCAGATGTGATCAGGTTAGGATGGGGTTGAACTGCGCTAGGGCGGGCCCTGGTCCAATGACTGGTGTCCCTTTATTTTTTTTAAGATCTCATTATTTATTTTTAGACAGAGGGGGAGGGAGGTAGAGGGAAACATCCACATGTGGTTGCCTCTCATGCGCCCCCTACTGGGGACCTGGCCTGCAACCCAGGTTTGTGCCCTGAGTGGGAATGGAACCGGTGACCCTTTGATTTGCAGGCCGGTGCTCAATCCAGAGTCACACCAGCCTGGGCAACTGGTGCCCCGATAAGAAGAGGAGAGTTTGGACCCAGCCATACAGGCCTGGGGTGATGGCCTTTGAAGACAGGGGTGGAGACTGGAGTGAAGCCTTTTCTGGGAACCCGTGAACACTACGGGAGGCGAGGCAGGCTCCCCTCCTGGAGACTTCAGAGTGGGGGGCCCTGCCGACCCTCGATTTCGAGCCTCTCTAACCCCCAGGACTATATGAGGATACGTTTCTGTTACTTTAAGCCCCTCGGTGGTGATCTGTCACGACAGCCACAGGGAACTAACACTGTCCTCATCTTTCTCCTCTGGGAACCCTGTCACCGAAGACGCTTTCTCCTCCGACGTCCGTGCTGTGTTGTGTCCTCGGTGTTTCCGAGAGCGGCTCTGTGCTGCGGGTGTGGAGTCAGAGTCTCGGAGCGCTGTGGGGCAGGCGCTGCAGAGCGCAGGACTGAGAGCGGGGTGTGCCCCCAGGAAGGCCCTGGCAGCGGCGGCCTGCCCCCAGCCTCGCGCCTGGCTCGCGCCAGTGTCGGCGTTGGGGACAGTGGCTCCCGAGGCTCGGCTTGGTGGTGGCCAGCTGCAGGCCCCATCTCCATCTGCCCGAGCACAGCACTGCCCGCCGCCGACGTCTCTGCTCGCCAGCCCTCAGGTGCCTCCCGTGCTTGTCCCCGCTTTTCTGTTCGAGTGTGGACCTCAGCCCAGACCCAAAGGAGGGGACCACACCCCCCCGGGGCGCAGAACTGCCGAGGGCTGCTCACACCGCACAGCCCTGACTGGGTCGTAGTTAGTGATGGTTCCCTCACGCTGCTTCCCCTGACAGCGCTGGCGGGCGGGCACTGAGCACGCAGCGCGCTGGCTCCCAGACCCGCAGCTTCTCCTCGGTTCCCCCACTGTTCCCTTTGCAGAGGAGAGGCGGGGCAGCGGGCGGCCCAGAGGGTGGGGGGGCGGCCTGGGCTCTTCCCGTTAACGGGGAGCTCTCGTTTCGCGTGTTCCTCATTCTGCAGCACTGCTTCCTCTGTTCCGGGGACCTGCCTGGAGACACCGCGCGAGCCCCTCGGTGGCGCCTGTGGCCATCCGCGAGGCCAGCTGGGCCAGTGGCAGGGCAGGTTCCCGTGCACGCGGGAGAGTGAGGGCTGAGACGCAGTCACCGTGACCGACGCGGTCACACGGTGCGACTGCACAGCTCAGCGTCCTGCGGGTCGTCGGTGCCCGCTGAGGGCCTCGCTGTCCGGGGCGGGTCCAGGCTCCAGAGCCGGGCTGGCCACCAGTAGCCCCCATATTGTCTCGGATCTAGAGTTTTCGAAAACCTTCCTTGACCTGTGCTGTGACGGCAGCCCAGACCGAAGGGGCGGCCCTGGTCCCAGGGACCCGCGTCTTCGTCGGGGCCTTCCCCCTCCCCCAGCCTCCTCTGTGACCCTGGCCACCCGGCGGAGGCCCGCCCTGCTCTCGCATGGAACCTCAGCTTTGCCCCGTTCTTTGGCACCCGCCTTCCCCTTGTCAGTGGTGGCGTTTTAGTGGGGGCGCTGTGGGGAGGGAGGGGCTCCTGTGAGGGTCCTCTTCAGGGCACCGTTCTGGGCGGTCTCTCTGCCCGCCCTGCACTGTCCCTGGGTCTGGACCCACGCCCGTCGCCCAGCGCGAGCCTCTGTGGCGTCCCAGCGCCGGAGCCTGAGATGCCCCCGGATTCTCATTCACCTGCCCGGGACCCCCTCCCGCTGCTTGGCCAGGTGGCATCGGGAGCGTGCAGGTTGGGCCTGAGAACCCAGCTGCTGGTCCCCACTGCTGCCCACTGGTGACACATGGGCCCTTCCGAAGGCTCGTTGTCCTAGTCTGTGTGATTGCCACACAAGGGGTGAGGGAGTGTTTAGTTCTGTGATGGTGGCTGGACAGGCTTTTGTCATTCGGGCAGATGTGGATTCGGACCTGTTCAAGGTGTACCGAGTGACGGTCACCGGGTGCTGGGTGCTGAAGGGGTGCCTTGCTTGTGGAGCCCCTGCCACGGGACACCCCCTTCCTGGGCACCTGGGCTGGGGAGGGGACCTTTCTGGTCCTTTCCCCTCCCGCCCCCTGTGCCCCCCTTTCTCTGCTCCTTCCTGAGTCCTTCCCCCCTTTTTGTGTCTGTGGAGGCGCCACTGGCACGTCCCGTGATTCGCCCACTTACGTGCACACGGCGGTGTTCCCGGTGCGTCCGCCGTGGCACACAGCTGTCTGCACCGGCAGGATGAGGACGTCCGCGTCGCTACAGGTGGAACCCCGGCCCCTTCCCGGCCCGGCATCGCTGGTCTGCCTTCCGTCTGTAGGTCTGCCCGTCCGGGACGTCTCCCCGGATGGAACCGTGTTCGGTCCCTCGTGCAGGGCACCTGTCCCCGAGCATCAGTCCGCAGGGCTTCTCTCTGTCGTTCGGGGCCGGCGCTTCATTTCTCGTTCAGGTCGAGCCGCCGTCCGGGGCGTGGACGGGCCTCCTCCGGTGGACGCGGCGGTCGGCGGGGCGCCAGGACTGTCGCCATGTTTTTGCTCTCATAAATAACGCCGTGCAACTTCTTGTGTCTGTGTGGTGTGTGTGTTCGTCCCCCGTGGGTGCACTCCTGGGAGAGGGGTTCAGGGTCACGTGGCAGGACCTGCCAGCCTGCGTCCCAGAGCGGCTGTGCGAGGCCCCTCCCCGTCCGCAGTGTGCGGGGTTCAGCCTTCTGCGTTCTCGTCGACACTCGGACGCCTTCTAAGTGTTTGCCCCTGCGGGGTGCGAAGTGGTACGTCACTGTGGCTTTCACGTGCGTTTCTCTGGGAGCCAGGGGTGCTGAGGAGCCCCTGGAAAGAGCGCTGTGTGCAGTGTGAGACGAGTGCGGGCGGGCAGGCTCGGAGTTACAGAAAAGTGTCCCGAGCAGCCCCCGGCTCCTGAGCCGTCTGCTCTGGGAGCCGGCTCTGCGCCCGGGTCGTGCTCCCTCGCCTCACAGAGCCGGACAGGCTGCTGAAAAGCCCGGCCCGCTTGTCAGGTGTTCAGGAGGCACACCCGCGGGGCGCGTTCGGAGAAACGCGCGGTTAGGCGGTCCTTGGCTGGTACGACCCTCACTGCGCACGCGCACACGCGGAGGCGGTCCAGCCTCCTGCGCGCCGCGGCTGCGCTCTGGGCCCGGGCCTGCGTGCGGGGCGCTGTAGGAAGCATGCGGACCGGGTGGAGCACAGCACAGCACAGCGGCAGCGATGCCACCGAGAGCCGCGCGCACACGGGATGAGGCTGCCGCGGGTGCAGCACGGCCTCCAGGCGACGGCAGGCGTCCTGAGCTGGAAGAGCACGCTCGAAAACTGGAAACCGCGGTCGGGAGTGCAGTGCAGCGAACACGCACCAGGGACGTCGCCGTCCCTCCTTGTCATCGAGGGTGATGGGCCGTGGCCGCCTGCACGCGCCGTTTGGTCACACGGCTGTCAGCGCAGCAGGCCGTCCACACCAGTGTCACCACTCTGCCCCATTCATTTGTTCGTCACTCAGTTCGTAAAGGACGCCTAGGTGCTCCTCAGACCGGTTGCGGACACGGCCACGCCTGTGCCCTGTGCGCTCAAGTGGGGGGCGCGCGGGGCTGGACAGACGCAGGTGTCCGCCGTGCTGGTGCAGAGCAGGGGTTGGGTCTCGGGTGTGACTCAGGAACTAGTCCACTGCTTTCCACGCGGACACGGGTAAACCTCCTGCTCGCGAGGCGTCCTGGGCCGGTCTTTAAAAGTACGTGGCACCGTAGTGCTTTGAAGCAGTGTGAGTTACTGTGCGTTTATTGGACGCTGTGTCTTTGAAGGACAGATTTTACGATCTGAAATGGGGTAGTTGCCAGTTATTTTCCTGAAATGGCTTCAGGGCAAGCCTGTTTTCCTTTTTAGCTAGCAAGACCAAGTAAAGATGAGATTTTAATATGATGGAAGAGGCTCGTTTAGTCTGAGGTTGAACTCCGTCGGAGCGTCTTCTGCTCCATAAACAAGCCGTGTGCCCATGAAGAACCAACGAGTCGGGCCGCGGGGGAGGGAGGCCTGCAGCCTGTGGTGGCACAGCGGACGCGCGGGAGCACACCCTGCGGACGCGGCGGCGGCGGGTGCTGACCGGCGCGCTGCCCGCGGCCGCTGTGCGGCATTCAGACCGCAGTCGTGCGCGACCGCCTCGTTTCCTGCACGTTGTCATTCCCGCGCCGGGATGGGGCGGCCGGCGCTCGGGGAAGCGACTTGGTTAACGCCGGTTAAAGCAGCTCGCAGCTGCTGGGTTGGACTTGAACCCAGGCCTTTTGATTCTTAACGCTGGAAGTCTGCCTCCTAAGGTCAGGGATGCCTCCTTGAAATTTCCAGAAAGGGACCGTAACTGATGGGTTGTGTTTGATCTACGCAAGCTAACTGTATGTATACGAATATATTTTTTATCTGCTAAGAAAAACTCTCCTGGTTTCCGTGGGTCGGGAATTCAGACCTGACAGTGGGAGTGGCGTGTCTGCCCCATGCTGTGCGGGGCGCCCCGGGCATCTGGAAGCCTGGGACCCAGCGGGAACAGGGCTGGCTCACTCCCGTGTGAGTGGACCTCAGCTCACCTGTGCGTCTTGCACACGGGCCCGGCGACGTGGCTGGTTTGGGCTTCCTCGGAGCACCGGCCTGGGGTCCAAGAGAGACCCCAAGAGAAACAGGTAGAAGCTCTATCGTCTTTAAAAAAAAATCACATCTGTATTGAGATTCACATATTATCCATCCTTTTAAATTCACAGGCAACACCATTTACTGATTTAAAGTGTGGGATTCGGGGCTGCACCCATGTTCGTGCGCCCCAGGGCTGGGCCCCCTCCCGCAGTTCTCGGGCACGTCCCTCCTCCCCTGGGGGAGGGGCCCTGGGCTCTGCCGGCCCCGCCCCCGCCGCAGGCAGCCGCCTGTCTGCTTTCGGCCCTGCAGATTCGGTAGCTCTGGGACATCTTACTAGATGAAATGTGGCTGGCTTCTCGCACTTTGCACGCAGCAGGGAGGGTTCCCGTTTGGCGTGTGTAGGCTCTTCATTTTATAGCTGCGTCGGCCCCATAGTGGGGGTGGGGTGGGTGCTGTGTGCCCGCCTGCCTGCCCGCGGCATCGGGCTGCCCCTGCTCTTCTGGCGGCTGTGAATGCCCCTGCGTGGACACCGCCGTGCCGGTTTCGGCATGGGCGTGCGGCGCCCCTTCTCCTGGCATCCTGGGGAGTGGGGACGCAGGCCGGCGTGCATTCCGCTGAGCCACACCGGCCAGCGCTGGAATTGTTTTCTCAGTTTTATTTTTGGGTTGTTCCTTGCAAGTGTCTAGACATATGCTCAATTTTTGTGTGTTTGTCTTGTGTCTCAGAACCTTGCTGATTCTGTTTAAGTTCGGATTCTTTTTTAGTGGATTTCTTAAAGTTTTCTGTACACAAGATCATGGTATCTTGCTTGGTCCTCTCACTTCTTCCTTTCCAACCCGGATGCCTTTCCTTTTCTGCTGCCTCAGTGCTCGGGACGGAGCCCGCAGCACCGTGTGGGAGCGGAGCGGCGAGAGCCGACCTTCAGCCCCGGTTCCCGTCTCTCACTGTGAAGGACGGTGCGAGCTGTGGGCTTTGTGGACGCTCCCGGTCCGGGCGAGGACAGGGCCTTCTCTCCTGGGCCTTTGAGCTTCCTGTCACGCAGGTTTTCTATGCTGCTGAGGGGACGGTGCGTTTTTCCCTTTAACGTGGTGTTTTGCGGTCACTGATTTTCGGTGGTCACACTGGCCTTGGATCCCTTGGGTGAGTCCCACTTCGTCACGATGCACGGTGCTTGCTGAACGGCCTTGTGCTTGTTGGCTGGTGTTCCGTTGAGGGTTCCGCCTGTCTGTCTGTGAGACGTCTTGGTCTGCAGTTCTTTCTCTGGCGGGGTTGGGACATGACGTCTTTGAGGGGGCCGGCTACACTGCCTGCACGACAAAGGCGTCCTCTGTTTTTAAGAAGGTGCCACACATCAGTAAGAAAAGGGTGAGCACCCCTTAGAAACGGATGCAGACTGCGCAGCGAGGTCACGAAGAGACAGTGAATGTGAGCAGGACTTCGAACCGTGTCCCCTCACTAGTCCTCGAGGGGACGCACCCCGGCACGGGGACCCCTCCCTTCCCCCCAGGCTGCAGCCGTCCTGCCTCTGGCTGCGGTGCCAGCAGCCCGTGTGGGTGCGTCTCCCGTCCCAGGCTGCGGTTCCGGGACCTTATTCTCCTGCGGCCCGTGGTCGTGGGCAGGGTCTGTCCCTGGAGACGTTTGCCACCGTGTTTACACCCACAGATGACTTTACACACGTGAACATCTCACAGTCGACCTTGGACACGTGAGCCCTGCCGCAGCCGCACGGCGGGACGTGGCGGAGGGAGTGGGGGCCCGGGAGTCGCCCTCAGCCTGCGGTCACGGTGCATGCAGACCGAGGACGGGGCTGCGGGACGTGCGGGAGCGCACAGGGAAGCCCTGCGCACCGGCCCCGTCGCTCCGAGTTGCGTCTGCGTGTGCTGCCACGTGGTTTTCAGCGTCGAACAGCACGCACCCAGTGGGAGACGCACTGCGGAGAGCTGAGGGGCAGAACGGCGCGGGGAAGCGGGCCAAGCATGGGCGGCTGCCCCTGGGTTACTTTGTTTCCACCTCTCCTCCCTTAAATGTGCTCGGGGAGAGTGAGACTGTGTAACGAAAGCAGTAAGTCTTTAAAAGGTGGCGTTTGGCCTTTCTGTGCTCTGGGTTCGTCTTTAGACAGAACGGTGCAGCCGCAGCCCCGATGGGCGTCTCGGGTCAGTGTGCAGTCCCGCCTGTGGCCACGTCCGTCCGAGCGCAGGGGCCTCCGGGAGTGCCCCTGCTGCCGAGTAGCCGGCGGCTCCCGGCACGTCCCTGTGGCTGGGGCCAGAGGCTGGCGCTGCTGCAGGTGGGGCTGTGGCCCCTGCGCAGGCCTGCTGGCAGGCAGGCAGGGCTGAATGCCTGCTTGTTTGCGGGCTGTGGGCCTGTATGGGGCCATTCATCCTCCCAGACGGCTGGAGGGCAGCCCGGGCCGCTGATGGGCGGTCGCCTCCCTCAGGCTCCTGGGTTTCTCAGCGGGTCTTTCTCCAGAGTTGGTGGTGGGCCCAGGGGAGCTGCAAAGAGGCTAACGTGTCTCCCCTTTCTTTTCAAACAGCATCCAGCACGTGTACGGTGCCCAGCACCCCCCTTTTGACCCACTGCTACACGGCACGTAAGTGAAGCCTCACTCTCCCGGGGGCGGTCGGCCCGGGCCTGGCGGCTCTGGTGGCCCGCCAGCCCTCTGGCATTCCTGGGCGGGGGAGGGAGTGGTGGTTGGTTCGGCAAACGCGTGTGGAGCACTGGCTGGTGCGAGACACCGCTGGCCTTGTCCAGCGTGTCCCCTGTGCGCGGGCAGACGAGGAAGCCACGGCTCGGGGCGGGACCGCCTGTGCAGGGCACTCGGAGCTGGTGCCCCCTGCTGGCGTGCCGCGCCGGCGCCCGGACGGAGGGGATTTGTCTCCCTCCCTCTGCACGGCCCCCTGCTCGGCCCTGTGTTGGGCTCCCCCACCAGGGGTGGGCGGGAGGGCAGG
>CM052539.1:1457977-1484167 GCA_028533065.1 Trachops cirrhosus | reverse complement strand
GGGAGGAGCCACGGCCACGGAAGATCCGGGCAGGGCTTGCAGGGTCCACGTTTGTGCCTTCAGGCCCTCAGTGGGGGCGGACCCGGGGGCGGGGCCGGGAGAGCATCAGAGGGCCTCGCAGTTGCTGCTACGCTAGTAGTCCCGGCACAGAGCACCCTGCCCAGGCAGGGGGTGCAGGGGGATGAGTAGTTTCCGGAGCCCTGGAGCCGGGAAGACAGGCTTGGATTTAGGAGGTTGATGTGAGGCCCTCATGGGATGTCCCCGTGGCTGGGCCGGTACCCCCCGCCCCCGAGGGTTCGAGACGCAGGAGAGTGCGGGAGTAAACATGAGTCCTCTCCCCGGGCCTCGGACCCTCTGCCTGTGACTCTTCTGTTTAGAGAAGTGGTTGCTAAGCACATGAACCCCACAAGGTGTGGCCCTCACTCGGGCGACGTTGCCCCCAGGAGACACTGCTTGGCATCGAGCAGAGGCACCGTGGTGCCGGGCGAGCAGCCCTGTTCTAAGGAGGCATCCGGGAGTTCTGCTTAAAGACAGTATCAGGATGGTACTTTAAAGAGAGAAGGGCGACTCCCGGGAGCCTTGGCCAGGACGCCCCCCACAGACAGGGCTCGGATCAGCCCAGGAGCGCAGTGACGTGGAGCAAGAGATCACGTGCGCTCGCACGCCCACGGCAGCAGCTGGGGAGCCGGGGCAGGGGGTCAGCCGGGCTGGGGGCGTGGTCGGCGTTGCGGACGCCGGTCCGGTCAGAGCAGGGCCTGCGGTGCAGCAGGTGGCCAGGTGGGCGCGCTGCTGGCACCAACTTGGCCTCCCACCAGCCGACGTTTGGTGTGGGGGCGGCGCGGCAACCTCCCAACTCCTCGCGTGCCTTTAGCACAGAACTTTAAGGTTTCATCTAATTTCACACGCGGTGCAAGATGATGCAAAACACAAGCAACCACCAGTCTCATGTAGAGAATGAAAGTGCCCCACCTGCGTTCGCGTGGTTGGCTCCCCGCGAGGCCTTCCTCCGGTATCTTTCCAGCGCTCGCTAACGTGCATCCCTGTTTACGTGTCGTGTGTGCGCAGGCGCAGACGGCGGTCCCTGTTTACAAGTCGGGTGTGCGCAGGTGCGGGTGGCGGTCCCTCCTTGCCAGTCCTATGTGCGCAGGCGCAGACAGCAGGGGCCTCCCAGGCCATCACATGCTGTTGCCCAGTGCAGGGCGATGTTACTCGGTTCTCAGTGTTTCCTGTCCAGCAAGCTGCTGCTGCCCTTATCAGGTCCTCGTTGGAGGGCTCTGCTCCTGGGGCTTCCCCGTCAGTCCATGAGGCTTCCAAGCCCTGTCCCAGATGGGGGAGCTCCTCCAGGCCCACGGGGTGGGTCCCAGACCGTCGTTCCATGACTGAGGCGCCGGCAGTCCTATAATCACAGCCGCCCCTAGCATGTCTGGACAGCCCGTGGTCAGCCTCTTCCTGGCTTTCCCAGACTGGAGAATGTCCGGGGCCGTCACCCTGGCGTCCAGCCCGGTCTCCCGCTGCCTCCGATGGGACCCGTCCCCGTCTTTCCCACGCCCCTGCCCGCCCCACCTCCGTGTGGCCCCGGGTTCCGGTTGTCCGGTTCTGGGTGCTGCTGTGTGCCTCGGCCCGCCTGGACTTCTGACATCATTCCCCGACCATCGCTCCCCCAGCGAGCGCAGCGGCTGGCCCAGCGTCAGCGCCCGAGGGCTGTGCTGCTCCTTTGAAAAATTCCGTTCTGCGTCCGGGCATTCTCTGGGCTACGACACCCCATCTCCTGGTGACACCGAGTTGCCCAAATTACTAGGCTCTGAACTGGAGAATGACACAGGACTTTCGGGATGCTAAGGACTAGGGGAGCCGACGGCCCCCGGGACCTGGCGCTGGGCCCCTGCGTTCAGGGCATCGGACGAGTTGATCCGACTCGCGCCCCGCGCTGTCGTTGCAGACGCCTGCTCCGTGCCGGTGGCCGAGATCATCACCGTGGAGGAGACGGACCATCACGGGAAGCACTACGCTGGCGGGAAGTGGCAGAAAATGGAAACGCCTTTCGCATTCACAGGTATGGGGGGGCCCCCGGGGGGCCCCGCCCACACACGTCGTCCTCCTTAACCCCGGGCGGGTTCCCCGAAAGGGGCTTTTTTCAGTTTAACAAACTCGGTGCCTCCCTGGGTTATCTTTATGCATACTTCCCTGTGTCGTTTTCCACGGTGTGACTTTAACCGGCGTTTAGGCTTTGCTCGCGTTTTCTTTATTTTCTTGAATGGACTGAAAGGGCTGAGCGGTCGGGTTTTTCCTAGTGCGCTTGGGGAGTCCGGCCTTGTCTGCTGGGACGAGCTCCGCCTCCTCCGGAAGTGGGAGTCTGTGGGGGGCGTGGCCCCATCCTGCTGGGGCGGGGAGGGGGTGGGGGTGGGGGACGACGTCGTTGGCTGGCAGCTGATGCGCACGCATGTCTTTTACCAGTGCACCGTGTGAGGAGAGCCCGACGCCACCGCTGGAAGTGTGAGCAGGTGACTTTCTGCGGTGCTGACGAGCAGCTGTGTCACCTGTGGCTGCAGACCCTCCGGGAGCAACTGGACAATCTGAGTATGTGCTGCCCGCGTGGTATTTAGAGAAAAACCAAGTGGCTGCAGAACTTGGGCCTGCACACATGTGCGTGTGAGTGCATGCACGTGCATGCATGAGTGTGCGTAACTGTGTGTGATGCTGTGGTGTGTGCACATGTGAGCATGTGGGCACATGTATATGTGTGCACGTTCGTGTGTGTGCATGTGTGGACACATGTGCATGTGTTGTGTGGCTGTGCTGCGCTCGTGTGCATGCACATGTGTGCACACACAGGTGAGCACGTGTGTGCATGTGTGGTGCACCCACACGTGCATGCTCTGCCATGATCTCTGCTTCCTGCTTTGTGCAGCCGGCCTGTAGCCGAGAAGGAGGCGACGTGTCGCTGTGCCTCTCACACATCTGACCAGAGGTCAGCGGGTGCGGTGCCCGCAGGGTGGGCTCTGGCTGGAGAAGCCCAGCAGGGCTGTGGTGTGGGGCGGAGGTGGCTGCAGAGTGAACGTGTGACCATTCCTCCACTCACTGGGGACGGTCACCAGGAGCCCGGCATTGCCCATAGGGCCACCACAAGCGTCCCAGCGTGTGTCCGTGGCTGAACACGCTTACACTTGGGAGCCTGCCTGGGGTTGGGGTTGCTGGGTCGCACAGGGTACTTTGTCCAGCCTTGGAGACACGACCAGCCTGTCCCAAGGTGGGGGCTGCAGTGACACTCCCACCCATGAACGCCCGAGTCCTGGCTGCCCCACGTCTGAGCCGCACCCTTCCTTTGGGGGTTGGGGGGTGGGTGTTAGGTCAATTACAGCTTCATTAGGTCATTTCCACTTCCCTGTCAGCCCCTGAAGTCGAGAAACGCACTCCCGTTCTCCGGCCACTCGGAAACCTGCGGGATGTCTGTGCGGCGACTCCTGTCCGTGTCTCTGTCGGGTCGTCTTTCCCGATGACGTGCAGACATCCCCACACACGTGGGTCCCACTCTGTCGCCGGGTTTGTGGGCTCCAGCGCCGCCCCCCACGGCAGGGCTGGCGCGGCGCCGTCCTCTGTCCTTCCTGGGCTGATGAGCCGTCTTGATTGTAACCTAGTCCTATGTGTCTTTTTAAAAAACTCTGTGGCTTGGTTGTGTCCATGCACCTAAAAACACTTTTTCTTAACATTGATTTTCTTAGGGAGAGAGGGAAGCGGGGGTGCGGGGGGCGGAGAAACATTGATTTGTTGTTCCACTTATCCATGCACTCGTTGGTTGCTTCTTGTATGTGCCCTGACCAGGGATTGAACCCGCAACCTTGGTGCGTGGGGACGATGCTCTAACTGACCGAGCTGCCTGACCAGGCACTCACAAACACTTTCTCAGATGACCTCGGCGGCGGGAGTCTAAAACCGTGGGGGTGTGGATTGTTACATTCAGCGTGACGGACACGTTGTTGCTGTTTTGCAGCGTGCAGACCGAAGCACTTGCTGGTGTTCATCAACCCCTTCGGAGGGAAAGGCCGCGGCAAGCGGATCTACGAGAGGAAGGTGGCGCCCTTGTTCGCGCTGGCCGCCGTCACCACCGAGGTCATCGGTAAGGTTGCGGCCGTGTCGTCCAGGGGTGAGCAGATCAGAGAGTGATTCAGATGTGGCCGCTGCAGATTTGTAGCCTCCGAGGTTATTTGAAACAAAACGATGTGTTTTTTTTTTTTTTTTTTACAAATCGGAAAGAGGAGAATACAAATAAAGAGTGCAGACTTTTCTAGCCGAGTCCTAGCACTTAAAGCGCTGAAGGAGAAGGATGAAGGTTCACAGGCAGGAAAGTCTTGCAAGAAAGAGAGAAAAGCGATTGTTTTAGAAACAGCTTTACCGACAAGTGACACTGTAAGAAACATGATGTGTTTCTTACACGAACCACGTTCGTGGCTCCGTGTTTTCAGAGTGAGATGTCGGTGCTGAGAAAACACTGGGAGACGGGCGCTTTGAGGGTCTCGTGTGAGCTTATTCGAGGGCACTCGGCAATGGGCCACTCGGGCCAAGGGCGGGTGGGTGCGGCGCCCGCCTCTGGGAGGGACTCGGGTTCCCTCTGAGAAGGGGCCTCTCCGGGAAGGCCCCCTGGAGGACGCGTGGGGCCTTGGATGGCGGGGGTGGGCCCCCGGGCGCGAGGGTCGCTGCAGGACGCCGTGCCGTCTCTCCCCCAGTCACCGAGCGCGCCAATCAAGCCAAGGAGACCTTGTACGAGGCGGACGTGGACAAGTACGACGGGTGAGTAGCCCCTCCTCCTCGCCGCGGGCTGTGCGTCCTCCCCGCTCCGACCCGCCTGCCCCAGCTCTGTTCGCTGCCTGGCCTGACCTTTTCTCCCTGACCGTGAAGTGAGCCCGCCTCTCGCGGAAAATGAGGCGTGGCAGAGACCACGGTCTACCAGACTCATGTTTCACTCTGGCCTTGCTGCCCACGTGGGGTGATGCGAGTGCGTGGTACAGGCGTGACGTCCCGTGGCCCCTGCGGGCTCCAGTGTTTGTTCCTAAAAGCAAGGGCGTCTCTCACGGAACCCAACGGCTGGCCCAACCAGGGAAGTTCCGGCCTGTATGGTTCCCCATCTGCGTCCTCACGCAGATGCCCCCCGTCATTCGTGGTGTGCGTCTCCACCCGGGTCTGTGGGGTGTTCCCTCCTGGTTGGGTGTTTCTGGCCACAGTGACCCAGAAGGGGGTGTCGTGCCGGCGGTGTGCCCCCAGGTGGCTTTGTGCTGTGTTGCCCGGCACGTGGGCACGTCCGCCCCTGGAAGGCCGGCTGCTGCAGTCGGATGCACGGGGCAGTGCGGGGAAGGCGGGGGGGTCGGGGAAGGCGGGGGGTCCCCCAGGGAGCCCACACGCAGAGGCGCCCCAGCACCAGGCCTGTGTTTTGGAACAACCTCTGAAAGCCACACGTGGTGAACAGGAGGGAGGCGGGATTGGGCCCCCAGGGCCCGAGGGAGGCTCCGGGTTGTGGGCCGGGGGCAAGAGCTGTAGAGACGGAGGCAGAGGGCACATGGGGAGGGAATGGTCTTCAGGACGTCTGCGGGGGGTCAGCCGGTCCCAGCGCCCGATTCTCGAAGAAGACACGCAAGGGGGGCCTGACCCAAGTGCCGTGGCGGTGTCACGCTGGGAGATGAGCTGGAGCGGTTTTGCAAGATGATGGTGCCGCCTGAGTGGGGCGGTGTGTCCGCCTGGCTGCAGGCTGAGACGGGAAGGGCAGCCGGAGGAGGGACAGCCAGGGTCCGGTCCTGGTCTGCGCTTCCCCACCCGTGCTGGCGTGTGGCCGCGCTGGCTCTGCACCGAGACTCTGGGTCATGAGCACCCCTGCACCCCTGGGTCGGCGCCGCTGGGAGGCTTGGGAGTCACGAAGCTGGGGTTCCCAAGTGGGCGCCGGGGCCCCGGGGACATCAGGAGTGTGCAGAGCGACCCCGGAGAAGGGGTTCTACGGAGCAGATCCAGGGGTCACCCAGCAGGCGGCAGCCAGCCTTCCCAGGAGGGGCTGAGCAACTGGTGCAGGGGCCTGAGGACACAGGAAGAAGCTTCTGGGGTGGGGGCGGGGGCGGTGTGCGGTGGGGGCCAGGAGGAGCAGGAGCTGCTGTCACGGGCCTTAGAGGCCCCGTCCCCAGAGCGCCTGCTGGGGGTGGGGCCCCTCCGTGGGAACCTCGGCCGGGCCGGAGGGGGCCTGTTTGGGTTTTGTGTTGTCTGGCTGTGTTCTCGCAGCAAGGCCTGAAGGGCAGCACAGGCTCGGGGGCCAAGGAGGAGGTGACTCTCTGCAGGGAGGGGCACAGCGGGGCCTAGGTCCTCTCCTGCCCTTGGTGGCCTTTGGGGGCCTCAGCCTCCGGTGGCTGTGACGGCAGCAGAAGTGTGTCACCCAGGGCTGGCACTGACACAGGGTCGGAAAGATCGGGCAGCTCGAGCAGGCGGGCTGCGCTGAGGGCGGGGCCGAGCGTCGGGAGGGACTGGGACTCGGTGTCGGCTGCACTGCGGGCCATGCCGTCAGCCTGTCCTGCTCTCAGGGACCTGCTGCCCCTGGCAGAAGCACCGGGAGCAGCTATGGAGGGAGGGGCTGTGGGGACGGCAGGGCGGGGACCCTCACGCACCTGTGTTGCTCCCCCAGCATCGTCTGTGTCGGCGGGGACGGCATGTTCAGCGAGGTCCTGCACGGGCTGATCGGCAACACGCAGAGGAGCGCCGGCGTGGATGAGAACAAGCCCTGGACGGCGCTGGTGCCCAGCCGGCTGCGCATCGGCATCATCCCCGCAGGTGGGGCCTGGCCGCCCGCCCGAGCCCCCAGCCCTTCAGCGCCTGGGACACAGACGTGCTGGCTTCCCGGCTGAAAGTCTGTTCAAAAGGGGGGTTTGTGGGGCTGGGTCCGCGGCCCTGCAGCAGGGCCAGGCGGGAAAGCTGGTCCACGGGCCCATCAGGCAGGGAGGAAGGTGGGAGCCGGTCTGAGAGGGTTCGCTGTAGCTGTGGACGAGGCGGGAGGGGCGGCAGGGTCCAGAGAGCCCTGTGTGGGCCAGAACCCTGGGGCCCTGGGGCGCCCGGCCTGGCCCCGTTTCAGACGAGCGTGCAGCGCCACTCGGGAGCTGACGGGCCGCACGTGTGCAGGAGTGTGAGCCCGCCTTCTCCTGGGCTGGCCCGCAATAGACAGCCAGCCCCTCTGGCCTCTGCCTCCCCCCTCGGCCGCTGTCCCTGTTTCAGGATGTCTCAGGGCTCTCTGTGTGTCCAAGGACTGACTTCCCGTCTCCGAGCCACTTATGGGGCACCTCGTCTCGGGGTCCTCTTCAGGGTCATGTCTTCATTTAAACCGTGATTCTGTCACCACACAAGTACTGCCGCTCTTTGGGGCGTTGGTGGACGACCCATCGAAGGGTCACAGAGGCATGTTTGGAGGGAGCCCTGTCCTGCTCCTGGACACCCTACCTCCTGCCCGGTGCTGACAGCCGGGGAGCTCGTGGGACCAGGGTGGGGGGGCGGAGCCAGTCCCCAGAGTGCAGCAGTCGGGGTGTCCTCGGACCTGGGGGTGCCAAGAGACCGAGTGTCAGGCAGGGAGTCGGGGGAGGCTTGGGGTGGTCAACCCCCGGGGGCTGGGCTGGGTCTGGAAGGTGCTGGTCCAGTGTTGCGTGCAGCTTCCCAGGGAGCCCGCAGGTCTGGAAAAGCCCTGCAGCGTTTATAAGCTGAGGGGAGGCTGCTTTGTGGGTTCAGGGCTCCGCACAGGACAGGCGGGGTGAGGCGCCCCCGTCTGGCTTGTGGCCAGGAGATCACATCCGGTGTCGCCCTTGGAGACCGTGTGCCCCTGGGATGCGGGTCTGGGACCCGGCCCTGCTGGCGGGCGTGTGCTCTGGGGAGGACGGCCCTCGGGGCCCTCGGGGCCCTCACGGCCTGTCCCGCGTGCCCTTGGCCCCGAGGAAGCCGCACAGACCTGAAGCCTCCACGGAGGAAGCACTTGCGCCACCAGCCGACTCCTGGCACCTGCACCTCTGCTGCCAGGACAGGAGCGCGGCACCGGGGGCCTGCGGCAGCCACAGACTCGCCCGCCGTCCTGCCGCCGGGACCTTGCACGGAGCGGCGGCCACACCTGCAGGCCTGCAGGGGCCTCGGGGCTCCGAGCCCGGCTGCGTGGGACACGCTTGCCCATCACAAGCACTCTGTCCTGAGCGAGAGCCTCCAGGGAGTCAGAGGCCGGTTCACTTCCCCTGGGAGCTGAGCTTTGCCGCTTCTGCTTCAGAAAGGCCTTGTGCGGTGTGGGGTGAGGCAGGAAGGCCGCAGCCTGCCTGGCGGGCTGTGCGTGCGGGGGAGTTGGTGCCTGCCGCCTGCCCCGTTGGTCCAGGAGGTCGGGGTCCAGGCGGGGCTCCCCTGGGCGAGGTGCTGACTCGGTCTGGAGCACCTGCAGTGTTCCGGTCACAGGGGCTCAGGGCACGGTGGGCAGAGTGCGTGTCACCGGGGCTGGGCTGTCACGAGGCCCGGAGGATTGGATGCCAGAGCCCTCCGCCACGCCTCCATAAAGCAGATCTCCGCACGTTCAGAGCCGGCTCTTCCTCTTGCTTCACGTCTTCTCCAAACACGGCTGCAGAAACGATGGGGAAGTTATGCTGTACCCTAGAAGATCGAGGGAGAGAAGGCATCTTGGGACGTTTGAGGGGACTGGAAGCCCTTCTGTCACTCCGGACGCCAGCTGGACTGGTCTCTAGACCGAAAACACAAGGGACCGCGAGCCCGCAGACGCCCCGCGCTCTGGGACTCCTCGTTGGCTCGGTCACTGCGCACTCATCTACAGAGACTTCTCACCGCTGCCGCGGACCCGCTGCTGGGGTGGTGTCCCGGGCTGAGCGGCAGGGGAGACGAGAGCCCCGCGGGGTGGGGAGCGCTCCGGTCCAGACCAGGTGCTCAGGGAGGCCTCTGGTGCGACACACCAATGACACAGTCCCTGCCTCTGGGGCGGGACAGGCTGTGGAGGGGTGCGCGTGCACAGGCCCGAGTGGCTGCGGGAGCTCAGGCGGCAGCGGGAGATGGGACGGGCGGTGTGGGCCCCTGGGGGGAGCACATTGGCCCCATGGAGAGCTCTGAGCAGGAGTGAGCTGAGCTGATTGCCTTCCTTAAAAATCTGACTTTTCCCCAGCAAGATAGTCCCAGCACCCTAGGAGAAACGGCGCCCCTGCCGCGCTCATCCAGAAGGACTGACGGCCGAGAGTGGATGCGCGTAGCCACGTGCAGGGGCGGGGCTTCCTCTCTGAAATCCTCCGCCGTTTGGGCTCCGAGCCGCCTCACTCTCTCGGTGGACAGTTTGCGGCTACGCCCTACTGAGTGAACTGGCGCCGTGGGCCAGTGGGCCACCTCCATGCCCGACCCCTGGAGTGGGGCCCAGGCTCACACAGCTGGGGGGGGGCAGCCGCCCCTCCCTGTCCTACCCGCGCCCCCCAGCTGAGAGGGCGCCTCGCTGAGCCACTGAGCGGGTGGTCAGGAAGGGCCGCTTTGCTGTGGTTGTCACCGGGGTCGGGGGTGCCCGCTCCTCCCCAGAACTTCCGAAGACCTCCAGCTTCCTCTGAGCCTGCTGAGCTCAGGGCGACCAGAGACTGGTAGACCCGGAAAGGAGGCGGGACTTCAGGAGTCTTGGATTCCTAAGACCTGGTGCCACTGAGAAGCCACATACCCGCGTCACTGCTGCCTTTCCTGCCCCAATGGTCACACGTGTGGCATCTGATTAAACGCGGGGGAGGCTGGCGCCTGGTCAGGCTGTTCTAGGGATGGGGGAGCGTGCGGCTCTGGGAACTTCCAGAAAGGTCTAGGGGCGTCCAGGACTCTACCTCGGCCCTGGCTCGAGGTAATTCGGTGGCGCCTCCGCAGCTTGCTGTCCCAGGAACGTCTGTGCCGGCTGCCTGGGTCCCTCGGCATGGAGGTCCAGGTGCGGGAGGCAGTCTGGAGCCGCGGTTTGGCTGAGCTAATGACACCTGGAGAGTTAGCCATCCCTGTGACCTTAAATGTTGGATTAAAATGTTCACTTTTTGGCTCGTTTTTGGAACCAGACCTCACACCAGTCAAGAATAGCAAAACATGCATGTTACGTGTGTGAGCGTGAACAGGCGTGCACACGTGTAAGTCACTGTAGAAGCCACATTCTGCCTGGAGTGAGTGAAGATCCTTCCACTCGGACCTCACGCTGGGCCAGGTTCTGGATCTGGTAACAGAGGAGCCAGCGGCCGAACCCGGCTGCTGGGAACCGTGGACGCCCAGGCTTCACCGGAAGCCACACTCGTAGGTGTCCGGGGCTCTGCCCGCGGGCCGGAGCCTGTGAACCCGGGGCAGCCTGACCTGTCGCGGTCGGTCGGCGGCGATACCGTGCCGCCGTCGTACCAACTGCTCCGCCCATCCCAAACCTGTTCAGTCGGAACCGGGCCGTGGGGCTCAGGAATCCGGGATGAAATGGTGCCCGGGCGCATTCTCTGCCCACTCAAGTTGCTAACGCCGCCTGGATTCTGTCTGACCCAGCCCAGCGGCAGGGCCAGTGGCCACGCCCTCGGGGTCCCGGTGGGCGGGGTGCCCTGAGGACACTCCCACTCTGCAGATGTGGTGCGGAGGGAGGGGGGAGCCTGGCTCGCTGCGCTCGGGGCTGTTCCAAGGAGTGGCCCGCACGGCTGTCCGCCAGTGCCGGCTGTGTGCAGGACCCGGCAGGACCGGCCAGGGCTCCGGCTGTGAGCAGGCACATGGGGACGCAGAAATGCCTTTCTGTGAGCGCGGTGCTCGTCTTGATGTGCGGGCGTCCGTGGCGCTTTTCCATGACCTTCAAAAGCCGTCCTGCTTTGCCTGCATTTTTCCCACTGGAGACGCCACCGCCGCCCCCGTCCCTGCTGCGGGGGCAATGCTCCGTGCAGGCGTTTCTCGGGGCTCCACTCCCCGAGACCCTGTAGGTCAGCTCAGTGTTTTGATGAGTTAACATCGGTGTTTCTAGTATTCGCATGGCAGGCCGAGTACACTTACTCTGTTGACTCCAGGTCGGGGTGGGGGGGAGAGGGAGGGGCTCAGCACCCACTTGACTGCACACCTGCAGGCTCCCCAAATGACCGCAGTGACACCGAGGGCTTCCTTTCCCCCGTCAGGGTCGACAGACTGTGTGTGCTACTCCACGGTGGGCACCAACGACGCCGAAACGTCGGCCCTGCACATCATCGTGGGTAGGTCCCTCCGGCCTCTCAGGCACCCCTGCGTCCCCCGACCCTGGGCCCTTCTGCCCGCGGGGCTCCTGCCGCCTCGTCCCACTTCCCACGCCGTCAGAGGGACCCTTCAGAAACATGAGCCCTGCTGAGCCCTCCCAGCCCTCCAGAGCCCTGGGGTAGGGGCGTGCCAGCACCCCATTCCCGGCCTGCTCCCCTCAGCGTCCCCATGCACCGGCCAGGCCTCTGCCCCTCGGCCCCGACCTGTCCCAGGCCCTGCACTCTGCTTTCTCTCCACTCAGGGCTCTGCCCCTCGTCACCCGGTCGGGCAGGCCTTCCCGGGCCAGAGCCCCTGGCCGCTGCCACAGCTGTCCCTGTCCTGCCTGCTCGGCCTCGCTGCTCCTCCAGCGCGAGCCTCCCCGAGGCCGGAGCACCAGGGGCGGCTGCCGAACTGCTCACACGTGCCGAGGCCCCTGCGTGAGGGGCACGTGGCCCCGTCCCGGTCCTCGCCCCAGTGACTGTCCCCCGCAGTCCCGGGCAAGCTGTGCGTGCAGTGCGCCACCATGCAGGACGCCGAGCCTTCCTTGTCAGACCCCTCCCTCCCGCGGGTCCCAGTGGACGGGCTCCTCCGCGGGCACAATCCTGCCGGCCCCGCGTGGCAGCTTTCCCAGCCTGCTTTGCAGGTGGTGTCACTCGACTCAAGAGCGGGGCCCCCAGAGCGCGGGCCGCTGCCTCGGCGCCTGCGGGAGGGGACAGCGAGGGGCCGGGGCGAGGCGGGTGGACGGGAAGCAGCTCCCCGGGCCTCTCTCCGCAGGGGACTCGCTGGCCATGGACGTGTCCTCGGTGCACCACAACGGGGCGCTGCTGCGGTACTCGGTGTCCCTGCTGGGCTACGGCTTCTACGGGGACATCATCAAGGACAGCGAGAAGAAGCGCTGGATGGGTCTCGCCAGATACGACTTTTCAGGTAACCCGGGGCTCCGGCACGTGGGAAATGGAGGGTGTTCGCACACCTCGGCGACCTCGTCTGCACCCCGCGAGAGGAGGGCACCCGTGACACACACACCGAGGACCGGCCCCCTGCAGCCGTGGGCCCCGGGCGCCCTGAGACCCGCCCTCGGTCACAGACGGTCCCCTCTCGTCTGATCACAGAGCCGGAGCCAGGGGCACGCAGTCACTTCCAGGCCGTGCAGAGTGGCGCCTGCTGGGTTCAGGGCGGTTCAGGGCGGTGCGGCTCCCAGTGCAGAAAAGACCCTGGAGAGGGCGGGGGCGGGGTCTGGCCCTCCAGTCACTCCCTCGGTGGACTCCCTGACAGCGTGAAATCCGTGGCATTGGCCCACGCACTGACCTCTCTCGTTCCTTTGGGGCAAGTCTGTGTGAAGTTAAATTAATTCCGAGTACCGAAGTCGGAAGCGTTTCTGGGGAGCCTTACTCGCTGAAGAGGTGTACTCAGAACCCAGCGTGGCCGGCAGCCAGAGGCGGGGTCCGGCACCAGCAGGGCGGGCCCTCCTGTCCCACCCCCAGGGCGGCCCGCCGGCCCTGCCCTCAGCGGTCTGCGTCCTCAGGTGTGAAGACCTTCCTGTCCCATCACTGCTACGAGGGCACGGTGTCCTTCCTCCCCGCACAGCACACGGTGGGCTCGCCGCGCGACGGGAAGCCCTGCCGGGCCGGGTGAGCGCACGGGGGCCGTGGGGCGGTGACGGGAGAGCGGGCAGGGCGTGGGGTCTGCCCCCGCTGTGAGGCCTGAGGGGGGACGCGGAGGCTGCGGGCTTCCCCTGGACGTCGCTCGGACGTCGGACCCCCTCCCCTGCCCTCCCCTCCTCGAGGGGAGACTCTGAGGCCCTGAGGTCAGAAGGCGGGAGGCAGACGGTGACGGACGCGCTGCTCGATGAGCTGACACAGCACAGTGCACGTCCGAGTGGCGGTGTGAGGGCGGGGCGCCGGGACCACAAGTGTGTCCTGGTCTCGGGAGTCAGTTCTGAGTCACGCGCTGGGACAACGGTGACGTCCTCTGTCCTGTGGCGGTGACTCAGGCTCATGGGACGCACGTGCCAATGGCGCCTGTCGTGTCTGCTCCTCCAGCCGGCACGGCGCCACACCAGCCACCGTGTCTGGGGGGCCAGCGCAGGGGCCTCGGGGTGCTGTCTGCCCTGACAGTGGCCACCAGTCTCAGAGAAGGACATGATGACTTGCAGTTCTTAACAGCAAATCAAAGTTTGAGAATTCACATTAGTACGTGAAGGAAGCACGCTTAACTAAGCCTCTGACGTTGAACCGTTGGTTGCGTGCGAAGATCTGCGGTGCTTCTGAGTGTGCGCCCCGCGTGAGGCCCTGGGTCAAGCGAAGGCGGCGTCCCTGTTTTGCAGGTGCTTCGTGTGCAGGCAGAGCCGGCAGCAGCTGGAGGAGGAGCAGAAGAGGTCGCTCTACGGCTTGGAGAGTTCCGGTGAGGTCTCCAGGGACGCTCCCTGCCCTGGCTGTGTGCTGGGAGGGCGGGTGCCGGAGCTGGTCCCCCCCCCCAGGCCCTCCCTCCCTCTGTGCACTGGGCATCCCGTTTAACAGTGGCAGCCACGGGGACGGCCACCGGCCAGGCTCCGGGGAGGAGCAGGGGGTCGGAAACGCAGCGTTCGCCGCCTTCCTCTGGGTCACTGGCGCTCCGGGCCGGCACCGCTCAGGAACGGGGTGGGCGGCCCCCCTGGAGGGGGCACAGTGAGGTCTCAGGGATCTGCCGGCCGCTCGGAGGGGGATGGGCACAGCTGTGCGCCAAGAACAGTGCTCTGGGTGCTGTGGCGTGCGCCGCGGAGAACCCGCGGGTGTCACGAGGCGTCACCCTTTGGGTCTCTCCCGCCACTTCCTAGTGTGAAACTCGCCCGTGGCTCACGCAGGCCACCGCTCGCGGCCCCTGTTCTAAGGCGTCATTCCGAAGTCCCCACGCGAGGGCCAGGGACGGCTCCCCGAGTGGGTGCCAGGCCGGCGTGGCGGGTGTTCTTAGCGGGTGACAGACAGTGGGCGGCACGGCCTCTGTCCCCACTGTGGCCGCGGGAGACCCCCAGAGTGTCCAGAGCGGCAGGACCGAGGGGTGGGTCCCGTCCCACCGTGCCGACCGGACGCCCGTGCCCCCGTCCGCTGCAGAGGAGGTGGAGGAGTGGAAAGTCGTCGGCGGCAAGTTCCTGGCCATCAACTCCACCAACATGTCCTGTGCGTGTCCCCGGAGCCCCGGGGGCCTGTCGCCGGCCGCCCACTTGGGGGACGGGTCCTGCGACCTGATCCTCATCCGGAAGTGCTCCAGGTTCAACTTCCTGCGGTTCCTCGTCCGGCACACCAACCAGTGCGACCAGGTGGGTGCGGGCCGTCTGTTCGCGCTGCGCCCCTTTAACCGCGGTGTCTCAGCGCGCCCCCGCCAGGTTTGCTGGAGAGACGTGGCTGCTTACGTCGGCCTCTCCCGGCTCCGACAGACAGCAGCGAGGCGGTGAGCCTCTGCAGCCCCCGTGGGTCCCAGGCAGCGACCCCGCGCGCCCAGAGCCGGGCCGCCACCTCTCACAGCCCCGCCTGGTCCCCCGCATCCGGGCGGTGACAGCGGGGACGGCCCGGGCCCGACAGTGTGCAGACAACCAGGGATCAGTCTCTGGTTTCAGTGAACTTCGTTTTTTAAAAACTTGAATTGTACACATACGGCTCCCACAGTGTGCATGCCGTGGCTTTTCAGACAGTTCTTGCAGAGAAGATGTGGAGTTCTGCAAGTCTTTACCCACACGCGTGGTCGTGGCGGGCGGGGCGGGTGTCCAGAGGTGCTGGGAGGGCAGGTCCCGGACTTCCGTCCCCCGCCGGGCGCCCAGTGAGCTGGACGTGCGGCCCAGAGCGCTGCCCGGGGGGCCGCGTGCACGCGGGGACGGCCATCCCGCCCCGCACGGTAACCCTGGGAATGCCTCTCCCCCCTCTCGCTAGTTCGACTTCACCTTCGTCGAAGTTTACCGCGTCAAGAGATTCCAGTTTGCGTCCAAGCAGGCAGAGGAGGAGGAGAGCGAGCAGGGCAAGCGGGGGCTCGGCCCGATCTGCAGCCACCACTCGCCCTGCTGCTGCGCGGCCTCCAGCAGCGCCTGGAACTGCGACGGGGAGGTGCTGCACAGCCCCGCCCTGGAGGTCAGGTGGGTGAGGCGCCCGCGCTCCCGCCTCTGGCGCCGCGGTCCCGTGTGGTCGCCTGCACGGGTCTCTGAAGCCCCTCGGTGTCGGCTCCTTCTCTCCTGCGCCCAGGGCGCCGGCACCCGCCTCGTCCCCATCTGAACAAATGGCCGTCCGAGGCCCTGGCTGAGTCCTGGCTTCCTGTGTCCACCAGGAGGCGCTCTGGCCTCACGGGGCCCAGCCCGCTGCCAGGACTTGGATTCGGCCTGGCGGGCCCAGGCCCGGCCAGACAGCGAGGGGCTACTCCGGCGGGTGGAGTGCGGGAAGGGGGGCCTCCCCGAACCTGCCTCAGCCCCCGGCGTTTGGTGCTGGAAACCTGTAATTATGTCCCACACCGCACGTGCACGCGACGCGTGTTCCGTGACCAGCTGAGGTGTGTTTCTCCCGTGGAAAGGCGCAACAGAGGCGGCTTTTTTCCCCTCAAATGAGGTGTGGGCGTGAAATCACACACACCCCGGGGAGAACCGAGGCCGCGCACAGAGGTCCCCAGGCCCTGGGTCTGCTCGGAGGGAACCAGCGGGGCGCTCATCCGCAGCGACAGCGCAGGTCCCGTGAGACGGTGGCCGAGCGTCAGCACCCGACACGCCCCCCCCCCCAGTGAAGGCAGGCGGCAGGCGGCAGGCGTGCCCGAGGCCTCTGGCTGCACCCCCGAGGGCACTGCAGGTCCTGTTCGCACTCCGCACCTGACTCGGCTCTTCAGCCGGCCCACTCCCGGCCCAGAGGCGGCCTCAGGTCTTCCAGCCGCCGTGGGTGTCCACTGGAGCTGCCGGCCAGCGCAGGCTCACGGCCAGGACAGGCTCAGAGTGTGGGGACGCCCGGCGAGCAGAGCCGCGGGGCCGCAGGAGGACCCGTGAGCTGGTCACGCGCTCGGGGACGCGGCTTCTGTAGGCCAACCGCACAAGTGAAGGCAGGGTGGTTTCTTACTAAACCGCCGGCTGACACATCCACTACAGAAGCGGGACACTTTGGGAGTGAGGACGGGCGTTCTGTGAAGTGTGTGCAGCCCACACGTCATGATGGACGTGGCCAGTCCTGAGCCGGCGGAGCCGGGTTTGGGGGGCCGGGCTCCGCTCCTGACCGTCTCTGAGGGGGCTGGGCCGCCACCGGTCACTGGGACGGTGCACGGGCCGGCGTGGGGGGGGGCCGTCAACGTGGCCTGCACGTCCCCCACATGCACAGGGCCCGGCGAGCTGGAGAGGCCGAGACAGGACAGTGGCTGCCTGCGGAGTTAGAGCCCCATCCTCCAATCGCCGGGTCCCCCCGCGGCCGTCACCTGCCCTCATTTACGAAGCCGGCCTCTCGGGGGTGTGAGCGGTCCCTGACCTGTCCTTACGGGGTTGGACCAGCGTCGGCCACGACGCACGCCCCGTGCGGGGTGAGGGGGGCCCCGCGTCTGGGGCCGGGAGGCGGGGACACGGGGGCTTCAGTGCGGCCTTTGTCCCCACAGGGTGCACTGCCAGCTGGTGCGGCTGTTCGCGCGGGGCATCGAAGAGAGCCCCAAGCCGGAGCCGCGCCACTGAGACCCCCGCCGATCGCCGCCTTCTGGCTGCTCCGGCAAGTGTGGCAGCGAGGAAACTACTGCAGACCAATTACGCGGATACGTGCATTCAAACTTAGAAGTTTATTTTTGATAGTTAAATCTTGCTTTTAGGAAACACGCCTTTGCCCACAGTTCTGTGACCGCACCGGGCGCTTTCAGTTCCACGGGCATCGCTGGGCTGCGTTTCACGCAGCTCACTCTCAGCGAGCGGTCACTGTGGATTCGGGGCACCAGCTTCGTAGATCTCAGCACCGCGGACGCGCAGACCTGGGGACGGCCAGTCGGCGGCTCCCTTGCGGTCCTTCTAGGGTCGGCGTAAGGGGACTGCTCTTTGCTGAGGCCCCGTCGGGCCACGGGCGCCTCCGGGCACTCCCACCCGCTCTGCCAGGTCGTGGTCAGGTGCAGGGAGGCGGGGGGTTCTCTGCCCTCGTTTTCCCTTGGTCCGAGCCCACGGTGAGGGCACTGTTCCCGGGTCCTTTCTGCTGGGCACCACGATGCAGCAGAGCCCGGTCCGGGCACCAGAGGGCCCGGAAGCGGCCACTGCCCCTCTGCGACCAGCTGCCCCCACGGCAGCAGCGAGCGTAGCCGCGACAATCCAGCTGGCCGCTGGGGCGGCGGCTCTACCGCCCACAGTCGGACGCGATGCTTCACAGCTGCACCAGCAGGCGGGGCGGACGGAGGCGGCGGGCCGCCTGTGAGACGCGCCCTTGGGACTTCGTCAGCGCCCGACCCTGCCCGGGGGGCGGGGCCCCTCGTGCCGGGGGTCCGTGTGGTGCAGGCCCCCGGTGCACACGCGCGCACACACACACACAGCCCCGATCTCGTCTCATCTTCACGCTTATTTCCACGTGTTCGTCGGCAGCTGTGTCCCGCTCGCCCGGAGGAGTGGCGAGGTGTCCACACCGTGAGCGCTGCAGCCGGCCGAGGGTCGCGGCCCCTCACAGCCTAGGACGGCCGTGCGGTTTCAGAGCTCACTCGCAGCCGTCTGTGTTTGGAAGGACAAGTGAATCTCCCACTTCGCCGCCCGGTCCCACCTGGGTCAGACCAAAGAGCAGCTTTGACAGTGTGTTAGTTTGTTTGACGGACCACGTTGCTGAGGAATTCTGAGCGTCGCAGGGTTGCGTGGTTGGTGGGTGGGGAAGCCGGGGTGTAGAGTAACCGTGTTCTGGCCATGGCTGTTCTGTTTGCTCCCGGGGGGAGGAAAGCAAAGGTGCGGGACCAGCAGCCCCGACAGGAGGGTCTCTCCGCAGCGGGACCGGCGGGGCCGCCACGCCTCCTGCCCGCCCTGCCGCTCCTCACAGGTCTCCCGGGCAGCCTGCATCCCTCGGGCCCCTGGGAGACGTGTCCCCTGCTCCGGTCTGCCCGGACACTCACTGCCGGTCCCAGCAACGTCCAGGCCAGAGAGCGAGCCGCCCGTGTCCCACAAGAACACCAGCCACGCTGAGCGGCTCCCAGACGGCCCGGGTGGAGTTCACCGGCTGTGTGCTGACGTTCAGAATCACACACTTGGAACTTTCGGGGGGCCAGTGTGACCGTGTGGACACTCCAAGAGCCCGCCGGCAGCCCGTGCTGGGACGGAAGTGCCTGTCGGGCGTCCCCACACGGAGCCTCTGGGTGGAGCAAGCACACCTTTGAACTTGGGACTTGTGGGGGGGTGGCTGGGGCAAGCAGGGGCGCCCTCGGGGGCCGGCCCACGCGACTCTCCCGCTCACGCCTGCGCTGTGAGCGCTGCACCTGGGAAGTGCAGGCAGAAAGGGGCTGACCGTCCTCTCCAGCCTTGCTGGTTTCAGTGTTAGACAATGGCCACTTGCTCTGATAGGTTCAAGAAGACGAAAATAAAGCTGCTTTGGGCAGAATTTGGCTGTTGTAAAATAAACTGTTCATACAGAGAGCCCCGGTCCGAGAAAAAAGTGTTGTTAGTGATTTCATCTCCCTCTGTGTTTCTGTCTGTCCCCAAGTCCCCAGGCTCTCCTCACCCCGGGGCGACCCTGCTCGGATTTGCGGGCGGAATGAAGGCTTCCACTAGAAGGGGCCCCATGTCCCCAAGAATAAGGCCCAAGAACTACACGGGCACCAAAGAACCTTTCTTCTTCTTCCCTGGGCCTGCCAGGAAAAGCCAGGAGGTGTCCTCTTAGCATGTGGGGCCCCTCCACAGACACGGGGCCCCGCCCCCAGAAAGCCAGCACCAGCCGAAGACCCCACCTGTGGATCCCCCGCTGCCCAGTGCAGACCCTTCCCCGAGCGCAATGGGGCCGCACCACCCTGCTGCCGAGCATCACAGCACCATACACCGCTCCTCCGTCTGGAAGAGGCCAGAATTCCAGTTTTTAATGATGTCCTCTACTGAGTATGTACGGCTTTCACACCGTCCAAAGTCAAAAACTCAAACTTGAACCATCCTGGGTTGGGGCTGGTGGAGGCTGCTGTCAAACGCATGCATTAGCATGTGGCGGCCAGCAGAGGGAGCCAGTCACACTGAAATGGGGTAGGCACGCCTTTTCCAAACAGGCGTCAGGCACCCATACGCCTCTTGGACAGATTCTCTCTCTCTCACACACACACACACACCAGCCAGCTGGGCTCCCTCCACGCCCAGGGTTCCCCCAGGGAGTGGGGGTCCCCCGTGTGAGGAACGGGTGGGGGCCTGCTGCCAGGAGGGGCCCGGGTGAGCTGGAGCTGTGGAGGATGGGAGGTCAGGGAGTTCCCTTTGGCTAGAAAACCAGAGTCCAGCCTCTCGTCGGGAGTCACCCAGCGAGGGTGGCAGGCTCTCCCCAGAGTGTTCATCGCATGCCAGCTTCCCGGGGACCGTGGTGGGTCACAGCCGCGTCCCCGCCCCAGGACAGCACCGTCACAGACGGGCCGTGGACAGGCCGCACCAGGAGCGGGGCTAGCCCGCCAGGCTGGGTCTCCGAGCAGCCCTGGCAGAGGCTGCCTTGGGAGCTCCGGCTGTGGGAGGCAGGACGCCCCCGGGTGTGCCCCGCACAGGCCAGCCTGAGGCCCCGGCGGTTTTGGCGCTGGGCAGGGTCCTGCGTCCGTGTGCCCAGTGTCAGTCCCTGGACCCACCGAGGTATGCGTGCCATTGGGAACCCCTCTGCCTGCAGACTTCGGTCCCAGAGGTGCTCAGGGCCCCCAGGAAAGGCACCTCTGGGTGGGGGTGGGGCTGGGGCTAGGGCTTGCACCCCAAACTCCGTGCTGGGTCCCTCCATTTCTGAGCTCCCCGCACACCCTCGGGATGAGCGCACTGCACCCGCGCCCCAGGACCAGGCTCTGGCTGCCCCTCTCCACACACTGCCCCCGCTGGCTGCTCCCCCTCCTCCAGAGCCTGCCTCCCAGCCTCTCGCTGTGCTCGGCCGCACCCCACGGCCCTTCGCCCCCCTCGGCCTTCACCAGGCAGCCTTGGGGACGAACCCCCGCAGCCCTCCAGGGCTGGTGGCTGCATGGTGCCCCGCCCCCCCCACCTTACCACAAAGCATTTCCAGTTTATTAAAATAAAAATTATAATTTATACAAGACTTTTTCTTTAAACAAACAAGATTTTCTTTAAAAAAATGTTACAGGGGGATTTTTCATCGGCTCTTCACACAGCAAGACCCCTCTGCTGCCTGGGCCAACACTGTGATAATTATTTACAGATCCGAAGTCGACAAGCCCCGGACATAAAAAATTTAACATTCATTCTAGTTCAGTGATTAGTCATAGAAATTAAATATCTGCCCAGACTTGACACAATTCAGCAGAACGACAGGTTCTCTCCAGCGGGGGTCCAGGGCCCGCGTGGGTCTGGCCCCTCCCGCCGCCGACCCAGGGTGCAATGCGGGGATCCCTCCCGGCGCCCCCGCCTCCCCCACAGGGTCGGGCGGCCACACCCTGTCACGTGGTGAGTTTTCATCTCCCTTTCGTCTCCGAAGGGACTCCAACTGGACCACCCACTCCGCTGAAGCTGACCAGTCCTACGCACCCACAGGGCCACCCCCGGGGCTCGGGACGCAACCCCAGCTGTGCTGACACACACACACGTGGGCCTCCCGGCGGCCGGTCCCCCCTACAGCCCGTGCCTGGGGGCAGTTCCGGGCCCACTATGCCTTGCCCTGGACACTAAAGGGGACTCCCTGTGGGGGTCGTCCCCTGCGTGCACTCAAAGCCTCTATGGGGCCCAGGAGAGCCGGCCCACCCGCGTGGACGTGGGAGCCAAAGCCAAGGGTAAGAGTGGGCTCTGCCTTCATTTCCGACCTGCAGAGAATCCCGAGAACGCCAGGCCAGGGGGCCCGAGGGCCGGGGCGCTGCGGCCCCCTCAGACCTCAGGGATGGGGCGAGGCGCCCGCCGGATCTGCCTGGTGGGCGTGGCTCCCCAGCACGCCCCGCCCCGCTCCGCCCCCGGGTTCCCCCGGCGGGTGCCGAGAGCAACACCGCCGCTCTCCCCGAAACCAGAACACTGGGACTGGAGCAAAGGTAAAAACTACACGTGAAAAATGATACAAAAATAAGAAAAACAGCTCGCTCTCTGTAAAAAATATAATCTGTTTCTTCAAAAAACCACCACCTAGTGACCCCCGGAGGACTCAGGACGAGCCGCGGGGCCAGAGAGGTCCGAGCCCGGGAACGCAGCGACCCACCCGCGTGGTTCTGCCACGGCCACGGCCACGGGCCCGTCGCGACACGGAACCGGCGCTCAGGCCCATCCCGGAACAGACCGAGCCTGGCCACCTCCGTCAGAGTGGCTTCCTGGGCAGGGGGAGCAGGGGGGTGGGGGCTAAGGGTCCAGGGGGCGAGGCTCGGTCCCACCCACAGGCGTGTAGGCGGGGGACTCGCCCAGGGACACTGTCCCCGCTGGGGGCCGACTCCCGGTCACGCCCCACAGGGTCCTCCCAAGTGGCCCGAGCAGCAGGACCACCAGGGGCCCAGGACACTCCTGGCCACCCCCCGCCCCCAGCCCCGGGGCCCCCTCACTGCCGCTGGCGGCCTCACTGCAGCGACCCTCACGGGGAGCCACAGCCAGCAGACGCGATCTGGGGCCTTTCCAGAGAGCGAAGCGTTAAAGCTGCTCCCACAGGCTGCTCCGCACCCGCATCAGAGGCTGGTGACGGCCCCCAGCCGGCTCGTCAGGCCCCGACGGCAGGGGGCCCAGGGGGACAGCGGGCCCGGCCCGGCCAGAGGGCGCTCTGAGGACACGCAGCACGCGTCCCGCTGAGGGAAGAGTGAGTCCTGCTGGCCTCGACGGAGGCCGGCGATGGGGCTGCTGTCCGTCGTCGGCGACGCCCTTCGGCGATGGCTTCGGTGCGGAGGAGTGGCGGCCCCCAGGGAGCCGGGCTGCGCGGCCGGGGACAGGAGCCGCCGCTGTGCTTGGCGGCGGCTGGGACCGTGTGCGTCCTGCGTGTCATCCTCTCCGGTGGCCCCGAGGACCCTCTGCCCTGTGTCCACAGTCTGGGACGCACCTCGCCCGCAGGCGGGCCAGCACCGTCCACGCGACCCAGACCCCGCACGAGGGGCCTGGCCACGCGGGTCGGCCCGACAGAGCCTCAGGCCGGGGGGCATTATTGCAAAGGTCGCAAGGACATCCGGCTTCCTGCCCGCCACCAAACGGCTGAGGGAACGCCCTGCAGTGTCCCCGGAGAGACGACCCTAGCTGTCGCCACCGGCCGCCGCCACTGCCGCCGTGATCTTCACATACTGGTTGAAAATGGTCTCGAAGGCCTCGTCTCTGTGCGCCATGGCGCCGAACACCAGCGGCTGGTGGGAGGAAATGCCGTTCCTGAGCCCACGTGGCCAGGCGGGCGAGGGACGAGGCCACCCATCCCCTGCCTGGGCCAGGTCCATGTGGGGCCCCGTGGGGCCCCATGGGGTCTGGGTACTCAAGCACAGACCAGCCCCCAGAGGCCAGGTTTCAGGGAAACTGAGGCAGGAGATGCAGGACGGGGCCCCAGCTCCACCCTCCCCCAAGGAGCTGTGCTGGGCTGTCCCCAGCAGGCCTCAGTCTCCGGCCCCTACCTCGGTGTGGCGGGAGGTTCCTGTGGCCACAAGGAATGGAGGGGGGTGGGACGGGGGAAGGAGGGGACCCCCGGGGTCAGTGGCTCTGAGCCCGCTGCGGGAAGCCCGGCCACACACACCCCTGGGCCGCCAACCCGCCTGCACTTACTTTCTGGGTCGAAGGCGTCGTCACGGCGATCCCCATGCCCGACCCCGGGAGGACAGAGAGGACCTTGTACTGGGGACAGGAGCACACGTCACCACAGGCCTCTGTCAGGGGACAGGGCCCTGCCGCCCTCCCTGCACCCGGGGCGTCCTCTGTGGGGCCCGTGGGTGACGAGACGCACTGCGGGGAGCAGGTGGGCCCCGCCGCACCCACAAGGGTGCCCGCTCCATGGGGCCACCCGTCGGGGACATTGGCTGGAAAGTGCCAGAGTGGGGACAGCTGTCCATGCCCTCCCCTAAACCTGCGCGAGGGAGGGTCTCAGGGACGAGAGTCGGACTGCACTGTGGTCAGGGAGCCCAGACCCCGACTGCTGGGCCCACCTCCCCGCGCTGTCCCGCCCAACCTGTGAGGGGCGCCAGGCGCCGGCCCACAGGAGGGGCGGGTGGCAGGGCCCGGGGCCTTCTGGGAGGGGAGCCCTGACTGGGCGGAAGCCATGCCCGAGGCGTCTCCAGGCGTCACCTGCCCAACTCGGAATCACGCCCACCTTCCAAGCAAACCCCGCCGGCCTGTGCCCCCATGGCTGTCCTTCCCAGAATTGGAGGGAAAATGAAGACGTGGGGGGCTCACCAACCTTCTGGATGTCTGTGATGTCCGCCAGCCGGATGACCTTGTTCCTCTTGGAGGAGCCGGACTTGGAGCTCTCGAAGCACAGATAGCTACCGGGGGCGGGGGGTGACGGGGCGAAACCGGGACCTGAACCCGGGGGCCGCCAGCCCGGGCCGCCCCGGCCCAAGGGGACGAAAGGCGACCCGGACAGAGAGCCCCCCTGCCTGTTAGGTGCTCTGGCCTTTGACAAAAGATTCCACTTCTAAAAACAGCTTCACAGACTTTCAAGGTTAAAATCTCCCCCTTTGGCCCTGAACCTGAGATGCGTCCCCAGACGCTGGAACCCTGGGACACCCCCAGAGAGGCACGAGTGTCCCCGGGGCCTGGCCGGGGTCTCCTCGGCCAGCTCCTTCAGCCGGGGGTGGAGAGGGGAGCCTGGGCCCCTGGCTGCTACTGGGAGTGTGGGGGACAATTGGCTGGGGGCCCCCAAAACTGAGAACGGCCCCCCGACCTCCCACATGGGGCGGGGTGCGCAGCCCGGGGGAATGAGCTGAGTGCTGTCTGGTCCTGGGGGAGAGAAGGCAAAGCCGTCTCTGGGCTGCTGCTCCCCACAGGGCGCGTGAGGAGGACCCTGCCTGCACCCCGACACCCCTCCCAGGGGGCCCCTCACTCACTTCTCCGTCACGTACAGCACGCCGTTGCGGATGTAGTCCGTGGGCATCTTCCGGTCCCGGTTGATCAGGCAGCAGCGCCAGCCGCTCTCGCACACTGCGGGGACACACCGCCAGGGTCACGCCGCCGGGGACACGCCGCCGGGGTCCGCGGGGCGGCTGCGCCAGCGCCTGCACGCACTTGCGCCCCCAGGCCGAGGCCACAGGATGGGGGGGGGCGGAGGCACGTGGAAAGTGAGGTGGCCCTGGGGTCCTCCTGCACCAGCAGGTGCAGGGTCTTTGTGGTGTGTTTTTAAAGGGAAAGGACGCCGGTGCGGAGCGAAGGAAAAGAAGCCACACCCGAGGGCGTTCCACGACCTAGGTCCCAGGACGAGGGTTCAGAAGGTCAAACTGAACCTAAATTCTCCAGGGCTTTCTTTCCATGGCCGGCACGGCGCCACGGGCCAGAAAAATTGAAGAGCCCAGTTCCCTGACAGCCCGGCGGTTTGGGGGTTTCACGGGGGGATCCCTTCTGGGAGGTGGACGGGGACCTGGGCCACCTGTGTCAGGCGGGCCGCAGACCGGCCGCGGTCCGTGGTGCCGTGGGACTCCGCCCGGGGCAGGCGGCTGGACTCCGCCGGGCCGGAGTGGAACCCAGGCGGCAGCCCCCCATCGACCCCAGGACGAGGCGGCCCCGGCCCCCGCCCCGTCCCGGGCCAAGCTGGGCACAGGCCCCCGGCGCACGTACCCGCCAGCGGCCGCTCGTTTTCCGTCAGGTTGAAGATCTCGTGGAAACTGCCCTTCTTGGTGCCGTGGAAGCGGCCGGCGTCTTCGTCCTTGCTCAGGCCGGCGGGCGCGCTGGACACGCAGCTGCGCGAGGCGGTGGTCTGCAGCTGCCAACGGCACCGCGTCCCCGTCAGCCGGGCCGGCGCGGAGGGACGGGGCCCGGGACGCGCACGGCCGCCCTCGCGCCAGCCGCAGGGACGGCCACCTGTGCCCAGCTGTGGGGCGCGGGCGCCCGGGCCTCACCGGGGCTCCTGCTGCGCGAGAAGCCCCACCACGGTGGGGACACCCCACTCCCCAGCGACGCCCTCACCCCGAAACGCCACGCTGAGCCTGCCCCCAGCACCAGGTCAGACGTACACAGGCTCAGCGAGCTGCGGGCCCAGGCCCCGCCCGTGCGGGGTCGCCATCCGCCCAGGGGCCCACGCCCCGGCCCCCTCACGGTCTCCTGGGAGTGGCCAGCACGAGGTGGTCCTCACCCCAGGAGGGCCCCGTCCGGGCCACAGAGGGCTCCCCCTTGCCGTCCGGGAGCCAGGCTCCCTGTCTCTCTGCCTCTTCCCAGGGGTCTACCGCCTCACACATGCCCACTGAGCACCCAGCCGCTGAGTTCAGGCTCCCGACGAGCTTCACTGTCCCCAAACGGGACCATGCCCCAGAGCCTCCCTCCCACTGACAGCAGTGTCAACAGGTCCCTGAACACCCTTCTCCTCAGAGCACACTCACACAGGAGACTCTGCAATCCAGTGCCACCCCCTCCAGGAAGCCCTCCTGGACCTGCCGGGAGTTCTACAGGGCCCAGAGCTGCCCCACTTGTCTGAGCCCCTGAGGACAGCACCTGGGCTGACTCCGGACACAGTGTCCGATGAATGAAATGTGGGCCCAGGACCAGCCTGTGAGCACAGGGTGGGTCCATCTCCGGTGCTGCTTGGCCTTGTCACCTGAGCCTCAGAGCTGGAGACTGCAGAACCTGGCACCCACCCTCACAGTGACCACTGCCAGGGTATCCTCCTCCCGAGGCCCCCAGGCTCCCTGTGGCCACGGCCAACACCCCACAGCCTGCAGGCCCTGGGCCTGCCCATCCCGGGAGTCTGTGGGAGGGTCCCCGTGGGACCAGGCACGGGC